>JANXHW010000001.1:273517849-273737849 GCA_026170595.1 Plestiodon gilberti rubricaudatus
TCGGGGAGGACGGTTGTCCCCTTCCCCCGGTGTAAGCCCCGGAGGCCCCAATGGGCCTTCTCAGATGTGCGCCAGCTCTTTAGGCCATGGAAGGTCGGCCTGGCCTGGGAAGGGGACAGGGATATGGTGGAGCATACCACCGATATCCCCTCTCGGGCCAGCCAATCGCCCCCAACACTAAAAAAAAAGGAGGGGGAAGTAAAAGAAGGCATTGAGTTTACTTTCCTTTTCTATGAAGGCAAAGGGATGTCCCATCATAGTGTGTGAATGAACAATTAATTACAGGTAAACAACTTTGTTATGTCATGTTGACAAGATCTAATTTAACACGAATAATCTTTGGGGAAATTAGCATTTCTATAGCACTTTTTAGTGTACAAAATGTGCTCTACAGTTCTTTTCTCATTTATCCTAAAAGGTGAGAGAAGATTTCAATCTGGGGTTTCTATGTCCAAATACAACATCAGCATGATTCTTGGTAACTGATGTCTTATATACATAAAATATTATCTGAAGAACAGGATGGACTGTGGCATGGTAGAGCAGCATACAGACTGAGCTTAATAAAAACACAGACTTTGTGATTTATAGTGATGTTTTCTTTCACCAATGACATGAATCCCAGAGACAACAGCTGTGAATCCCCTTAGGAAATATTCTGTGTACAGAAGATACAAAAGCAAACAAATTTACCTAAAATCCTTCAATAAAACATCTTTCCATGTTGGGAAAAACGTGCTTGGTGTATGTTAAGACAGTTTGTGAACCAGTTGAACATCTGCTTTTAAATAACTGCACTTCATAAGAGTTGGTTAACCTATATGGCAACATTCTAAAGTTATTGAACAATTCAGCTGTGCATTTCTTAACCATGAATAGCAACAAGGATTAGCTAATAAAATACCGGAGAGAAAGAAAATAAATGTGTGTTTGAGAGAGAGAGAGAGAGAGAGAGAAGGTCCCTCCACGTCACGGTTGAACTGCACAGGAGGTGGAATGTGGGATGCTGGCAGTCTGCTCACTCAACTGTATTTGACTAGGGCCGTCAACCCCTCAGCTTTCACAAGCGTTGAAAGTGTCAAAAATCTCTCAGAGAAAGTATAAATTTTAACCAGCCTATTTCTGGTTCATATTTAATGGTGTTTTTAAAAGCTTTAAAGCATAACAATATTCAAAGTGTTCTTCCCCGTGCCTCTTGTGAGTCAGTATAAATCAAGTAGGCAGTTTATTGTTTTTGTGCGTATGTATGTGTCAAAAACAGAGAGAAGGAATATGTAATCAAGTAACTAAGATGTATGGCAGATCGGTTCTCGTATTTAATATTAATAACTAAGCCTGTTTACCTTGCTAAACTGTAATCTCAGACACGCTCATATCTGCATATTGCATCACTTCTCTTTTGAAAACTTACCTGCATTTTATTTATTTATTTTAAAAAAAGTCTCAGGCATCCTTTGACCGCCTGTAGTTGAATTTGGAATATGGAGGGGTTTTGCTGAATAATGAAAAAATAATACATATATTGGCATTATCCTATTAACATTTCTTTTTGTACTGCAGTTTTGCACACTGAAGGTATTATGAAATTTGTTTTACTATCTAAGCTATAATTACAACAGTACCATGTTAGAGGTAAAAAGATAAGAAGTGGCTTGATGAATTTATTTAGTAATGTGTTTATAAGAACATAAGAAGAGCCCTGCTGGATCAGGCCAAAGACCCATCTAGTTCAGCTTCCTGTATCACACAGTGCCCCCACCAGATGCCTCAGGGAGCACACAGCCAACAAGACAACCTGTTTCCTGCTGTCACTCCCCTGCACCTGGCACAGAGAAAAACCTACTTCCAAAGCCAGGAGGTTGCTTATGGCTTGTAACCTGTGATGGTCTTTTCCTCCATGAATCTGTCCAAACCCGTTTTAAAGGCATCTAGCCCAGGTGCCATCACCACATCCTGTGGCAAGGAGTTCCACAGATGAATTACATGCTGGGTAAAGGAATATTTTCTTTTATCCGTTCTAACTCTCCCTCCACTCAATTTTAGTGCATATCCCCTGGTTCTGGTGTTGTGCGAGAGGGAGAAGAATTTCCCTCTATCCACTCTCTCCACCCCATGCATAATTTTATACGTCTCACTCATGTCCCCCCTCAGGCGCCTTTTTTCTAGACTGAAAAGCCCCAAACTTTCCTCATAAGGGAGGTGCTCCAGCCTACGAATCGTTCTGGTCACTCTTTTCTGCACCTTTTCCAATTCAACTATATCCTTTTTGAGGAGTGGTGACCAGAACTGGACACAATACTCCAGATGTGGCCTTACCATCGATTTGTACAAGGGCATAATGGTACAGGAGTCAGATCCCCTACTGTCAGAGGAGAGGGCCAAGGAGAGAAAGGTTGGGGAAGACTGAATGCAGGAACCATCCCTGGAAAGAACCTCAGAATGCACCACCCTGCCAGACACTCCTGTAGGAGGGGAATCCCGGGAGCTAGTGATACCTGCATGGCCAAGGAAGTGTCAATGCCCACGGCCCAAGCAGAAAGTACTGTATGAAACGCACAGTGGAGTCATTTGGGGTAAGCAACTGGATGAGTGCCAAGTATAGAGTGCAGGATCAGCAGGGCTGGGTGAGGGTTATGGGAAAGTAAGACTGGTGTCTGGAGCTGGTCAAGCTGGAGCAGCAGACTCTCCAGTGAGCTTTCAAGCAAAGATCTTGCTGGAACTGAAAGATTGATATAGAGTCAAGACGTTCCCTTCTTGTAGCTCGTTCAGCCCTCATCTGAGGCCTGTGCCTACGTTTGCTTCTCCCCAGAATTCTAGAAATCATGGGTTCAGCTGGGTAATAAATGTCGCTAGTGTGCATATATAGGTAAACACGTGTGCATGAATAGTGCGGTGTAGTGGGTAGCATGCTGGACTTTGATCAGGGTTCATATTCCCACTGAGCCATGAAGTTAACTGGGTGATCTTAAGCCAACCTCTTTCTCTTGGCTTAGCCTACTTCAAGGTTAGTTTTGATGATAAAGTGGGAAAAACACACCTATGTATATCATGTGCTCAATGGAGAACGGGTGGAGTACAACCACCATTAAGTCAGCATGCATCACACAGTTTGCCACTTCACACATGGGTGAGGCTCATTTTCAACAGACTATGGGACAGTTCCAATATATCTTTAATGTAAAGAACAAACACCATCTTGTTTGTTGTTGTTTTTTAAAGCAGAGCGGGAAAGGCTCTTGCAGGGTAAATATTAATGATTGCAGAATTAAAGTAGGGTCTTCCTACTTCCTTCCACTGTACAACATTGCAGTGATGGAGTGTGTGTGTGGTGTTGAGGAAATCAGTCAATCATTATTGATATGAGAATAGAGATAGTAGGGGCATGTCCCTGTTTTCATATGTGCAGTATTGTAGGTGCAGTGTTGCATTATAAATCTGATAGGTCATGCTGGAAACGCTTATGTTCTTTCTCACCCTCTTTCAGTATCCAACTTGGAGAGCAGGTTTTTAAAATTGTACAGCTTGCTGGAAATGGTAGAAGGAGAAGGGCAATAATACACATAAATACCCCAGCACACACTACAGTTCTCATCAAATGTTTACAAATGGTCATTGTGTGTCTATTGCATAATAGGAAAACTAAAACAGAAGAAATTAAAAAGTGAGGACAATTAGGACTAGTCACTAAAGCAGCATTTCTCAAAGTCCTACAGGGGAGTTTACTGTAAGTCTTTGTGGGGGCGGGGTGATGTCGGAGGTAGCACTCCATTATCGCACCTGCCCTGACCCCCAAACTCTTTTTTAAGCATACCTGGTTGTCTTGCCAGCTCCCGAAAGGGTCCGGGGGGAGGGGCTGCTGCCACCTCTGCAGGCCTCCCCAAGGCTCTAAACAGAGGTGATCGTGTCAAAAAACCCACTTCTGATTTTCGGGTTAATGGCCGCGAATGACACGAGGTAAGATAACATGCACTCTTGTTTCCTGCGGATAAGTGAATCCACAGGAATGTATTGTGCAGGTAACAAGGATTGACTAACTCATTTAGCCTTTCTGAAGTTTCCCTGTATTCCTTCCGTACATGTTTTATACATTTTCTTTTGCCTGTATATCTTATTTCCTGTTTCTTGAATATTTAAAGCAATGTTCATTTCTAGTTTTTTAAAAAATATTTATATTTGTAGCAAATGTCTCCTTGGATTCCTTAAAGGCTTGTTGTATCGCAAGTCTGTATTTGGTTTGTGAGAACTCGTACTTTTTGTTTATTATATTCAATTTTGAAAGACTTCTTATCTTTTATAGCTTTCTTGTGTGTGTGTGTGTGTGTGTGGGGGTGTCAAAGATTTTGAGGAGTGGTATGAGGTTGAGAGCGCAATCCTACTCCAACTTTGGCCGGTGGAATGAGTGTTCCGCTGGCCGAAGATGTCGCAAACATGCCGTAAGGCACATTTGCAACAACTTGAGAGCAGGGAAGGCCGGCACAAGGCTGGCCTTCCCCACTCAGCGGGCCGAGGACTTGACAGCCCACCGCCGGACCCAGGTAAGGATCCAGCAGACGGAGGGGCGGTGCGGCTGGGAACGGCGGGGGGCGATGGGCCTAGCCGATCGGGGAGGGGGCAGGGATCGGCCTCCTCTGACTTCCATCAGCAAAATAGCTGGCGGAAATCCGAGGAGGCTGATCGGCCCCAGCCGCTGTTACGCTCGGGGAAGGGGATGAGCGGCCCCTTCCCCAAGTAGACCTTCCTCCGTTGGGTGCCTGCTGCAGGCTACCCGTGGCAGAGATCAGGATCCGGCGGGAGGCCTTGGCCGCCCAGCGGATCTTTATGTTAGGATTGGGCTGTGAATAGGGTAAATGTGAGCTAAGACTGCAGGACTGTGTGAGAAGGCTCCTTGGATAGATTCGGATTTATATTCAGAGTATGACGTTGGAATTTTTTTTCCCCCTCTTCTGTTTCAGAGGTCAGAATGTCTTGGGAAGATATTTGGTAGGGAGTGCCTTCATCAGTAGCATTTTTTTTGTGTTTGTGCTGTTCAACTTGTTCTGATGACACTAAACTGAATTCAGCCACAGGCCTGCTTGGAACTTTTCAGCAAGTCATAATTTTATTGTCCTAGAAGGAACTCTGAAGCTCATTTTGCATACACAGAAATACCACAGAATCCTGCATCACTGCACCATTTCTCTACCATTGTATGTACTAGGGATCAGGAGCAAAGAGTGGTTGCATCCTAAGGAGTACATGCCAAGGAAACTCATGGACATGAATTTCCCCACCACCTCCTTGGCATAGCAGTCTTCTGCTGTTTGGGAGGGGGGGTTAGGGGACCCCTCTGGAAAAAAATATTGTATGGGACTTACAGGATTGCTGAGTTTAGGGGAATTCAGCAAAAATCCTCCCCTGAACAGAGCATTTGCCTTCAGTTTGCAGAAGAGGAATTTAAAATACAAGCCAATATTTTTTAATTCAGAGATGTTGGCCCAATTTTAAACCAGTCGTCAGACCCAACACTTCATTCACTGTTCCACCTTGGCTTTAATGTATGTTTTACCAAGTTCATTTGATAATCTTTTCATTTCTAATGTAGCATGGTAACTAAGCACATGAATCCTATAACAATTTTATTATTGCTGTTCACAAATATGTACAAATAGTTGTAGTTATTGATCCTTATAGACAATGGTGAAAAACCTGAAAGTTAAGGAAGTTGATGTGTTGTTTTGTTGGTGGCTTATGTGTTGTGATTCATGCATTTCAGTTAATGCTGAATATAAAAGCAAACCAGTTATGCTCATTAGCATCAATTAGATTACCCAAGAATAAGTAGATCCCTGAGTGCTCCCTGAGGCATCTGGTGGGGCCACTGTGTGATACAGGAAGCTGGACTAGATGGGCCTTTGGCCTGATCCAGCAGGGCTCTTCTTATGTTCTTATGTTCTTAGATTGAAAGGTTAATAAGTTTGAATTTCTTACTTTTTGGAACTCCTAGAGTTACTTTTTTTAAAAAGTTCTGGTATTCTAAAAAAAATTGTGTGTGTGCATGCATATGCGATAATTATTAATGAGACCTGCAAAACTGCACATATTGAGGAACAGATTCTGTAGTAGTAGTAGCTGGCAGAAATGTTAAGTGCTTTTCACAGTCAACATTCAAACAGATTATCAGATGGCATATTTCACCCTGTTGTTACTTTAAATGAAGTGACCATGAAATCAACAAATCTGCTGTCAGGTGCCTGTCAGTAAGATAGTTCTTCCTGTCACACAATGCCTCACATAACAGGTAATGTGTTTTTAAGAATCAGTCCTTTGTCACCTCATCAAGTCCTTGTTAAAAGATGAAATAAGACGGATGGTGTTGTCTCCCATGGAGCTGACGGAAATTCAGTAGAAAGCAATACATTCTACTACAGAAATAAATACCAAAGGGAGGAAATTCAGGTGCCTGTGGGGGAAAAATTGCCTCTTACTGTGCTGTATTGCTTTTCTCCTGTGTCTTGGAAATAACTGCTCACTTTTCTTGCTCATTTTATTTCAAGCATTAAATTAATTGGGTCAAGTTTAAGTTCTCTGATAAAGACAGGAGGAATTAAGTCTAAGTCATCAAACAAATGAGAACAAAGAGTGCATTATTGCACCAGCACCTGAACTTTCACTTAGAGCGCTTGAGACATGCTTCAATTCCTAATGGAGATGACACCCATAATTAATTAAAAGATGCGACTCGCAACAGTTTTGTTCTGAATTCTTGAGGACGGTGCTTTTTCATGAGACCATGAATGAAACTAAAATACAAATTCAATAGCAATACTTGTAATTAAATGGTTTTGCCACCATCATACTACTTGGTTTGTCAAAGTGCTGCTTAGGTGCTTTAAGACAATGTGCACATTAATAGTTAGTTCTGTTTAACAACATATTCTAAATTCTTAATGCTTTAAGCTCTTTTCATAGTAGAGCTGAAACAAAATCTTGCCATCCGTGGCAAGGGGATGTTCGTCCCCTTCTCTGGTGTAAGCCGACCGGGGACCTATGCGCCTCCTGCGGCGGCGGCGGCCCTTACTCCCGAGTCATTGCAAATGTGCTTTACTGCACGTCAACATTCTTTTGAATCAGTGCTTGAATCAGTATTGCATTTCCTTAATTTTCCTTATTTTTTAATCTACTGTATATTTTAATGCAACAGTACTAACACTTTTTACCTTCTTCAACCTTCATATGCTATGTCTGTATTCCATCAATTTCTATAATGCTGAACTCTAGATTTGGTGCCAGTTAGTCTATATAGAACTAGACAACAGGTAGGTACCTGAATGTAGGTAACTTTTTAGATGTGGATTTCAACACCTTTTCAAAAATCACTTGTAAGGGGGCCAAAAAAACCCCACCCCAAATCCATTCTGCTTATAGAATGTAAGGGTTAAGGAAGTAGACAGGGGATTCATGGGGAAGCTAAACACAGCTTAGCACAGTCATTTCCTGCGAAGTATCAGGTGGGGGGCAGGTAGGAGAAGGGGGTTCATTTTCATAGTGAGTAGCATGATCTATATGAAGTTCCAAGAAAGGAACAAATTACAGACAGGCAGAAAGCAAAGCTGAGCCAGAGCTTAAGCCAAGATCAGAATCACAGTAAATGCTAGCTACAACATTGTGATTGGGATATAACTGCTCTGAAGAAATTCCTGTAGAGTTCAGTGGGACTTAATCCCAGGAAGATGTGGACAATGGGCTAGAAAAATTGATGGGGGGAGGAAAAGAGACACAAAATAAGCAACCTCCTGGTTGTAGGAGTAGGTTTTCTCTGTGCCAGGTGCAAGGGAGTGGTGACTGGATACAGGTATCTTGTTGTCTTGTGTGCCCCCTGAGGCATCTGGTGGGGACACTGTGTGATACAGGAAGCTGGACTAGATGGGCCTTTGGCCTGATCCAGCAGGGCTCTTCTTATGTTCTTAAGTTCTTAAAATGCTCAAACCAAGGTCTTGCAACCTAAAGTCAGTGACACACTGCCCTTGTGGCGGCGCAGCGCATAGGCAAGTGTTTGCAAGTGGCACAAAGAATTCAGTGTGTCTTGACTTCTTGTACTTCATGCGGCAACGCACAAGAGCTGCGTTGCTGTGCAACAGAAGATGGAAAAATTGAACTTCGCCCAATCAGAGTGGCACGTTCACTACTGTGGGGCGGGACGTGAAAGGAAGGGAACAGCCAATCAGATTTGAGTCTGAAAAGACTTGAATCTGATTGGCTAGCAGAGGGGGGGGAAGGACATCTTTTGCTTCTCTCTCTGCGGCTTGACTCAGACTCGGCCAGTATGGACAGGAAGCAGCGTGGTGCAACGTGAAAAAAAGACCGACTTCCCTTCACCTTGCTTCACGCCGTGCTGCCTGCAGTGTGTCACGGGCTTAATAACTTGGTCCAAGGTATGTTTACTCTGAAGTAAGTGCCTTGGACTCCAGTGGATCTTAGTTTCAGAACAATGTGGGGGAAACAGAAAAAAAAACTGAGGAGGAAAGAGAAAAGACTCCCACCAAACCCTAGCAGCCTGTTCCTTTGATCCAAGGAATGTTTCCTTTGCAAAAGACTGAAACAAACAATAAGGGGGGGAGTGGGGGCGGGAAAGGAATGCAATCAGACAAAGAATTAATGATAAGGAAACACTGAAAACAAGGAGAGAGAGAAAGATACAAAAATGAAGGGAAACTAGAACGAGAAAGAAAAAGGAGGAAAAGAATAGAAAGAGAGAAAAAGTAAGAGAGATTGAAGAAAAACAAAATCGAAGAAAAAATGACAGAAAACCATATATAGAAAAGTACGTATACAAAAGTATACAAATCAGTTTGTTTTAGGGACTGGCTATATGCTGCAACTGATGCTGGGAAAGATTGAAGGCAAAAGGAGAAGGGGAAGGCAAAGGATGAGATGGTTAGACAGCATCACCAACGAACATGAAAATGAGCGAACTCAGGAAGATAGTGGAGGACAGGAAGGCCTGGCGGGATATGGTTCATAAGATCATGAAGGGTCGGACATGACTTAACGAGTGAACAACAACAAATATGCAATGCATTGGCTTTCTTTATTTTTCTGACTTAAGATACTTAGGTATTAGCTGGGTTCTTTCCCCAGTTGTAGGTAAGCAGGCAGCTAGCTGCTTGACTGAGACAGTCTTTTATTGTAAAGATAAGTGATTTGCAAAACAATTTTCATAACATAAAGCAGCAGCACCATGATAGCAATTGGCCTGCTGTGGAACCCCTGCTCTGAAATTTCAAGCACCGTTTCAGGTTGGCAAAATTGCAACAAATCACATTTGCCTACTTCCTGATTTTAGCTAAGCCTGTTGAAATCAGAGTGAGAGAGAAGATCTCATCCATTCTCCTGCTCCTTCATGTTGACTGATATTGCATTTTTAGCACCTGAGTGGCAAATTGGTACATGCAGATATATGTAAGGATGCCCCTAGTGGCTGTTTCTAACATGAGCAGTAACTTCAGCAAGTTTGAGCAGAGGTGGGGCAGGGAGAAGGAATGGTGTGCTTATTCCCTTCCCTACCAAACTGTTCACGCATTCCAAATCACTCTTGCAGCTGCTTTCTTTCTGTGGGCTTCCAGGTGCACAGGAAAAGTGCTAAATAGCTGACCCTCTGTTGAAAATTACAAATGCTTGAAGCTTATTTTCATTGTTTGTTAAGGCTCTCAGGACTTCCTCACATACACTTGGTTGTAATTTAGTTTGTCTCTGATCTGAGCTTGGTCTACACGCGTAGCAAAATAAGGTGGTACTGTACCACTTCAGGCTGCATGTGGGGGAATCACACCTTTGGATGCTCCTTCAATTAAAAATACTTCTTCAAGAAGAACACTGGCACATCAGGGAGAAAGTTTCTAACTTTGCTCTCTCTGTGTTGGGCTAGTTTTCAATTTTCAGATACATATATTTTTCACTTACAAAATCATCTAAAACAGTGGTCACCAACCTTTCGGACCTCACGGACCATTAAACTCAAGATTTTGAATCCTGCTGTCCGTGATGTCATTGGCCAGAAGCCTCGTCCCCCTAAAGTGATGTCAGAGTCCTACCAGTGGCTGAAAACAGGTCCGGCGGGGGGCAGGGACCAACCTTTCCGCCCTCTGGAAGACTCCCCAGTGACATTTTGAAGCTCGCCGCAGCCGCCTCGCAAAAAGCCTCCAAAGCGGTGCAAAAAGCCTCGCCACCGGCACTGCCGCTGAATTGCCGCTGATTTCGGCGGCCGGACACCTCTCCACGAACCACCAAAATTTTCTTGTGGACCACCGGTTGGCAACAGCTGATTTAAAACACCCCCCCTCACTCTGCTGTTTGAAGTAGTACAGTCCATTGTCCCACTTCTGATTTAAACCACTTGTTCTTTTCCTCTGTTGCATGTTTAGGCCAAGTCTTAGTGGTGGAAGGTAGAGGACATGAGATGGGATGTTTTTCTTTGCTGCAGTACTCACCAATTTGTCCAACCTCTCTCAGCTTGTTGAGCAGGAGCATCCATTCTCTCACTATCTACCTAGCAACAAGATCGGTAAATAGGCAGAGAATAATTTAGCCAGCCCTTAAACTCATGCTGTTTAATTTAGCCAGCCATGATTTATCCAGCCATGCTGAACACTGGCCAAGGGCCCAAGTCCAACAGAGGGCCCACCTGTCCAAGCCAACCCCAGACCAATTGTCAATACTAGTGACAGTGGTAGAACCCAATGTGCCATCAGGGAGTGGGTGGGGGACTCCATGGCTCTATGGGAACACCATGGAGCTCCCAGGAAGCTTGTAATGACAAAAATATCTAGTAATTTGTAGTTGAGAACACAAAGTGGCCTGGTTCAGATGTCACTATTCAATATCACCTAGCCTCAGGTGTGTATGCTTCCTTCTCCCGTCTGAACATGGAGAGAAAGGATTTTACTACAGATTCTGGTTTAGAACAAGCCAGGATTAGCTGTAATGTCCGGAAGGCGTGATCCTGGCATATACTAGTCAGAATTTTCCAATAACTCAGGATTTGAAGCTCAGTCTCTCACATGCATCTGTCTCTTTATAAGGGGCATTAACAGCGCAATCCGACTTAACTTTTGTGCCAGTTTAACCAGTGGCGCAGCAAGAACGGGAGGCCCCAGAACAGAAAAGGAATCCAAATCTCCTCCAAAAGAGGAATTCAAAGGGGATTTGAATCCCTTTTCCATTCTGGGGCCTCCCGTTCTCGCTGCGCCGCTGGTTAAACTGGCACAAAAGTTAAGTCGGATTGCGCTGTAAATTTACTATAATATTTTCACAACAGATAAAAACCTGAACTAGGTATTCACGTAGTGCAAGACAAAATATCCATAGTAACTACACATTTTGAACATGAGACATTTTTACATCTCTTCCAAAATATGTAATGTAAAATCTATCAAGAATACCAATAGTAGCCAGCACATGAGCAGACTGTGAGCCAAACCACACCTTAAACACAGGCTGTGGGACTTTTCTAAACAAGGAGGATTTATGGTGCCAACAAGGCTTCTAAGGCTGAAACGATGGCATGACAAACATGCAATATAATGGACATTGTAGGAGTTCCTCTTCATACACTTTAACAATGTTTGCATTGTAGTCAGGAACATATCTATGATTGCAGAAAACAAACTATATTTAATATACACTCACAAACACAGAGGTTCAAATTGCAAACAGAACTCGTCGGCATAATTCAGAAATACTATTGCCCGCACTGTGCTCCTGCCCAAGTGACCAAAATAGCCTCCCATTATCCCTTCCTCCTTCCCTTTTCACCATGTATGAATTCTGATTGTTTACTTATTTATTTGTCATAGCATTTATAGTCTTCTGTTTGCCTCAAGGTGACTAAGAACAAATGCCCATACAATATTAAATAGTGAAAATATTTAATACAATAAAGTAAAACAGCGGGAATGAGATTACGCTTGTGACTCCACCTCTGCAAACATCCCTCTGTTCCTATTCCTCTAAAGTTTGCTGATCCGGACGTTGCCTGAGGAAGTGCTGCAGAGCTCCGACATAAAAGTAAATGCGCTCCGAAAATCAGTAAATGTTAATTTACAGCGAATTAATACTTAAAATAAAAGACTTAATTACCTGTAGATGGGAGAGATAAGGGGCAGGGCTTGGTGTACCCCCAGCATGTGGTCAGCATACCCCTAGGGGTACACGTACCACAGGTTGAGAACCCCTGCTCTAAACTACATCCTTAAGCTATCCTGGCCCTTGTGAAAACCGCACACAATTTCACGGTCGCAAGAGCCACTTCTTCCTGCTCTTGGTGGAATCTGCCTTCAGTTGCTTCTGGCGAAGCCTCATGCAGCACGTCTCATGACTTCAGTTTCTCCCGAGTCATTCCCATGTGGTTCTCCCCAGTTTCTTTCGGCCCAGCACAATGCGTTGCTAATACTGAAGCCCTTCCCACCTCGCTACCGGAATGCAATCACTGGAATAAAATAACTCTAAATCCAGGTAGAACTTTTTTTTCCTTCTACAGTGCTGAAGTGTAGTGTTGAATCCTGATTGAATATTCCCACTCTATATTCGTAATTAAATCATCATTTATATTGAGAATAATTAAGACAACTGTACATTTGATTTTAAAATCAGTTTTGAGTATTGTGCCTTGTCAAACTACAAGAATGGCTCCTTCAGCTTCACAATTTAACATTAAGAGGCAGACAGTGACCGTGGGCACCTGAGTGGGAAGGTTTGACAGTTTGATAAATTAGGAATGACACTTGCCAAAATGGCTGTCCTTCCCTCAGTCTGCCAGTGGAGCATTTACACACTGTTAATTGAATTGGCAATTTGTGTAACAGTACCTGCCCCTGAGCTTTTGTAATGCTAGAGCTGCCATTTAGCTCTGATAATCCAGGGCTGGGGAATAAGGACGAAAAGCTTCACATGATATTATTGCAGATTTAAAATGACAGTTGGGGACCTTGTTGCCAATTTCCCATTAAATGAGAAATAATTAACAATAGCAATAACAAAGTCTTATAAAACTGGAAAGTTAAATTGACTTTTCAGCAGTACCGTGGTTTACAATTGCTTCTAGCGTGATTATCAGATTGCCCTTTCAGTATTATATACCCTAAATAGTATCATATGATGGACAAAGTAGAAGGTGTTTTCAAAGCTAGCTTGTTTTATTACTATGAGAGCTCTTCGGATTTATCTGGTTCCCCCCCCCCTTCTTGCTATGTACAAATTGAGTTATGCTATAATGTTTCATGCAGATAAAGAACTTAATGAAATATCAGAGATCCTGGTTTCTACAGATGTCAGTAATTGAATGATAGCAGAAACATAATGTTGAACTGTAGATAAACACTTTTAATTATGATAGTTCTAAAGGTGTCTCCTTATAGTTTCTTTTGCTGCTTTGAAACACACACCCATACACCCAAAAAATGTAACAGAGCCAGAAAGCAGGAGCCTTAGGGAGCTAAGGCCTAAGGCTATCAAGAAGTGTATGCCATTCAGTAAACAATTCCTTGTCCCACTTTTAGATTGTGGTCAGTGGATACAATCAAGTCAGGAGGCAGTCTTGTTTTAATGTCCTCAGAGTTACCATGTTCATTTGCTAACTTCTTGTCAATGTGTTTTGAAGTGCAGCATCACAATGCTGGTTTCCACATACTGTACATCTCTACTATGAAGAGTTTGCAGAAAATTACCATACAGCAGCAAAAAGATAGTTGTGTGGCTCCAACCTCTCAATTGTCCCTACCCACAGTTCTTTGCCTAGAACCGAAACCAGCCATGTATCCATATTGGGCACAGTCCTTCTTCTTGCCCCGCCCCGCACAGCTACAGGTTTGCATGTGATAAGGCATCAATTATTCACATTGTACTGCTTTCTCAACTCCAGAATGTAATAAGCAGGTAAGGGATTAGAAAAATAAAATAAAAACAAAAACAGATTAACAATTGGTGAAGACTGAGGACTGTGGATACATACAGGAAAAATGTTTTCTATGCAGATAATGGGTAGACCTTTTCCTCTCTCTCTCTCTCTCTCTCTCTCTCTCTCTGTGTGTGTGTGTGTGTGTGTGTGTGTGTGTGTGTGTGTGTTTCATTCCTCACAGGGATGCATACTTCTGTAGAATTTAACCTGTTTTAGGATAGTGAAGGAATTCACTATCCTAAAGCAGGTTAAATGAACGATTCTCTGAAATAACCTATGCAAATTTGGAATATCGTTCAAAATTATATAACTGAAAGTCATAAGGAGTTTCATATATTTTTGGTCAAGAGCAAAAAGACTGTAAGACAATTTAGCACAAAAACAGAGCCTCTTTTGTGGTTCTCGTAGCTCAGTGTTTTTTTAATTGAATTAATCCAGCCAAAAGCTGCATTAACTATGTCACATCCCCTTAACCAAAGACATGTAAACTCCAGAATAGACAGCTGTTTGGCTGTACCAGGGTGTGACCCCTGCCCTCAGCAAATATATTTGATTCCCCTACATGGTCATTTGGCTGCTTGCTTTTAGAGCCATATGGTTGAATGGCATCATGAGTGCTCTCTAGTTGGATATATCATTCCACAAGGACACAGGCACCAGTTATTGGTTATCTGTATTGGGACAAATTGGTCTCTTTGCCAAAACCAACTTGAGTTAAGTCATGTGCTTCCAGAAACATAATATGTAACTTTTATAAACAAACAGATTCACTCACATTAACATAGTTTACATTTTGATTCAGATCTTTAGCCCCATATTTCAAAATAGGTCAAGTGAGGCAAAATTAACAAGAACAACAAAATAATTTACACACACAGTACTGAACCGCTATGCATTGGAGAAGCGAGTCCAGACATCCCATTCTTCCTTCTCACCAATCATCCGCTTTGAAAAGTTGAAATATGATTACTTACCTCTTGTAAACCTCTGGAGCACACAACACACTCATATTTCTAGCTCTTTCCTGTAATCATGAGGGCTAGTCACAAGGGTTTTTGAACTAGATGCTCACATGCTCATGTTATTGTGGCAGTTCCTAGACACTACTGCATTACTAGTTCAGGAAGATGTGAAATAAGATGTAGATTCATTTCTTACTATTTCACATTTCAAAAAAGTTACTTATGACTGCCATGATTAATAGCATAATAACCCATAGAAAGAATGCATTCAGAATTTCTTGTGTCCATAAACTATAGCCAAATTAACCAAAATAACCAATATTAAATTGGTTTTACATTATTACTTTAACAACTACATTATTTATGTGGAAAGGAGGATGTTATGGTTTTGTGGTGTTGTTTTAGTGTTTTAATCCCATCTATCTTCATGATATAAGCTATTGATGTAGACATGTAGCTTCCTAATGATAATGAGAAGTACTGGTAAAAATACTTAAAATTATATGGAAAACATGTTATGTCTCAGTGTAATAAATAATATAATAATATATATTTATATACTGCCTTTCTATGTTGTCAGATTTCTCCTCGGACTTTATTTAAGGTGGTTTACACAGGCAAGCTTTTCTAACTCCCCTCCCCATAGGGATTTTTATAATAAATGTTCTATTTCAGTAGTTCTGAAAGTGGGGGATTGCGACCCACCATTGGAACCAAAAGCTTTCCTCTGCTCCCTTAAGGGACAGGGGCAGCATGGTGGCAGCAGCAGTGATCCTGGTGACTTACTGAGGGTCCTGGAGCTCTCCGGAGGGTTCGGAGAGGCCTGCGCTACCCTCCGCAGGCCTCCCCGAGCTTCAGGTCACCACTCCGCAGCGATTTACGACCACTCCAGGTTTTCACAAAAAAAGAAGTGGCCGTAAATCGCTGCTTTGTGGCGATCTGAAGCTCAGGGAGGCCTGCGGAAGGTAGTTCAGGCTTCCCCAAACCCTCCAGAGGGCTCTTGGACCCCTGGTAATTGCGCAAATCACCTTTGTTTCCTGGCGCTGGTGGAAATCCCCAGAATTGTTGCTGCTGCTGGCCCCACCCCCACAAAGCACTGAAAGTTCTCCCCGCCTTGTGGGGTGAACTTTGAGAACCACTGCTCTATTTGCACAAAACCCATTGTCTCCAGCTGTTTCCTTTTAACGGTGTAGTGTCTCACTGGCTACACGTGGCTTCTGAGTTCCGAACTTATCCAACAGCGACTTCTCTCTCCCACAGCGGGTCAGTGCAGGCTATTTCAGCTTGTCAGCTGAGATATCACAGCTTGTTGGCAGCTTGTCCGCAGCTTCCGGTTGTTTCGAACCAATCCTGTTCTAGTTGTTCTTCAGGGAAGGCGGCAGCTCAACCAGTAGACCACACCTCCTGCCCAGCATCCAGTTGTGTTCTTAATTTTAAAATCAGGGTAAATATTTGTGCTTAAACATTGGCTGAGTTCATGGGTCAGGAGCGTAACAATTCAGGAATGACATTTGTTCCTACAGGTACCTTGGTATCAGTACAGTGGTCATTTGTGCACATGTGCAGTGTGTCAACAACATGAGTTACAGTGCAATCCTGCGCAACTATCCGACGGGTGGCCCGGGCCGCCCGCTGAATCCTATCCCCGTTCCAGGCCACTCTGGAGCAGCCCGGAGTTCTACTCGGGGAAAGGGGATGTTTGTCCCCTTCCCCTGGTGTAGAACGGGGAAGGCCCAATGGAACTCCTCAGATGTCCACCAGCGAAATAGCTGGCAGAAGTAACAACAAAGCCTACCTAGTGGGAGATGGCGTATGGCGGATGCTATCCCCACCCCCTCCTGGGCTGGCTTGGCCAGTAGCCCCCCTCCCTCGCCACCCAGACCGCCCCTGCGCCTGCTGGGGCATCTCTTACTGCCTCCGGCGGCTGTGGGAACATCCTGGCGGCGGAGTAAGGGCTGATGGCCTAGCGCTGGTGGCCCTTACTCCGAGTCATCGTGAATGTGCCTTGCGGCACGTTTGTGATAACTTCGGGCAGTGGAGCACAGTGGAGCGCTCGTTCCACCACCCTATACTTCTGGAGGATTGCACCGGCATGCTGCTAGTCTACTTTTAAAATTACATATTGAAAACTTTATGGAATGAAGTAATTCAGTATCTTGAATGACAGAGTTAAGAATAAAAGAAAATGTTTTGATAATTCAAAAGCATTTGCCAGTTATACAAGCAATATTTTAAACAGAAGTTTTAAGTGATGTGCAAAGTTATTCTTACATAGCTTGCTTTGCCATAATATTTTCTGTTAAACTACAATGACGCTTTGGAACACTACTCTTTCTAACATGCTAATGTGGAACAACCTCTTGGTACCTCCTGTCTTAAAAGTGAAGTACGCACCTCTCCCGCAGGAAGCCTGTGATGATTTTCTGTGAAGAACTGGGAGTTTAGAGTAGTTTTTTTTAATCCTTGACCAACTCTTCAGTTCTTTCTGGGCTTTTGAGGAGCCTCAATCCAGTTAAAAACTTGGGTAGAACTGCCACAACTCCAATTACCTTCTAATAGACCACCGGGAATGCTCCAACCTTTCCATATAAAATAAAGAAAAGGAAACCAAATGTATATGGGGGCTGACTTTAGCCTCTAAGGGTGCAATCCTATGCATGCTTTCTTGGAACTAAACCCCATTGGATACAATGCGACCTAAGTAGATATGCAAGGACTGTGCTGTAAGACTATAACCAGCCTGGGTTATATTAAGGGTTGCCTCTTCCCATGTTAACCTGTCCACGTTTTAAGGCCTGGTAGATCTGCCACTATCAGAAGTGCGACTGGTGGTAACCAACCCTACCACAGTGCTGCTCTGTTTCATGCTCCTCTGGGCTGACATTAAATAAAATAACCACCAGATCACATTGCATGTTTAATGTACTGTGTAATTTGTCCCTAAGTTGACAGACCTTGAAACCTAGCCAGTTTCTGTAACGCTTCCTTGAAGTAGAGAGGGGTGACAAGGCCTTGATAGTCAGCTGACAGTCACAGACTGCAGTAGCGATAAAGACTAAGAGAAGAGGGATTGATTACTCCCGAGGCTCAGCCCCAGTGCAGTTGACCCGTCCTCTCTTCCATTTATCCACCAAGTTGTAATCAGAACTGTATTAAACAAGACATATAAGAAAATACTTTAGGCACAATCCTTTGGCATTCTTTCCTTTGCAAACACCTTTGAAGTGAACAGTTGTGACAACCCCAAGTAATTTCTAAGCAGTTTGTTGAAGGAAAATGTATTATTGTGTCCAGTGTCCACATAATCCCAGATGTGAAACTTCATAATGTCGTAAATTAATGACTTCATTTGTTATGTAGTAAAACAGTGAGTGTGGGTTAGACAACTTCATGAACATTGTGAAGCATGTTCAGAATTTCCCACTGAGTTTCAGTCTGATTTCCAGTACGTATCAGCAAATGTATTGTGTAAAAAGCTCATATGTATAATTGCTTCTGGGGTGTTATGGTTCACTGGGATGAACTTGGAAAGAAAATCCCATGTAGAAGTCATTGACTCAGCAGGTTGCCGCGTGTATCCACTTAGAGGAGTCACTAGCAGGGGGTCTTGCATTTTATCAGTACAGCCTGATGTGTGTGTGTGTATGTGTGTGTGTTGTTTCCCCCCCCTTTTCAATTAAATTCTGTGCTACACTGAAACGTATGTATTGTTTTAGTATCTGAATCATCTGTTAACTTTTTTCTTAATGTGAAAGTGCATCTAAGATGCAAAGCAAATAAAGACAATGCAACGTTTACATTCTGCAGAATGTCACCTTGGATAATCAAAAATTTGCACATTCTCAGAATGTAATTTCTTTCTTAACGTATAACTGGACAGCATGACTGCGAAGATATTTTATAAACTAAACACATACTTTCTATTATCTTTTTGTCTAATTTGTGGATTATGGGTTTTATGGATTTTTTTTCAAGTCCACCTGCTCACTTTTTATTCGATTTGTTTCCCCCCCCCCACTACTTCCAGGCATCCCACAAGCAGGGGATGGGGGCAAGAATCCTGCCCCATGGTATGTCCTCCTTCAACTGGTTTTCAAATGTATACTTGTTCTGACCCCGGACATGGGTGTTTGCTGGGCAGAGGCAAGAGGGGGTGCTTCCACACACATCCTCCCAAATTCTATATTTACTGTTTTGGGGATTTTTTTTGGGGGGGGACAGTTGTTCATTAATAAAGAAATAGGGCTAGCTTGAGACATAGAGTTGCCAACTCTGACATAAATTATCCTTGGAGATTTCTTTATCCAACATGGTCATTAAGCCAAGTGGATCCTGTTAAAATCTCCAGGATTGCTTTCTGTAGTCACCAGAAGATTGATGCTGATTCCTGGAGACTCCAAGCTAATCCTGGAGGGTTTATTTATTGATTTAAAATATTTATATCCCATCTTTCGTCCCATAAAATGGGACGCCCAAGGACGCTAGCAACAATAATTTGAAATGCAAAACTACAATGAAACAAAAATCACAAAAGCTAAAAGCAACAGAACAGAGATAATAAAACAATATGTTTTATTTAAACAAAAAGCAGCAGTACAATAGAACAATAGGGTTGGCAATAGGGTTGTTTTTATTGTTTTAAATGTGATTATTTTTTGTATTTTGTATCCCATGTAAGCCGCCTTGGGTCCCTTTGGGGAGAAAGGCGGGGTAAAAATATTGTAAATAAAAATAAATAAATAAAAATATTGGAACCTGAGGTGTGGCATTCGTCAGCCAAGGCAGATAACACATAATTTGTAAAAGACGTGAAATTCGGCTTTAGAGACACGGGTCGAATCTGGCTGCTGTGTTTCAGCCTAATCTCCCTCACAGCATTGTTAAGATAAAATGGAGTAGAGAACCAGATACTCCTCTCTGGGCTCCATAAGAGAAGAGTGAGATATACATTTAATAAGAAATCAATAAGAGGATCTGTCCTCTTAACTGCTACATCTTGCTCAGTGGGATCAGGTCTGGGAAGGGTTAGGATTTGGCTACTGCCACCAAACCTGCTCCCTTCCCGAACCTGATCCGTCCATCCCCTGCCCCGTCGCTGCTTTGTTCCACCTTTTCCTGCCCCCGTTCTGCCTTCCTCCACCCCTCTTACCTCTCCCGCCACTTTACATTTGGCAGCGAGTGGCTCCGAATCAACTGGCACCAGCAGGAGGGCTCCGTTCTTCCTGCCAGCATCCTGGCAGTGCACTACTGAGCATGCTGCCAGAGCACCTTTTACGACTGACGCTGACTGCTTTACCACAGTCAGCACCAGCAGAAGAGGTGCGCCGCCATCGCTTGGCCCAGGTAGGTTTGGGCCATTAGATTAGTAATTACCACTAAGAATACTATATATTTCTGAACTCTCTGATTTTAGTGGTACTGTACTACATACCTTTCACTTTTGAAGCTACTCTTAAAATATAAGTTTGATTGCAATACATCAAGACTGGTGGGATAGTGATATACATTATTATAAAGTTAGCTCTATCTTTCACTGCTCTGACTAGGTTGTATTTTTAATTCTAGTGTTTTTGTTATACTTTGTTATTTTAAGTTTTATGTCAACATCTGCACATTCATTTTGCATTGACACTCCAAGAATAACAGCATTATTCTTGGTGGTCTATCAAATCTAGTAATTGATTCCTTGGCTTCCTTAGATTTTTTTTTTTTTGTAATATGATATAGTATCTACGTTTTTGTCAAAAATTAAAAAAAAGTTTCTTGCAGCTATAGATCTATGTACAAAATTTAGATCATATTGTTTCTCCAAGAATATTTGTCTGTGGTTTACTATCTTTTCTGGTTTTCTACTTTCTGTATGCTTTCTCATGCAGACTCAAGCAGTTCTAAAATGTGCCTTTGCATTTTTGAGTCACAGTATCTGTTTCTCAGTTCAAACAATATTTTAAACAAGGAATGTAGAAATTATCATTAATAACTACCTGACATTGCATGTTGTCTTGCATACAACTAGGAAAGGTCTGTTGGAATAGATCAGCATTTCTCAAAGTTCTCCCCGCGAGGTGGGGAGAACCTTGAGTGTGTGCGGGGGCAGAGCCAGCAGCAGCAGCGATCCGAGGGGTCGCCACCGCTGCTGCCGAAACCACCCCTGAAATGCCCCCCCCCCCGCACTTACTGGGACTTGGGAGAGCATTGGGGAGGCCTGTGCGACCCTCTGCAGCCCCCGATCCAATCTTCGGAACGCTGTTTTGCAGCGATCTTCATGCAAGTACCTGAAGATCGCTGCAAAACAGCGATCTGAAGATCGGGGGGCTGCAGAGGGTCGTGCAGGCCTCCCCAAGGCTCCCCCAAGTCCCGGTAAGTGCGGGGGGGCGTTTCGGGCACTTTGGTGGCGGTGGCGATCCCCTGGATTGCCGCTGCCGCCATGCAGCAAAAGTTCTCAATGGTGGGTCGTGACCCACAGTTTGAGAACCAGTGGCTCCTCCCATGACTTTTAACCTTTTTTAATAGAACTAGGGAACTTCACCCATGACTTTTAACCTTTTTTAATAGAGGGGAACCAGTATTAGTGCTAGTGGTTAACTTCTAAGAATCCAGCCACAGTGTGTCATCTTGCCGTACCTTGCCTGCTAGAATCCCTTTAACAATACCACTGTCCCCTTGTTTCCAGCTTTCCAACTCCCAATCCTCCACCTTTTCCATGTGTCCCAGTTTAGACTCTAAAAACCTTTCACATTCTGCAGCAGTTGCGTTCCCCCTCCTGACAACCAAAACATCCTTGCCGTACAAGTCTCTCTTTTTGTACTGCCATCCTTTTTTCTACTGGCACCACTTCATCCTTGGCTGCAAATGCAGACAAATTGCAAATTCTAGACTCCTGGATACTTGCACTGCTCATTTAAATGGAATCCCTTTTTCCCTACTGGAGGCACTGCTTTCCGAGCCTTGAAGGTGGTCTAGGTGGTTATATGGTTGTGGTAGGGTGCTGTGGGGACACAGCAGCAATGAACTACTAGACGGTAGGGTTCAAGAATGCTTTTGTCATTAAGACCCCTTAAATAAAGTCCTCTGAAAGTGTCACCATTTACATTATTTGTAACATAAGACAAATGGGAAGCAATTGATTTTCACTGTCACACAAATCAATGTATAAAATTTGATAAACCTGCAGCATTACTTTTCATGGCTATGGTTACAAATGGCATATAGGTGGAATACATAATCTCATCTGAAAAGACTGCAATGTATCAGTGACCTTGGCATGCACTTTCTCTTACAAGATGAGAGAGACGTCAATGTGCATGTTTTTTGTAGTCATGAACTGAAAGCCATGCACATGCTGGGCTTTGGTACCCAGCCCAAGACTTGTACCAGATTGTCTTCAACACACATTTACAAACATAATGCTCTTTATATTCCAAGATGTAGCACCAATATCTATAGACCACACACAGACACAAAGCAGTTACTATGGCAATCCTGCCTGGACAGGATTCTGCAGTGACTTGTACTTACATCCCAATTCTATACTCCAGATACACCAGAGTATCCCTACCTATGCCGGTGCAACAACAGCCCTGCCAGCGAAGAACTTTGCCTACTTACAGATGCTGGAAAAACACTATGTTGATGTAGCTCAGACGTCATTCAGATGCTGCCACAATTCAACTGGCGGAGAGGCTAAAACAGGGATGAGAATGGGGCGTAACATGAGATGGATGTAGGAGGAACTAACCTTCCTTCACGTGATAGACACCCTCATTGTCAGAAAAACACTACGCCAACAACAGAGCTGTCGTAGGTAGGAGTAACCCCATAAAAAACAATGGGGAAGAGAAAAAAGCAGAAAATTCCACCCCTTGCTCTATCCACTTTTCTATGACGGAGCATAGGATACAGACTACATTTGGCAGCCAACCACAGCACACCAACCCCAATACTAAAGCCTCTGCCAGGGAGATGACGTCTCAGGAGATCAGGTGTGTGGCATGGCGCTATACATCTCTGGTCTCTCAAAGGGGCACTTTGGTAATGGGAACCATGGTGAAACAAAAACAATTTGGCGTACAAAGAGAGCACAAACAACCTCTTGCCCCTCACAACTTGTACAGCAAGATATTATGTTAACTCTTGTCTTCTCAGAATTCTTATTTCAGATATTGCCCCAAGAGGTCTCCGCACACAAACACACAACTGGAACGTCTCCCTCACCACCACAACAGGAAAGAACTATGCACCCCACACAGGTAAGCAAAGGGGCTTTCAGGCATCCCACATTGAAGCTGCATCTTCCTCTCATGTCTCTGCCCTCCCCATTCTGACCCTTCAAGATTATCACATGTGTCTCTGCTGTGTTGCCTAACCATCCCTTCCTTTTGCAACAGCTAAGAGCAGGGAGTGTCTGCTCTCTTGTAGCAAATGCCAGGGGCACCAACGATTGCTACTGTTGGCCAAACACTCATCAGAGTCTCTCTTGTTTTTCAGGAGTGTACAATTGCTACAGGGGGTTGAACAGTGGTCCTCTGCAGAGTTCCAATGCGGCTCCTCCAAAAGAAGGAAAGGTAATGTTCCAAGTGACCATGCTCTTGCCCCCTACAGGGCACAACTGCATGTACACTCTGGTAGCACCACTCTCCCTCACAAACACCGAGTAGTCATCTCAAGCCAGAGAATAGGTGTGGCTGATGCTGTTGTCTATTCCTTGTTACTCTCTCTGTGTTTCTCTTGCTCCCCACAGGCAGCTGTCCCACAGGTAAAGACATCGTGCAGACCCCAAGGACGCCTACGCCTGCCTGCCTGCCTGCCTGCCTGCGGTGACCAGTGTAAGCCCAGCTGCTGCTTGGCAAGGTTGCTGACCTACTCATTCCAGTCACCTGTGGCTTTGTAAACTCCATGGCAGACTGTGAACCAACTGGTGCAACCAGACCTCACAGGCACCTGTTACTTGGTTGTCTGTTGGATAACTTGCAATGGCACAACAGCCCTGCTGAGAGGAGATGGTGGGCAACTCCACTTGTGTGTTTCCTGTACAGATGCTGCTCTATCACTGATACCATTCAATAAAAACCTTGACTGGATCACACTTCTTGTTACCTTGTTAGCAGATAGGGATCCCTTCTTTCCCAACTTAGTTGTTTCCCAACTTAGTTGTTTCTTACCTCACTTGGCTTCAGGTTGGGACTCTGCCGGGGTGTGGGGCTCTATGCTCTCAGAGTCTGCAGCATCCTCACTTCTTGGCCTCAGTGATCATGAGCCCATTCTCTGCTGCCTTGGTATATGGCGGGAAGTGGCAAGGGCACAAGAATGGCAGCATACTGACAGCCACGCCAGCAGGTGCGGGTAATGTAGCAAAGGGCATTGTGTGTGTGGGGGCTAGCTGGGTGAGCTGCTGCAGTAGGTGACCTGTATCACATGCCAGCCAAATGATTGGCCCGTGCAGTGCTGATAGGTCCATGTGCTGCTGCCCCCAGCCAAGTGTGCCTGTTTGCAGTGATGCAAGTTGTTAAATGCCAGACGAGATGCTCTTTGCCCATCTCCTGCTGTGGCTGGGTGGTAAGAGAGCAGCTTGTGAGGTAGCTGCTGTGACTTCTAGACCTGCCTTCCCTTTGTCTTTTGTCCCGGTCATGGGTGTTCTTGACCACTCATGCAAAAGATGATAGTGGGAGTCCACTATATATAGTTCACAACCTTGTTATTTTGCCTAATAAAGGTATTATGTTCCTATTCGGAATATGTTTTATCTAAATTTATATTAAAAAGTTCCTTCCACCACCACCCTAGTTGATTTTGCTCTTTCAGTTCTTCCCAAAATAATAGGTTCTAGTGACAACTCTTTCACATTTGTCGTATGAACAGAATATGTTTATTAGAAGACCATAAAGCATACACATTCTTATTACTTTAATATCAATTATATTTCTAGCCTTAAGTTGTCCTGTGCTACTCTTACTTTACTCTTTGTATTTTAGTACTGTAACTTCCTCACTGTACCAACTCATGACAACTGTTCCCTTCAAAACCTCTAAATCAGGGGTTCTTAACGTGGGGCCCACAGACCCCCTGCAGATGGATCTCAAGGGGTCTGTGAAGCAGGTGCATATTTTTTTTCTGTGTGTGTATATTTATCTGCATTTTTCTGGGGAAGGTTGTGCATAGCTTTCATCGGGTTCTTGAAGGGTCCCGTAACCCCGTAACGGGACGGGAAGGATCCAATAAAACCACTGTTTTAAACCAATCGGAGGCCATAAATTTCCATCCCTGGTAGGAGGTGGGACTCCCACGCTGAACTTTCTGAGGAATGGTTTGTGACAGTTATCTCTCCTAGTATTTTAGATGCCAAAGCCACAGAGCTATAATTGTGTAATTACAAGCTTTCCATGAAACAAGTTTCCTGATCACAGCCAAGTCATAAGTTCCTAAATTTACATAGTCATAACAGTTTAAAAACTTGCTGTGCATTCAATGTCTTCTCCTTTTTTGTTTGTTAAACTAAAAGGTACTACTCTGTGATATTTTCTGCCACCTTTTTCCTCATTTGACAGTAAGCTGGGTTGAGTATCATTTTGTGTGTTGTTATATTAGTTACTTGCTATTAGTCTTATGTTTTTGTGAAATTGAGTTTGCCACTTTTTCTCACTGATGGGAATATGGATTTATTGTTTTGTTCACTTTCTCAAAGAGAAAGAGGCATGCTGGTGGCGTAACTGGAGGGGATGATTTTTAGATCATTTACAGATTTTTTTTTCCTTCAGCAGGAAATGTTCCTTTTCTCCCTAAGTAGAGGAAATCTTTTACTTCTGGCACTTTGACACATCACTGACTGTTAGAGAACATGAAGCCACTGTTTACTGCTGGTTCTTGAGTGTTAAACATCCCTCTACTGCTTTTATTATACCATTAATTGCACTTAATGCAGCTGCATTTCTGGTACGCTTGGCTAAGCTCTGAAAATTAAGTAGAGGGTACTTTGTTATAAAATTCACTGTAATGAGCTCTGGTGGGACAGGGTCTGTTAAGTTTGAAATTACCTCAGGCCATTTCCAGAGGACTTCTTAAAATATTTCATGTCTGTAGAAGTTTGTAACTACATAAACAGCCCAGAATAACGTTGGCATGGAAAAACTACTCTCTATAGCGTGCACTGAATTTAAAAAGAAGAAGAATGTTTTTTTAATGGCAAAACAGTTATGTTTGTTTTGAGTGTTTGTCATCTTTAGCAATTAAACAGAACGTTTTTAGTCTGACCGCAAGCACAGTTTTAAGTTAGCACAGTGGTCCTTATGAAGATACCCTTTCCTGTAAATCCATTCCGTACCTTCATTCCATACCTTCATGACCTTGGAATGAAGGTATGGAATGACTGGGATTCCAGTTGTGCTTTGTTAAAATCAGTACATGAATAAGTGATTCCTCAGTATGCAGCGGCTGATAGCTGATCAGTGTATTGAGTCAGACACCTGTAGATCTCTGGTACTTTACTAAGTAAATTTATTTATGAGAGATGCTTGGGATAGTTAAAATAAACACATGACAAAAGCACAATTAAATGGCTAAAAGTACATTAGTCAATGATTAAATCATCGACCACAGTAACTACAGTTTGCCATTGGTCTTGAGGAATGTAACAGCTGTATTGCTATTCAGCTTAATATAGTTTCTGATCGCTTTATAAATACAGCTAAACAACACTTAAATACTCATTACGAATGGGTTCAGAATGAATTCCCTTAAGGTTGAGTGGATGTCTCACTAGGATCAGCATCACTTACTTTTAGATTCACCCACACAAATCAGATGGAGGATCTTCCGTGATTTTAGTACAGCAATTAATCTGAGTTTCGTAGTTAAAATTTAAACATGTGGTAATTAGAGGCCTCCAAGCTTGAAATTCATGCACCTTTCCTACTTTTAATAGACTGAATAAAGGCTTGTCAAGCTCAGTATTTGAGTGATGTAGATTTTATACTATGGTTCTGTCCAAAGCTTTCACTACAATATAGGTTAAAATCCTAAAAGTCAGGTTTTTGAGAGTATTTGCATATGTAAACTAGGTGAAAAGTCTCTTACAAAGGCTTGATCAGTCAGCCTATTGTGTTAGAGATATTCACTAGCCTATAATCAGAAACACTGCAGCCATTAAGTACCACATCTGTTGTCCAGATGGGCTAACAATAAACATGGTACATCCCATCGTCACTGTAGAATAGACAGGACAAGACACTCAAGGGGAATTTTTTTTTACATTTGTGTGTTCAGCAGGGAAGCTTTTGCCTGCTTACTGTTCAAATATCTGTAGTATAGGCTTACCAGATTTTCCCGGTTCTAAACCGGGACACCCGCACTCAAATGATTGATTGATTGATTGATTGATTGATCAAAACTAAAATAAAATGCTTAAAAAAAAATTTTGGCCGCAAAGTGCCCATTTGCCACACAAACGGTGGCCGAAATTTTATTTACTTATTTATTTATTGCGAAAAATAATTAATTAACTGGCCTGTCCCGCCACCGCAATTGCTGCCATTGCCGCCGACTTGTTGTCGTCCGTCGCCATTGCTGCCATCTTTGGAGCCTGGCCGGCTGCATCTGAGCCAGGCAGGACTCCTGCTGCCCCCTCAGTGCCCCCTCAGAGCCTCCTCCTCCTCCACTGCTTGCAAAGTGCCAAAAGGCACTTTTTTCCTGTCAGCGGCCATCTTGGATCTCGTGAAATCTTGAGGGCACGAGGCAGTACTGCATTTTGGGTGCTCTACCCAACAGTTTAAAAACTGGTGAAATATCGCCATAGAATGTTCAGTGTTCCTAGTAGTACAGCTTGTTGCAGTTGTTCAACTGCTACCTTGTCAATGCTTATATTGGCCAGATATTTTTTAAGGGTCTTGGGCAGTGGTTCCCAAACTTACCTGGCTCATGACTCCCCGCAGACTCTTCTTCCTGGCTCACGAATCCCCTGGTAGCTCCTCCTACCTGTTCTCCTGGGTGCCGCCATCTTGGATCTCAGGAAATCTCACGAGATTCAAGATGGCGGCACCCAAATCTCGTGAGAATTGGGCACCGCCATCTTGGATCTCATGAAATATCGCAAGATCCAAGATGGCAGCGCCCAAATCTCATGAAAAATGGGCACCGCCATCTTGGATCTCGTGAGATTTTGCGAGTTCCAAGATGGCCCAGGAGAACAGCTAGGTGGAGCTACCGAGGACATCTCACGACGGCCCTGTGATTGTGTTGCGATGCCCTGAAGTTACTGAGGCTGAAGCTCAAATATTTTGGCCACCTAATGCGAACAGAGGACTCTCTGGAGAAGACTCTGATGCTGGGAAAGATTGAAGGCAAAAGGAGAAGGGGAAGGCAAAGGATGAGATGGTTAGACAGCATCACCGTTGCAACGAACATGAACATGAGCGAATTCAGGAAGATAGTGGAGGACAGGAAGGCCTGGCGGGATATGGTTCATGGGATCACGAAGGGTCGGACATGACTTAACAACAACAAGGCATCGCGACACACAGTTTGGGAACCCCTGGTCTTGCAGATTGCACCATAGTGCACCAATGACAATAGGGGTGGTTGTTTTCTTTCCCATATTTGTTATATCTGGTAGTTTGGTCCTAAATTTTTTTTCTGCTGGTGGGTTTGGATGTTTGTCATGCTTTTCAATTTTGGAAATTTAGGATGTATCCTTTTTCATAAATATACATTTGTTTGGGAAGATGATAGTATGTGAAACTCCTCTACGTCTGCTTTCTTTCCACTGAATTCTCTTTTTTGGTTTATGCGCTGCTGCTGGCCAGGAGCAGGGGGATGAGGCAGATTGCTGTATAACTGTAATAGAGAACTCTTAATGCCACATTTGAGAAGAGCTCTGGGTAAATATGTCATCGTACTACTGTAGGATGAAAAAAAATGTTGTGAGAAACTACGTACAAACCATCAAAGTAGTCAGAAAACTTTGAATGCTTGTTGAGTTTTGTGGCTTTGTGAAAGAGATGGCAAGATGCATTGTATTTCCATCCTCAAGCGTGTGATCAGAGATTGAAACAGATTGTTTTTGGAACAACATGCTATATTTTCCACTTCTCCAGTACTGTTGTTAGTGAAAGAAATCTAAATAAATGTCATTTAGCAGACAATTATTTCGGTTAAATGGCAGCATCAGTATTCTGAATGCTACTGCTGTTATTTTGGGCAGCTTAGTACTTCAAGCATGCCAGAAAAGTTTACTTTCGTACAGCTTGAGTATGCAATAGTAGTATGTATGAACTAGTTATTAATGTGATGGGTTTTATTGGCCCAACCACAGCATTTGTTGTAAGGTTTTGCATTTATTGAATAAAACTGATTTTTAGGCACAAGTACTTTGAGCCAAAAAATAAAGAAAAATCAGCTTGTGGTGTTATAATCCAGGCCTTATGTCCTGTGTTCTGGTGGCTCACATAACAAAAGACTACATTTCAGTCTGTGTTAATTGGATAACAGTTCAATTGCCTTTGCCCTGCAAGGATGACTACCTCTTAAGCTTTCAATTCTTTTGAGGAGTAATCTTGCAAAGAAAACAAAATAAATTGCTAAATTAGGTAGAATTCTACCTTCAGTAGCTTTTGGAACTGTCTCACTTTCTGATTCCTTGGCACTATCAACCTATGGGATGAATAAAACTAATATTTGCATCATCTGATGGGAAAAGATTAAATGCATATTGAAGGAGTAACCATTTTTTTTAATAGTAGGAGTAATGGTAGAGTAGAAGTTGTGAAGCCCCATTCTGGCATGTACTTCAGAAATGATGGCTTGGAAATATAATATGATGACTCAATCAAAGTGCAATTTTATTGGATCCCGAACATCTTCTTGGCACTCTTCCTATGCAGTGAATGCTTAATTCTTCAAATCCATAGCCAAACTCAAAAGTGACTGAAAGCTATCAAAGGGCAGTCGCTGCTACTAAAATGACGCTTCTCCTCCCGGACACACACTTCCCAAGGAATGTAGGGAGCTGTCTTATGCTGAGTCAGACCATTGGTCCATCTGGGCCAGTATTGTCAACACTGACAGTGACACTCCAATATTTCAGATGTGAATTTTTTTTATGCCATACCAGGAGATGCCAGAGATTGAACCAGGGACCATTTGCATATAATGCAAATACTCTTCCACTGAGCTCCGGCCCCTTTATTTAGAAAACAAAGGAGCTGTGTGTTTATCTCCAAAGGCTACCCTCCTTTGAGGGTATGCTCATAAAATGAGCATACCCAATCAAGGGCCTGCTTGCTTACTCCACCTAGGTGTTGTAAATGTTATAACAAGAGCCTATGATCTACAGTATCAAAGGCTGCTGAGAAGCCAGGAATTGCCGTCAACAAGGATGCCTCCTGTCATCCTCCTGCATCTGGAAAGGCATCTAGAAAGGCCACCAATGCTATCTCAATTCTGTATTCAGTTTGGATCATCATCTAACATTTGTAGAAGTGAATTTTCCTTTAAATAATGTTATTTCATTTAATGTATATACATTTAAAGTAGTAGCATTTTGACTTTTGATTCATTCCATTATGTATAGAAAAAGAGCATCTGGAACACCAGCAAAACTAATTGGGTTGTTGTGAAGTCGATTCTTTTGAGAACTCTGGCTTAATTATACTCAGCTCAGCTTTGGCATCTGATGCAGGTTTCTTCCTCAAAACGTTGATTGGTTGTCCCATTTCATTTATTAACCTTCATTATAACTTACCCTGTCTTAATGATAGGAAAACAGAATGCACATAGTTAAGCTTACCAGATCCATACCGGGATAGAGCGCTAGACCTTTAGGAGAAGGAATGTGGGCAGGTGTGGCTTGTTAAACCCTTAGGGCACAATCCTAGGCATGTCTACTCAGAATTAAGCCCCATTGTGTTCATACTTCCAAAATAGACAGTGTTTTCCACCATTGTAAATTATGTAGGAAGGTTCCCAGCACATCAAGTGAACCAGGAATACAGGTAGATGTGCGACAGTTTGCAGGAGATTCAAAGTCATGGAGTCTAGCCATTGCAGTAACCTTAGGCTGCAATCCTATGCACACTAACGGGGAATAAGACATTGAACTCAATGGGGCTTTCTTCTGCGTAGGCAGTAGAAGGGGCGTCACTTGGAGGTGGGAGGTGAACCGCACTGGGTGACACCCCAGGGAGGGCTGACACCAAAATTGTTACCGGTAGTGCGGAAATGCACCAGTGGTAGAAGATGGGTGGTTCTGACTGTGCTTTAAGGAAAGGGACTTGTTGGCATGCACAAGGTTCCAGATGCCTCCCCTTGCATCTCCAGTTGAAAAGGATCTCAAGTAGCTGCAGTGGGAAAGACCATTGCAGTAGGTAGTTATTATTTCCCTTATAGGCATTCTCTGCATGCCCTGTCATGTCTAGTCATGTTTCCTGGAAGTAGGAGCCTGCAGGAGTAAGATTACTTAATAGATGCTGTAATCCAGGGGTGGCCAACCTTGCAACACGAATGCTCTTGGCCCTTTAATGGGTGTATAGGTGAGGGCATTTCAGCAGGTGCAGCTGCCAAGATTCTGTGTTCTACACAACTCTTAAGAACACAGAGGCCCTAATGGTGGAAGGTTGGCCACCCCTGCTGCGAGCGAGTGGTGGGTGGGTGGTTGGGAGGGAGGGAGGGAGAGAGAGAGCGGTGGGTGGGAGGGAGAGCGAGCGAGCGGTGGGTGGGTGGGAGGCAAATTCGGGGGGGGTCAAATTTGCGAGGGGGCCCAAACAATTTCGGACAGCCTCACGGACGGCCCGCAGCAAATTTTCCCTATGGGAAAATGGCCCCCACCGCAAATAGGTTCCTCACCCCTGCTTTACACCCTGCGATGCAGCAAGGCTGGTACAGCCAACGCTGCATCCAGGGCGCAAAGAGGTGGGCTGAAGGTTACGTTAGGGGAAGAGAACATTCGTTCCTTTACCCCGGGTAAAACCCCAGCCACCCGAACAGGTCTTCTCAGATCTGCGCCAGCTATTTTGGTGGTGCAAATCTGGGAGCCCCCGTGTAGGGCAAACTGGCCAGCAAAGGGGAACAGGATTCAGCGTGCACTGCTTCTGCCGATCCCATACCCTCCCTGGTCCAGTCCACCCCTGTCACCACCCTCCCCCCGCCCCAGAACACCTCTGCGCTGAGCAGCACAGACTTACCTACTCCTCGTTGCCCGCTATGCAGATCAAGCGCTCTGGAGCCTTGCAGCAGCTTTTTCAACAGCTCTGGGCCAGCACAGAATGCACTAGGGTGGATTGTTCCCTCAATGATATACGGGAATTATGATTTACATAATTAAAGGCTAGTACTCTAGTTTCATGCTGCCCAATCAGGCTATCAAAGGAATAAACAGGTCCTCTCTCAGTAGCCAGGGGAGGCCTCAGCATTCATCGAGCATCGATCACACCTTCCTATCATTGTTCTGTTAACCATTATCTGGACTACTTTTTGCGGAGATGCAGACTCCCTCTGTGTTTTCTGGAAGGAGGCTGAAAATCATAGGAAAGAGAAAAATTCTGCTACATGCTTTCTAGCCTCAGGGTCTTATGGGTAGAAAGCTATAACAGGGATAGAGTGAAATGATTCTTGCATAATACTCCAGTAAAGACTGTTCTGATTGCTTTGCTGAAATGGTATACACCCGCCCCATGAGTATGATCAGACAGACTTATTCTGAAATAACTTGAGTGAGTGATGAACTAAAAGTGATCATTTTGTTTATCTTATATTTTCTTCATACCAATATACAACTTGAAAACAGGAATGTTATTACAAATGTACCTTGTGATTGCTTTTTCCTGTGCATTTGCCAATTGCAGTGTATACTCTGCTGGTATTGAGGCCATTTTTGCCCCAAATTGCATTGAATGGGAAACCACAACGGCCCAGCTCCTGACATTTAGTGTCCTTTTTGTGTATACAAAAATATTAATATTACTGACACCAGTGTTGTTGCTGTGGTTTTGTTCCTATGCTGCTAAACAGAAACACTCAAAGTGTTGCTTTGTTTGCTTTACAGCTGGTGTCCTGCTAAGGGATCCCCTCAATTTTATTATTTCTAGGAATTAACCTTGGAGTACAGGTAGTCCCCTACGCAAGGACATCCAATGTACAGACATCTCATCTTAAGGACAGCTGTGTCGCGCTTTTGCACAGTTGCAGTCCGTCCGCTCTGATGTTTTCAGACAGATGCAATAGAGCTGGTTTCTGAGGGGAAGAGAGACATTGCGTTTTGGCGGCACAGAAGTGGTGGGTGAAGGAGAGCCAGTACAGTACTTGTGTTCCTCTCCAGTTAATACAAATGCAAATTGTAACTTCTTGTAAAATGCAACTAGCACAAATGCACCCACCCACCCCCCTCATCTAAGCTGCTCTAAACCCCATTTTGTTCATTATACAACAAAAAAGCAGGGTTACCACAGAGTGTACATTCACTAGGAAGTGAATTCTTATTCTATTTGGTAGGTAATTTATTCATATAAATTCTGGACTGTTTTTCAACCACTACAGAAATTTGTTCACAGTTTTGTTTACATCACAGAAATAACGTTTCAGCTTAAGTACAGATCTCTGGAACCTACCTGTACTTAAGTAGGAGACTTATCTGTATATTCAATGACCACACTGGATTAGTAGAATAACTTTCTTGTCCCAACAAAAAGTGCAACACATTTTGATTACGCCATCAATTCATATCCAGGATTTGTTAAGAACAAGCCTACAACAAAGTGTTGATCTTCCCAATCGTAATGCCCATTTGGCTCAAACAAGCTAATTCCTTTTAATGCAGAATTAAAGAGTGTGGTCTTGTGTTGTACGCAATATCAGGGAACTTCGTAACTCTACAGAAATTTTAACTGTAGGTTCCTGTATCCACTCCCAACACTTTACCCATTGCATAGCACCAGCCAGCCACAAATCCATCTCTGCTTTTCAAATGCTTTGCCATACACAACTGAGCTGAAGGCTAAAGTATTTTGCAAAATACTATGTATTTATTATGTCTTTATTATGGTATTTATATACCACCTTTTCTATACAGACTCAAGGTGGTTTACATAGGCAGGCAATTCTAAACCCCATTTTTTTTTCCAAATGGGTTTTTTACAAGTATTGTTCTATGAGAACCTTCAATTCTCAGATGTTTCCTTTCAAAGTGTAGCCATGTCCCGGCTGTGCTTCTGCCTTCCAAACTTTTTGCAGGAGCTGCAGGTCTACCTCAGTTGGTTCTCAAGGTGTTATCCATCTTGCCAGCTGACTCCTACGCATTCCACACACTCCACACTCACAGTGCCTTGGCAAGATCTGTGAGCGGCAGCGGTCCCCCTTCCAAGCAAGGACCAGGGTGGAACCTGCTTAGCTTTCTTCAGGCAGTGTAACAGCTTAACCTCCAGGCCACACCTCCTACCCTACTTATAATGAATCACCTTTTTAAAATTATAGCACAGAGTTAAATCTCCCCCTCCCTTTTTTTTGTTTCACCAGATAATTGTATGTTGTTGTGGTGGTTTGGATTACATGGGAAGATGGGGAGAGGGTGCAAAAGATGGCTGGTGGATTGGTGGTCCCAATCTTGAGTTGTAGTAGATGGCCTATTCAACCTTGTCAACTCTGTAATTCTATGGAAGCTGTGAATTAATGTAAAAAAATGGCAGTGTGACTGAGCAACGAGCTAGTATGCACTTAATCTGTTGACAGAAGGCAGAATTTTACATGAGAGATTCCAACAATTAGGTCGTGGAAGTTTGCTGCCTGCTGAAGGTGACGGAAGCATACAACTTTCCCCCACACCTTTCACATAGTAAAGTGCGTACTGCTTCCTGCCATATAATGGGCCATTTGTATGGTTTCCAATCAAGAGTTTCTTGATTGTTTTCTTGGCAAACACAAGACACTTTTATATACTTCTGAAAAGGCAGAGCCAAATGTTATAATGGACAAGAAGCAGATGACAAACAGTAACTGTCTTTATGGCTCATCAAAAAGTATGACATGTATCAAGGGGGGGGGAGACTACAGTTGTGATAATTTATGACAAGAGAGGGTGGAAGTATCGGTTGACTCCATCGTAGTCATTTAGTATATCGCAACTTGTGGCTATGCCAGTATATGCCTTTCCATGCATTCCCTTGCTTGCCACTTTCACATGACCTTTCGTTTATTCTTTACTTGTGCCATCTGCTTCCCCCCCCCCCCCCCGCTTTCCCCACATTCTGGCTATTTTCTGTACCTCGTTGCTTTCCGGTCTACCTTGCCCTGCACGTTATCTGTGTAATGTGCGAATCTTTAAACTCTCCTTGAGGGCAAAGGTGCTTTAAACAGTACAAATTGCTGAAGTAGCAGTTTTCAAAAGTTTACAAAAGTTTCTCAATGAAGTATTTATCCTTAGAAATACAAATGCATTCTTTAGGTGGGGCTAATTTGGTTATACAATCCAGACATATGTATGTATGCAGGAATTGTCATGATATCTAGAACATGCTTAGGCTTACCAGATCTCCAACCGGGACAGAGTGCTAGACCTTTAGGAGAAGGAATGTGGGCAGATGTAGCTTGTTAAACCTTAGAGCACAATCCTAGGCATGTCTACTCAGAAGCAAGCCCCACTGAACACAATGGGGCTTGCTTCTGAGTAGACATGCCTAGGATTGTGCTCTAAGGTTTAACAAGCTACATCTGCCCACATTCCTTCTCCTAAAGGTCTAGCACTCTGTCCCGGTTGGAGATCTGGTAAGCCTAAAGATGCTGGGTTTTCTTAAGGTGGGGGTCTATGCTGGAGTGACAAATTGTGACAGGAGAAGTCTTTTAAAACTAGAACGTACTTTATGAACAGTGAATCTCAGGAATCATGTATTGTATTCTGCTTCATGTATATCCAGCAGTTCTTGACACGCTAGTGGCATACAAAAGCCCTGTGGTTGAATGGAGCATTAGATTGGAAGTAATCAGGTTGTGCCTGACTTACCTCAGCATTTGTAGCAGATGTTACAAATGTCATAAAGACGAACCTTTGGGATCAGAAGGGAAAAAACACACCTCAAGACAACAGATTTAGGCCTCTCTGTTTTACAAGCTAGCATAGTCTGATGTTATATAACAGTGCTCTGACTTGATGTGAATATCCTACCTTCCTTTCCCGGAACTGAACAAGTAACACTAGAAATTTGTGTAGCTCTGAAGTCTGAAGAGAGTTTTCTACCTGGAGGACTGTTAAAAACTATTTAGGAAATAAAGACTGTACATTGCTTTTTTCCTTCGTTTGCTTGCCGCTGCTCATATTCATTTTAGTTGAAATAAAATACTTCAATTAATTTATTGACCTAAGAGTGTTGAGAGTTTAAAGGCATCAACCTGGTGGAAATCTCCTCTCCTTTTGGGTAAGAATGGAAGGTCAAGCATTTTGAATTTGGAGGGGAAGTTTAATTCCATGTTCTGAACAAGGGGTCTGTCTACTTCCATTTTTTTTCCTCCTTTGGCTTTCCTTCTGCTTTCTAACCATCTTAACTAAAATAGATAGGAAACCTAGCATGCAATTGTATTGGGAAGTATGGGTTCCATAGCCATGTATACAATTTAATACGAAGAAATAAAATACTTAAAACCGCAGTTGTAGTTCAATGAGTTCTTTAAAAAAAATGTTTTTAAAAACTTAAAGTGCAACAAGAGTTAATACATACACAGACTCATACCAACGGGCAAGGGATCCTTATTTCTTAAGCCAACATTTCACTCCTCGCGTGGCACTTTCTCAAGGCATTCACAGTTTGACAGCTGCTAGATGAAAAAGACATACGAGAAGTGCTGGAAGTTAAATACAGTCCTACTGTTCAAAGGGGCGGGGAACTGCTGATTCAAACAGAAGCACTGTCCTTCGAGTAACCAAGAGTCTTTCAGTACTTATTCCGTGCTCTGTTTAAAATGGGCATCCAGATCTTATTTGCAAATGCAAGTTCCTGTTGACGGTTCATCAGATTTGCAGGTTTCTTCTGTGAGATCATCAAAGCTTCCAGGTTTAGTCTCTGTTTGAGTTTCGGTTCATGGAAGAGAGAACGAATTTGTTCAAATTTAATCGTGTGTCCAAATTCCATTGCGTGTGAAGCCACTGCTGATTTTTCTTCTTGCCCGGATTCGGTGGCCCTTTGATGTTCCCGTAGTCTCACCCTTATCGGTCTCTTGGTATTTCCGATGTAAACTTTCCCACACTCACATTCAATTTCATATACCCCGGGGTTTGACAGTTCAGGTCTGGGGTCCTTAGGATTATACAGCATTTGTTCTATTTTCGTGGTTGGTGTAAAGATGGTCTTTACATCATAGTTCCTAAAGACTCTGGCTGTTTTATCTGTAGTGCCCTGAATAAAGGGCAAAGATAGCCAGCGTTGTTCCTTTGACTCTGTCTGGCCTTTGCAATGGAATTTGGACACACGATTAAATTTGAACAAACTTGAGCACGGAATAAGTACTGAAAGACTCTTGGTTACTCGAAGGACAGTGCTTCTGTTTGAATCAGCAGTTCCCCGCCCCTTTGAACAGTATTTAACTTCCAGCACTTCTGGTATGTCTTTTTCATCTAGCAGCTGTCAAACTGCGAATGCCTTGAGAAAGCTCCACGCGAGGAGTGAAACGTTGGCTTAAGAAATAAGGATCCCTTGCCCGTTGGTATGAGTCTGTGTATGTATTAACTCTTGTTGCACTTTAAGTTTTTAAAAACATTTTAAATTTTTTTTAAAGAACTAATTGAACTACAACTGCGGTTTTAAGGATTTTATTTCTTCGTATTAAATTGTATACATGGCTATGGAACCCATACTTCCCAATACAATTGCAATCGTATCCAGTCATGAAAATCTCCATGTAACAACCTAGCATGCTTTAACAAACTGGATGATAAAGAGGAAACGTTATGTAAGAAAGATAATAAATGAGTCCTGTGGAATAACTGATAACTCTGGCGGCGCAATCCTGTGTAAGTTTCTGCTGGCGGAGTGCCGGGGCTGGGTGTCGTAAACATACCTTAAGGCACTTTTCAGCACCCGGCAAGTAAGCGGCACCAGCAAAGAGGCTGGTGCAGCTCACTCCTCCTGGGGCCGCAGCCACCGCTGGTGGACACAGGTAGGGCAGGGGCGTGGGGAGGGCGGACCGGGGTGGAAAGGGAGGGGGGCGATTGGCCAGCCAAGCCAGGGACGGAGAAGGGATCATCGGCGGTGTGCTCCGCCGAATCCTATCCCCCATCCTGGGACTGGCCAACCTTACACTGGCTCCTCGGATCTTGAGGAGGCCCATTGGGCCTGCTGGAGCTCTACTTGGGGGAAAGGGACGAATGTCCCTTTCTCCCGAGAAGCGTTCCAGCTCTGCTGCCACAGGCCGCCTTAGGTATGCCGCCGTTGCATTCTAGACATGATTGCATTGCCCGTTGTGTGTGTGTGTGTGTGTGTCTGTCTGTGTGTGTGTGTGTGAGAGAGAGAGAGAGAGAAAGAGAGAGAGAGAGGGCTGTGTGGCCACCTGAGAGGATAATTTTCCAAGAAAAAGTAGTTATTTTCCTCTAGCAGGGTACTGGTAATTACTTAAAAAAACAGAAGACACAAAACCACTTTTTCTGGTTTTTACTGTGGAAAAGCTAAAGTATTGGTGTAATAAGGAGTTTTCTGCCCTTTGGTAACAGTTTTCAAGTGCAATGGTCTGCTTATTTCAAATTAAATAAACAAAACAGAGCCTTTACTGAGCCTGAATGCTATGGGGAAGCAACTGACAGTCGCTGTCAACATATTTTTCAATCATATACAGTACCTTTTAAAATCTGTAAGACAGAACAGGCAGATGTTATGATCAGTATTGTATATAAACGATGTATACAGTATTCACATTTCTTTTAGTTTTCTTTTTTATGTGTACAACCCAGTAACAATTTGAATATGCAACTAAAACTGAACCAACAGTAATCCATAACAGTATTGTATGTATTTATATCCATGCCTTAAATTGAGCCTGACTAGTTTTCTCTAGGGAGTAAACACTTGATTTTTGCCTGGCTTGAGTTTTGTCCACAGGACAGACGTAAAGCACATGCACATATATGTCAATGGAGGAAACCTATAAGTTGGTTGACTGTTTCTGAGAAACCCTGAACTTAGAGGAAAATTGGATGACAGAGTGGGTACAAATCACAGTGTCGGAAACTGCACATTGGGGCAAGAAACCAAAATTTCACATATAAGCTAATGGGTTCTGAGTTGTCTGTGACGGATCAAGAGAGAGATCTTGGGGTGCTGGTGGACAGGTCGATGAAAGTGTCGACCCAGTGTGCGGCGGCTGTGAAGAAGGCCAATTCCATGCTCGGGATCATTAAAAAAGGGATTGAGAATAAAACGGCCAATATCATTATGCCTTTGTACAAATCGATGGTAAGGCCACATCTGGAGTATTGTGTCCAGTTCTGGTCACCACACCTCAAAAAGGATATAGTTGAATTGGAAAAGGTGCAGAAAAGAGCTACCAGAATGATTCGTGGGCTGGAGCACCTCTCTTATGAGGAAAGGCTACAGCGTCTGGGGCTTTTCAGCCTAGAAAAAAGGCGCATGAGGGGGGACATGATTGAGACTTATAAACTTATGCATGGGATGGAGAGAGTGGATAGAGGGAAATTCTTCTCCCTCTCGCACAACACCAGAACCAGGGGACATGTACTAAAATTGAGTGGAGGGAGAGTTAGAACAGACAAAAGAAAATATTTCTTTACCCAGCGTGTAATTCATCTGTGGAACTCCTTGCCACAGGATGTGGTGATGGCATCTGGCCTAGATGCCTTTAAAAGGGGGTTGGACAGATTCATGGAGGAAAAGACCATCACAGGTTACAAGCCATAAGCAACCTCCTGGTTTTTAGAAGTGGGTTTTCTCTGTGCCAGGTGCAAGGGAGTGTCAACGGGAAACAGGTTATCTTGTTGTCTTGTGCTCCCTGAGGCATCTGGTGGGGCCACTGTGTGACACAGGAAGCTGGACTAGATGGGCTTTTGGCCTGATCCAGCAGGGCTCTTCTTATGTTCTTAAACTCACCTGATCTGTTTTTGCCTAGGATTTTTCCTGTGCAAAATCGTTTTTGCAAACAAAAAATAGTTTTTGCATAGGATTTTTTTTGCTGGCACATGGAGGCGGTTTCAAGTGGCCTTTATATAACAACCTTGCAGCATCTGAAGTGTAACAGTCTATGTAAAAGCAAGTACTTGATTCTTGCTGCCCTCACCCTTGGCCCAAGGGCCTTGGGGCTCAGCTGAATGTATGTATAGAGAGCAGGAATGATTGGAAAGCACCATCATCTGTTGTTGTTGTTGTTCAGTCGTTAAGTCGTGTCCGACCCTTCGTGATCCCATGAACCATATCCCGCCAGGCCTTCCTGTCCTCCACTATCTTCCTGAGTTCGCTCATTGTCATGTTCATTGCATCGGTGATGCTGTCTAACCATCTCATCCTTGGCTTTCCCCTTCTCCTTTTGCCTTCAATCTTTCCCAGCATCAGAGTCTTCTCCAGAGAGTCCTCTCTTCGCATTAGGAGGCCAAAATATTTGAGTTTCAGCCTTAGTACCTGTCCTTCCAGGGAACAGTTAGGCTTGATTTCATTTAGAATTGACTGATTTGATCTCCTAGCAGTCCAAGGGACTCTCAGGAGTCTTCTCCAGCACCACAGTTCAAAAGCATCTATTCTTCGGCGCTCAGCCTTCCTTATGGTCCAACTCTCGCAACCATACATTGCTCCAACAATGGCCATAGCACCTACTGAAAACTTTTATTTGTAAGTAAGTGGGGAGGAAGCCAAACAACACGTTCGTTTTCAAGTATCAAATTACAGACCTTGCGAACATTCAAAATATCTCTAATAATGCATATGGAAAAAATTGAATAATAGTAGATCATTTATCAATAATATATAATAATCAAGTTATAGAAAGCTATGAGTCTTCTTGTTTGGTGACTGAGAATTGCAGTTAATATACACATTTCATTGTAGCAATTATAACTGAATTAAGACTGAAATCCTGTACACACTTTCCTGGAAGTAAGCCCCATTGAACTCAATGGGACTTTTTTCTGAGTAGGCTTGCTTGAGGTTGCTCTGAAACTTTAGCTTTTACTGTGTTGAAAAGAAGAATAAACACTTTCCTAAACATACATGCAACTTCTACAGACAATTTAAAAAGAGTGTTGGTGGCTTTTCTCAACAAAACAAAGAAGAAAGAATTTATTTAGCTGTGTATGTTTGTTTTGCTTATGGGGGGGTTGGTTAATGAGGAAAGGTTTTGGCTTGATGAAGGAGAGTTGGGCATTTGTTACAGTTTCTGGCAAGTCTATTTAATTTCATTTGATATGCTATGAAGTTGTGTGTTGCACTTCACCAAAAACCCTTGAAATTGCAGAAGTTAATTTATCTGTGGGAAAATGAGTGACGGAAGCAGGGAAGAGCAAAATGATTTAAGATCAGAGGAGTGGAAATCACCTTGCAGAGTGAAAGCACAAAATAAAAGAGCTTACTTTGAAACGAGGCACCACTCCTATGACGTTTCTGTTCATCCTCTGCATGAAATGAGCAATTCTGACATTAAAAAACTCAATTGTTTTTCCCCAATGTATTATTTCGGTAAATACTCCCAAGTGCAGTACACAAATATCAGGAAATTGCTGGTTTTATATATGACCTTGATTTCCTTTCTATAAGAGCAGATGAAGATTACACAATGGGTTGGGTTGGGAGCATTCACCATCTCTAATTTTTCCTGGGTATTACTTTACTGCAGCAGCAAATGTCTTGTGCTGTATAAATAGTGCAATATTTCCTGCAAAGAAATTGCATGTAACATCTGTAATGTTACACTTCTAAACCAATATCCCAAGTCTCCTGTCATTAGGTGTCATGTGTCTTTGTGTGCACAGATCAGATTTGACATTTGATATCATAGAGCACATTTACAAATCATTGCTCTAAAATTTCTTTGCACTGTATTGATTGATCAGACTGGTATCAGGAAGCCAATCTGTACAACAATAGCCACGTAGTTACAGTAGCTTTTTTAGCAGGGCTGGCTTTAACCCATTTGGACCAATTGCTACCAACTGGGCACCGCGTCTAAGGGCCCCCCACGCTAGAATAATATACTCTAGTCTTGTCAAATACACACAACACATTTTTACTAAATAATTCCACAGTCACTAAAATTTTGTAACTATTTACTTTTCAAAGGTAATTACACATTTGGTTTGTTTCAGGGATGTGGATCAAATCAAGTCCCAAGTCTTTGGTTGCGAGTCCCTATCTATTTAATGGGGAAAACGGGTGGGTGCTATGCTGGGGTGTGTGTGTGGGGGGGTGGCACTGGCAGGGCTGTAAACTTTCCTCTGATGTGTTTGTGCCTGCCTGCCTTGTTTTCGGTGTCACAGATACTTTCTTCCTGGTTTACAGCGGCCAATATGGAAATATATAAGGACTTAAAATTTGACTCTTCGTAAAAGGCTCCAAGTCTCGAGTCGAGTCTTTCAAGTCTTTTACGATCGCCGAATCAAGTCAGTGACGTGACTTGAGTCCGACTTGAGTCCAAGTCAATAGATTCGGGCCTACATCACTGGTTTGTTTACTTGTAGGCTTGCATGTATGCAATTTTATATTAAAATGTGCTTAGATCCATTTGATTAATTAACTCACATGCACTTTTTTAATCGCACATTATGATTGATTGCCATTCTACCATAGAGATATAAAGTTTATAATAAATTTTATTTATATCTCTAAGATTCTGCTGACCTTGGCTATGAACCTGGGCCCCCATAAAAATGTTTCCAATTGGGTCTCGCGGCGCTGAAGGCTGGCTCTATTTTTTAATATTAAAATTCACTTATTGAATGCAGCAAATTTTAACTGAGTTGTATGAGTTAAAATTTGAAAGTGAAAGTCCCTGCAAAAATATTTGATAGTGACATGTTCCCATTTGGTCAGCACTCCAGGTTCTAGAAATCTTCACCCTGATCCACAATACTGCCTGTAGCTTTTATATTAAAATAATCCCCACCATAAGTAATATTTGCAAATGAAAAAGCAGGGCCAGTTTCTAAACTATATTGCTGCCACAAGCTACTATGCAGTGGCGTCATTAGGGAGGTGCGGACTACACCAGGTGACACCGCTAGTGACCAAAATTGTGTTAATCTTGTATTTATGTATAATGCCATCATGTTATATATCATTGGAAAGGTAATTTAATGCAGAACGTAATGAAACAAATCATGTTGAATTATCTATATTCTATAAAAAGGTTATGGCCAAATATCTGGAACATGAAAACACAACTGCCTTAAGTAACAAAAAGTGGATTTCCTTAACTCAAAACTGACCAATAGGAGTGATTGTTCTGAGAGCCAATGAGGTGGTGTTATAACAAAGCATAGAACCAATAAGGTGTTAGTATGAGTCAGTTCTCATTTCTATGTATCAGAGCAAATACTAGAACACTTATTCAGTTATGTGAGTGTCATCAAGTTGGCCACTGTTTTTTGTTGGTTACTGGTTTGTTGGGTGATCTATACTGTTATATATTAAAATAATGGGGGTGACACCATGAGTTACTGCACCTGGTGACACCAACCCTATTGACGCCTCTGCTACTACTCCATTTTATCTGAGAGCCAGGAAGACTCAGATCCTTTGCAATGTCTCAGAGGATTCTGGGTGAGAGGGGAACTCACTATATGCATTGAGAATTGTGTTGCAAGAGATTCTTGGATGCTGCTACACTTGTACCCTTAAAAGTGTTTTTTATGCCAAGCAACTGTGTTGGCTGCTTACACATTCTGCCTGGCCTGGCTTTTAAGTTTATCTTTCCCTAAGACAGGGTAACAAAATCCAGCAGAGAGGAAGGAAGTGGTCCAGAATGGAGTTCTACAACATCACAAGACAGAACTACATTTTGCTCCTCAACCTCATATCATTAAAGTAGGTCACAGCTTCTGTGCAAATCGGGGCCAGGAGGGCGTTGTTTCTGGCAGACAAACATTGGGCACAAGGAGAGTATTTAACACTTCCGTTACACACCACATCCTCTCTCACTAACTGCAGCTTTTCAGTAGTGAATATTATCTGGAACCTGGGCTAGGAGAAAAGCAGTTGGTGGATTGCTGTTGCAGCGGATAACTGGTAGACAGAGCTAGAGTTACGAACCCTCCTTCTCAAAGTGTGTCTGCCACACATGAAGTCCTCCTGTCCCTGAATTGTACAAAGAGGCAGTAACTGGCCTTTAAGGATACAACGCTGAGGTGGAATGTGTAGTTCCACCCAAAGCAGAGCAAAGAAATGGAGCAGTGTCCTGGGTGCCTTCGAGCCTAGGGCAGGGGTTCTAAAACTATATGTTACTGTGACCCCTGAAAAATAATGTATAAATTGACATGACCCCTCCCCCATACTACAGCTAGTTGTGTCCCACACATTGAAAATCCCTGACCTAGGGAAAGTGTACTGATCGCAGAAATGTTTAGGTCATCAACATCCATTTGGATCAATTAGTTTGCAAAATATTTTTCATTCTGCAGTTCAAGCTTGTTCGACATTCCCACGAGTGTTTAAAACCCAGTTCTGCTTGCATGAGCCCTCAAATGCAGTTCTTTACACAAGGAGTCTATCTTTGATGACCTGTTCAATATCATAATTCCTGGGCCTTTAGAACACTTACAAATGAATAGTTCATTATTCAGACTGAAGCCTTTGGGAATCACTCTGCATGGGCACAATGCCCCCTTTGGCCTGATCCAGCAGGGCTCTTCTTATGTTCTTATGTTCTTAAGTGGAGGCATCCGCATCCCCATATAGCTCAACAGAGCCCCGTTTCTCCCCAACTCCCTCCTTTGGGTGTGCACACACACACAAGTAGCTCACCAGGACAGTCTGGGGAATGAAAGATGTGTATCCTTGCATATCCCCATTCAGCCCTCTTCCTTTGCCCAGCCAAGTCACATGAGTTCTGGAGCTCAAAGCAAGAGGGAAGCCAACATGGGGATATGGAAGGTGACATACACAGACCTCCCATTATAACCCATTGTGCTGCTTGCATGTGTAGGTATGTATGCCTGAGGGGGTGGGGAAAGGAGAAACGAGATTCTAGAATGCCCCGGGGGAATCCCCTAAGTGTTTTTCTTCCTAATTTTTCAAATGTAAGATTTAATTAATACATACAATAAATTGATCTCCGATCAGGGATGCATTGCGACTGAATGTGCAGAGATTGCAACATAATTGCTTTTTTATTCAGTTATAGGTGCCCAGCGCAGGAGAAGCCCCAGTGCACTGGCCACTGAAGTATTTGAGTCACATTTGGGAAGTCACATTTTACAGGTAAAAACAATGGCTTTACAAAACAAACCGTTGCAAAATACTTCATCACAAGATCTCAGATTCTCGTCCATTATTTGGATATTGTCTTTGATTATCACGGCTTATATAATGAGATTTTTTACAAATGCGTATTTTTTTTCTTTTTAGAAAGCCATGATTGAAAGAATGTTAATGAGAGAGGGAGGGCAAGTATTATTTGTGCTGTAATAATTTAGATCTCACACAACTTTAGTTGTATTGCACTGTGCAGTAGCTGTTGGCTCCCCAAATGACTGTGTGTGTTTGTATAAGTATAAATCACTATTTTGTGAAAAGAGTTTTTATTTTTTGTCTTGTTCACATGTAGGTTTTCATTTTCCCCACCCATTTTAGTTTTCCAGCACCCTTTTCTCTCCTTTGCTACTGTTTTGACTGTCATATTCAAAATGATACTTATTTTCCTATAGAAGTTAGCATGTCTTCCAGATTTTAGACATACTAGATAATCAGTGTGGTATTTCCCAAAATGTCATTACACTGTACCAATATGTGCCAAATAGATTGTCTTGAGAAATGTTAATGCATCTTGCACGTGCTTTTGTTGTGTTTGTGACACAGGATTCCGAGCTTGAATCACATTAAAGGCAATAGGAGCAAAATGGACATAATTTGTCAGCATAGACAAGATATGTGTTAGAAATAAAACACGTGCATCTTGATTATGGCATGTTTTTTCTACGCTGAAAATACCAGTAATTTAGCAGCAATGCTCTTACAGCACAATCCTAACCAACATTCCAGCACCGATGCAGCTACAGCCCCAAGGTAAGGGAATAAACATCCCCTTACCTTGAGGAGGCCTCCGTGACGTACCACCACCACCACCGAATGCTGCGCATGCCCTGTTGGCACAGCTGCATCAGCACTGGAAAATTGGTTAGGATTGGACTGTTAATCTGTTCAAAGTGGAATATTGTCTTTAAGAATGAACGAGAGACAGATTGTCAAACAATGAGATATACAGCGCAATCCTGTGTAACTCTTGCACCGGTGTAACAGTAGATCCACCGGCATAAGTGCTTATTTATTTATTTATTATTTATTTATTTATTTATTTAAGGAATTTGTAGCCCGCCTTTCTCCCGAAGGCATTCAAGGCGGCTTACAACATATTAAAATACATATAAACAACTTTAAAACAATTAGTTAAGCACATTAAAATAATTAAAAACACTTGAGATTAAAAACAACCCCAATGGGTCACCAGCATTTACATATATAACCATTTGTTAAAAGTCAGCCCAACCATGTCAGACATTAAAAGCAGTCCTGAATAAAAATGTCTTAAGGCCCCGCCGAAAAGCCTCTAAAGAGGGAGTCGTTCTTAGTTCCAAGGGGAGGGAATTCCACAATTGGGGCGCCACCGCCGAGAAGGCCCTACTACGCGCCGCCATCCCCCTCACTTCAGCCAATGGCGGCACGGTCAACAGGGCCCCCCCTGATGACCTCAGAGTACGGGTCGGATTATAAGGAAGGAGGCGGTCCCTCAAATACCCTGGACCCGAGCCGTTAAGGGCTTTAAAAGTCAAAACTAGCACTTTGAATTGTGCCCGGAAACGAACCGGTAGCCAGTGTAGCCGCCGAAGCAACGGTCCGACTGAGTCGAACCGACAAGCCCCGGCAACCACCCGGGCCGCCGCATTCTGCACTAGTTGCAGTTTCCGAACAGTCTTCAAAGGCAGCCCCACGTAGAGCGCATTACAGTAATCTAGTCTAGATGTCACTAGGGCATGGGTCACTGTGGCCAGGTCTGCACGATCCAAGTACGGTCGCAGCTGGCGCACCAGCCGAAGCTGGGCAAAAGCCCCCCTGGCCACAGCCGCTACCTGGGAATCCAGGAGCAGCTGCGCATCCAGGAGAACCCCCAAGCTGCAGACCTGCTCCTTCAGAGGGAGTACAACCCCATTCAGAGCAGGACGATGATCCAGTACCTGAGTCGTAGACTTCTGGACCAGAAGAACCTCTGTCTTATCAGGATTTAATTTCAGCTTGTTCGCCCCCATCCAGCTCCCAACTGCCTCCAGACAACGATTCAGGACACTGACCGCCCCCTTGGAGTCAGGTGGAAAGGAGAGAAAGAGCTGGGTGTCATCCGCATACTGATGACACCCTACCCCAAACCCCCGGATGACCTCTCCCAGCGGCTTCATATAGATGTTAAACAGCATGGGGGATAGAATTGACCCTTGTGGCACCCCACACCTCAAGGGCAAGGGTGCCGAACAAGCATCCCCCAGCACCACCTTCTGGGATCTATCAGCCAGGAAGGAGCGGAACCACCTCAGAACAGTGCCTCCAAGCCCCAACCCAGCCAACCGACCCAGGAGGACACCATGGTCAATGGTGTCAAAAGCCGCCGAGAGGTCCAGCAGGACCAACAGGGACGCACTCCCCCTGTCCAGTCCCCGGCGCAGGTCATCCACCAAGGCGACCAAGGCCGTCTCTGTCCCGAACCCCTGCCTGAAGCCAGACTGGAATGGATCCAGATAATCAGCTTCCTCCAAGACTCTCTGGAGCTGAGACGCCACTACCCGCTCGATCACCTTGCCCAGAAACGGGATATTTGAGACTGGCCGGAAGTTGTTCAGAATAGTGGGATCCAGGGAGGGTTTCTTCAGGAGGGGACGCACCACCGCCTGCTTCAGAGACAGCGGCACCACCCCCTCCCTCAGAGATGAATTTACCACCCTCCCCGTCCACTCAGCCAGCCCCGCCCGGGCAGCTCTAATCAGCCATGCCGGACAAGGGTCAAGCGGGCAAGCGGATGGTCTCACACTCCAAAGAATCCTGTCCACATCCTCAGGTTCTACAAGCTGAAAAGAATCCCAGGAAGGAGAACAGACAGGTGCCTCAGGGACATCATTAGATACTGCTAACGCGGCGTCCAAGTCATGCCGAATCCGATTGACTTTGTCTACGAAGTGCTTTGCAAACTCATCACAGCGAGCCACCGTGTGTTCCACCCCATCTACTGGGGGGGCCAGATGGAGCAGGCCCCGAACCACACGGAAAAGCTCAGCTGGACGGTTCTCCGCAGACGCGATGCCAGCAGAAAAGAAAGCCTTCTTAGCTGCCGTCACCGCCACGGAATAGGCTCTGAAGTGAGCTCTAGCCCGCGCCCGGTCGGAGTCAGCACAAGTTTTCCGCCACCGTCGCTCTAGACATCTACCTTGCCGCTTCATCGTCCGCAGCTCCTCAGTAAACCAAGGGGCCGCTCTGACTCTGCGGCTTGGTCGAGGACGCTCAGGAGCGATCAGATCCAGAGCCCTGGTCATTTCTCCATTCCAGAGGTCAACCAGGGCGCTGGGTGAGTCGCCGACTCTGGCAACAGGGAAATCCCCCAGAGCCCTCAGGAATCCATCCGGATCCATCATCCTCCGGGGGCGGACCATAGAATGAGGTCCCCCACCACTGCGGAGGTGACAAGCTGCGACAAGCCTAAATCCCACCAGGAAGTGATCTGTCCATGACAAAGGAGTGATGTTAATTTCCTCCACATCCAGATCACCATCCACCTGCCCCGCAGTAAACACCAGGTCCAACGTGTGTCCCGCATCGTGCGTCGGGGCAGATATTCTCTGAGACAGACCCATGGTTGTCATGGCGGCCATGAAGTCCTGAGCCGCAACTGTCCTCGGGGCCTCAGCGTGGACATTGAAGTCCCCCAGCACCAATAGGTGAGGGCACTCCAACGCCACCGCCGAGACCACCCCGGTCAGCTCAGGCAGGGAGACTGTTGGGCAGCATGGTGGACGGTACACCAACAGAATCCCTATTCTGTCTCGCCCTTCCAGCACGACATGGAGGCACTCAAACCCAGTGGACCGCGGGACAGGATGCCCAGTGAGATGGATGGTATCACGATAGACTATCGCAACTCCACCTCCCCGCCCCTGTAGTCGTGGCTGCTGCAATACCCGGAAACCCGGCGGGCACATCTGGGAGAGACTTACCCCTCCCGACTCATCCAGCCAGGTCTCCGTAATACACACCAGGTCAGCGCCTTCATCCAGGATTAAATCCTGGACTAGGCAGATTTTATTGTTGACTGACCTGGCGTTCAAGAGCAGCAGTTTCAGACTCAGGGGACTGTTGCCCAGACCGCCAAGGGTCAGAGGGATGGGAGAAGGGCCAGAAAGGGGGACAGTCTGCCTGTGACTGACCCTCGTTCTCCTGAAACGGCGTGCCCAGCCCCCACCGCCATATCTTCCGTGACCCGTCACTCTGCTAATGGTGGCTGCCCGCCCCTCCCCTAGACTCCCTCGAGGTGACAAACACATAGCCCTTCAGCGGAGCCTACTTCAAGACCACGCAACCTAACAAACTCACACACTCCACCCCACTCTCAGTCACTACCACCCTCCCCAGTCAGTCCACCTAACACTTCATCCAAACCCAACCACTCCTGTTCAGAAAACCCCTGCCTCCCTCTCACTGAGGCTTGGATCACTGTACCCCACACCTTTGCCCCCCTCTCACTGGGGCAGTGTATGCCAGTGTAACTTGCCGTATGCCGACAGGCGCAGGACAGACACCAGCGTAACCCCCCTCGGACGCCATGCACGCACAGTTCTGATGTAGGATGGATGCCAGCGCAACTCCGCCAGTGCAGGGGGCATTCCGGGGGTGTCCGGCGGAGTTGCACTGGCGTCTGTCCTGTGTCCAAACTGCGTATATGCGGTGTCCGAGTGTCTGTCCTGCGTCCATTGGCATTCGGCAAGTTACACTGGCATGTGCACTTACGCCGGTGGATCTACTGTTACACTGGTGCAAGAGTTACACAGGATTGCGCTGATAAACTCATAGGGTGGGGTAGGTGGTGCCCTGTCTTCTGCACTTTCATTTTTAAGAATTGCTATAGACAATGTCCGTATTTTATAGCTTCAATGTGGCGTGGCAGCATAGAGGATGTTTTGAAATACTCCAAAATGACTAGTAGAGCGAGTTTTTCAAGGTTGCCAGGATTGTGAATGGAATGGTTTTGTTATGGGCATGACCTTGGTTCAAGTACGTTTACATGATGCTGTTATTCTGCAAGCTGATTCCAAATACTTATTGCTTACTGTACCAAATATATAAACACAATACTTCCATGTTTTGCAAAGGAGACAGGAATTCTGTGGTATAGTTTATCATTGTGTTTTTATGAAAATATATTAACAAGTAGATCTCTGTGTGACCAAATAAAACACCTTTAAATTCTATTTATTTCAATGGGGAGATTTAAGCATCTGTTTAACATCTCTATTAAATCAGCAGGATTTGAAGTCATGTCACTTGGCTGGATTGTGCCCATATTTTGTATTCAGTTATACAATTCACAGGATGTATCATCATTATAAATATAAAGAGAGTGCTAATTGAAATAGATATAGTATACCATTTCAATATGAGTCCTATTTATAAAATGTGCACAGTTCACCCTGATGTTGTTCAAGCATTTCAGTATTGTCATTTTTCATTCATTTGATATTTATGTACATTTTGTTTAGTGCAGATTTCTTTGTCATTTTTGTGGGAATTCCCTATTTAAGTGTGAGAAGGTTTGGGATTTCCACAGTCACAAATGGTCATTGAACATATTGCATTATCTGTGCATTGGTCTGACATTTTTCCAGTTTAAACTACCTTTAATTTTATATTAAATGTTTGTTGAGATGTGGCTGTCTAGAGGGCTGTGTGTACTATGTACTTTGGTTCATTTTAAACTACATTAAAATCAGAAAGTTTTAAAGTGACATTTCAAAGAGCGAGGGCCAACAGTGAAAAGGCCGAATTAGCTAATAATTGGATGCATACTAATAATGAGAAGCTGAAAATGCTGTGTATTTATTGTTTTAGCAGGCTATACAACAGATTGTATGAAAGCACTCACTAAAACACAATGGTCCCAACAGAGAAACCTGCAAGAGCACAAGCTCCTGCATACATTATAACAGAGAATGTTGTGCCACCTCAAATACTACGAAATAGTGGCATCAATTTTCATGGGCCAGGGGCCTCATATACATATACATATATGCACATGGTTTCTCTCTGTAAGAAACAGTATACCTACTGTATCAGTTTAGGAGACTCCCAGCGCAATCCTATCCAACTTACACCACCAGTGTAACCAGCGGTGCAGCGAGAACTGGAGGTCCCAGAACAGAAATAGGATTCAAATCCCCTTTGAATCCCTCTTTGGAGGGGATTTGAATCCCCTTTCCGTTCTGAGGCCTCCCATTCTCACTGCACCGCTGGTTACACCAGTGGTGTAAGTTGGATAGGATTGCGCTGTCCATCATGCATCTCACAAAACTGCCTCTGGCCCACAAAACATATGCCACAATATACTTATTTGTTTTTGAGATGCTACCTGACTCTTTATGTTTTCCATTACAACAACCTAATGTGACTACCCTTCTTGAATTTGCCTACACTACAGTGTTCACATTATATCACCTGACTCTTTTAAAATCCCCGGATGCTTTCCATTGATGAAGAAATCTTTCTGCAATTATTTCTGGAATAACTTTTCAGAACGTGAAAATAGTTGATAACAAGCTGTCCCCCACAGTTTCATGTTCTTTCCTCTCTCTATTCCTCCTCCCCCCCAATTATTGATGCATATCAACCACATAGGAATGATAGACCGAAATGGATGGGTGTGTATGTGTTTGTGCTTATCACAACTTTTGGGGAATAAGTGGAGCAACAGTAATCTGAGGAGGCAAAAGGGAACACTTGACCAAATCTGTTTCCCCTCCTGACCTGCCCAACAGTGGACATTGTATCCTTCCTATAAAGTGTTCAGAAGTTCAAATTTTATTAATTCTGCCTGCTCATGATTTCACACATGGAATATTAGGTCTTTAGGGCAGTAGTTAAGAACAATAGTATGATAAATATTACAATGCTTGCTGTAAATCAATAGGAAATACTTCTTCAAAATATGACTTGATCCAGCCTGTTGCAGGCACAGTGTCATGTATGGACGGAGCTCCATAGAATATTATAGAATCCTGTTTATTCAGGTCCATAGGCCATTACAGGAAATGGAAGACCTGTGAATGCCTTTGAAATCCAAGCTCTCCTCCCCCTGTCCACTAAGACATGGAGTAGACTTGAATAGGAAGGGAGAAGGATGGGCAGAGAAATGGAAAGTGCACACAGGCTTCAAGTTGAGTGTCTATGCACATGTGTCACAGAGAACAGGACTTATTCCCTATAGCAGAGGTTCACCAACTGGGGTGTCGTGATGCCCCGGCGAGGAAGAATAGGTCACTACTCCATTAAGGGGAGTGGCGACCTGTGGTGACGTCGACAGCACGTCCAATATCGCGGCCGCGGGAAAAATTGCATTTTTCAACATACCTGAGGGGTGTGCTTATCCTCCAGTGGGTGGGTTCGAGGAGCCTACGGACCCCACTGCAGGTCTCCCCGTGCCTCAGAACGGCTCTCCGGTGTGATCGCAACCCATTTCCGGTTATGTAGGAAAACGAGGACCAGCACATCCCTCAGGAAGGATGAAAAAAGTACTTTTTCTGTGACGGCGGCAACAGTAACACAATCCCGGATGTGCTGTAGCTGCTGTCGGGGGGCCCTGCAGCAACTTACAACAAAGTAAGCTCTATCCAGGAGTTTGAGAACCTCTGCCCTATAGGGAGTAAAAAAATATTTTTTATTATTAAATTGTTCTCTCAGAAGAAGGTTCTTAGATTAATATTGAATCTATGAATCCCATTTATTAACAACAATAACAATAACAATAATAATAACAATAATAATATTTGAAAAATATGGTTGAATACATTGTTGGAATGGCTTGTTCAGAGCAATGACGCATTAATTAAAAATGACGCATTAATGACGCAGCATACACCCTTCCGTTTGTAGTCAGAATATAGTCTAGTGATTGTTTTTCCTTATACCACACATTCACCTTTGGCTGAAGTTTCCTGGCTGCAACTGAAAAAAAAAAAGAAACGGTTTAAGCCGTTTTGTGAACATTTTGTTGAAAAGCGGTATATATTTTATTTATTTATTTACAGTATTTTTATCCCGCCTTTCTCCCCGAAGGGACCCAAGGCGCCTATACTCAACAGATATATAAATATTCTTAATAATAATAATGTTCTGCAATATCTTCCTGTATCTACCGTAACATTTCTTCTGCAGGATTGAATTGCATAATTTTATGAGAAACCGGTCTTAAATGACGATAAGAAAATAGACATAGGGCCCTTCTAATGCATCCAGCAAGATAATGGCTAAGATTTAAGAAAACCAAAAACAAAAAAACAAAAAAACAGTGATTGACCCTATCCTTTTTAGATAATCAAGAATGACCAGAAAATATAGTATTAAATATAAGTAAAAGTAAAAGTTAGATAGCATATTTGCATATGCAAATTAGCTTAATTGATCCTGCCTGCCTCTACAGGGATTTTTCATTACAAACTGGAGTGCTACATTGTTCAGCTTATATTGAGTAATTTAGTAACTAATGAGACCAGTTTGCACTAATTTGCATATGATAAATGAGCTTAATTGCAGTAAATAACTTGGAGGCATAATTACTTAATTTTCCTGTGTTGCATGGCTTTTAAGTTCACGTATGAACAACTCAAGATAATTCTACACATTTAAATAAGTTGCTTTTTAAAATTTCTTAAACCAAAAGGCATACCTTAGAATTTTTATACTGTAAAACAACTAAAAGTGAAGTTTACAGTATTGCCACTTAGCATGTAGACATCATGAAGTATTGATCTTAAAAAAATAAAATTAAATTAAGCATTGAATCCTTGCTAATGGGTACATGTGTGGCAAAAACACAATGGTGCTTCCCTTAATGACTGCAAGGATGTCAGTGTTGATATGTGTCCTGTCTCTATAAGAGGAACATTTGGTGTGCAACACACATGGCAGTAGGTAAGAGGAATAACTTTGCAGAAATAAAGTCTGTTATTTGAAAGAATGAACTGTGTGCTTTGTATTAGTTGACTGTAGAGAAATGTAGTCTTGTTAGTTGTACCTGTTTGTCCATCTTTTTATGTGAAGTGGTCATAAAAAACAGCACACGCAGTTTTGGCACCAGGTTCTTAGGGGCCCTTTGGCAAAACCCTATGCTGGGGCCTTCCTGGACAGTTGGAAGATAGAGGAGAGCAGTCTTGCGGCATGTTCATGCTTCAGTGTTGCAAAGGTGCTGGGGGTGGAGAGTCCAGGGTCAGCAGCCATCGCCCTCTAGCAACTTCCTCAGTTGTGATTACTGAGTGCTTGCCTTGGGCTACTGCTTGCCTTGGGCTTCAGGGATCAGCCCAATGGGCCCTTAGCCATTGACCGATCTGGCCAACCCCTAATGTTGCCCAGGAGCACAGACATTATTCTGTGTGGGCAGATGTTATAACACCTAGATCTTATACTGTACCTGAATATGGAGATTCTATTTATCATGAGTAATAGCCTTTAATGCAGCCATCCTTCATGACTTGTGTTAATCCTTTTAAAAGGTGTGTTTGGTTTCATTCATTGCTGTCTACAGCAGAAAATGTTCTGATACAACAGGATGTTGATTTTGCGGGTCTGCAGTTCAAAGTAGGAATCTTTGGTTTTAAAAGTGTCGGTCTGAAGTCTGGCTTGTTAAACTAGGGCTCTATCTCCGAGCTTGTAGCAACGACCTACTAGATTGAGCACAGCATGGAGCTCATTATCCCTATGAAGATTTTATTTACATCATCCCTTAGAAGCACAGGTTTCTGAGTCCGTCACCTCTTTGTTTCCATTGCAGAAAATCTAATCAGTCATATACACTGATGTGCATATATCAGCGCTATACACCAGTGCCAGTTCTGGTAATGATGTTATGGTTCTTGTCGCTCTTTATTGGGAAACAGTTTGAAAACACCAGCTCATTCCCTAAAGGCTTCATAAGAAAACACATTTAGCTAAATTTAGTTACCCACCACAAAGAAGCCTATATCTGAAGAAAACACCTAAGTTCAGCTGTGAAAAATTATAGTAGTTCTGGAATAGTAGCAGAATAATCCTTGAGCCACTGTTGTTGTTCAGTCGTTAAGTCGTGTCCGACCCTTCGTGATCCCATGAACCATATCCCGCCAGGCCTTCCTGTCCTACTAGGATATATTTTGCTTCCCCCCTCCCCCGCCATTTGCCCTGTCTCAGTCTTGGTGCACCTTGCTAAAATGTCTGATACTGTCATCTGAATTATGTGGACTCTGTGTTTGGATATTAATATCATGCCATCGTTTGAACTAAGTAACCTTCAGATCCTACCCAATGCTTCCATTATCCTTGTGCCACAGTAATGGTGTACTACCCGATTTATAAAGGACAACAGCCCTTAAGGAATTAAAAATTCTCATACTGCCAGGAAACGCTGTCATTTAAAACACATTTATGTTTTAATAAACAAACTCAACAGGTGTTCCAGGTTTTGACGTTTCGCCAACAAACATTTGTGGCATCCACAGAAATTTCTGAGGTTGCCACAAATGCTCAGCATTTCTGAGGATGCCACAAATGTTTGTTGGCGAAACGTCAAAACCTGGAACACCTGGAATTTTTGTTTATTAAAAAATAAATTGGTTTTAAACGACGGAGTTTCCCGGCAGTATGACAATTTTTAATTCTGTAACCTGGTCACGTCGTGGCAACTTGCGAAGACAACAGCCCTGTTCAGGCGTTTCATCTCCCATGGAGTGCAAATGTGTCTGTGGGCTCCTCCATAACTGGCCCTCTAGCCCTGCTCCCATGCTCCTTATGTTCAGCATTTGTCTCCAGAGATGAACACCAAGCACAGGCAGAGTTTCTCCTCATGATTGGAACCCTGGAACGTGTCAGGGTTCTCGTCACAGAGAGTAACTCTCCCTGCATTCAGCATTTGTCTCTGCTGACAACACTGAGTGGGAGGAGCACAGGGCAGGGGCTAGACTAGAGTGTATATATTCTGGAAGGGCCTGTCAAGCAGTCACTCGCCATGGGAGAGTGAACGTTTGAACAGTGTGAGTTTTACAACCTAAATGAACTGGAAACAGCGACAGTCAAGACAGTTGTGCTTTAAGCATTTTGCAGCATTGAACATTAACACATGCAAAATACATGACGAGAATATACAAATTTGTTCTTAATACAGAGTAAACACGAATAAGTGTAAAATATACATTTAAATACGAAGTTAAGACATTTCAAGTTCAGAAGAATTCCACCTAATCCATACAAACTATTGCCAATTTTACTGGGAAGGATGTGACCATCCTGGGGCCTTTATTAACTGGCTGGGATGTCCAATTCAGCAGTTTTAGAGGGATAGACATCTTACAACAGAATTGGCTATATTCATGAAAACTGATCTGGAAAAAATTGCCCAAGAACACAAAGTGATACAGGAATGTGGAACAATAGGACAGAGATACTGAGATGGTTTGGATATCAAAGGTTTTTCCAGATGGATTAAATGAAAGAGAAAGGTGAACAATAGGTTTTTAGGTTCTCACGACAGGTACAAATCTTAGAGTTAAAAATATATTTCAGGTTCACTGGTCGTTGAACCTGAAATTAAAAACAAATTACAAATTAAAAATTGTCCTGACGTTTTGCTGGGTAATATTCCCAGCATCTTCAGAGGAGAAGAAACAAGCAAACCGTTGCAAATTGCAGACGTGTCCTAACATTGTCCTGAACGTTTGGCCGCAGCAGCAGGAAGGAATAAATAATGTATGTATAATTATATATAATTATAGATGTATAATTTTGTCCCCCATAGGTAACATGGGGCAAGAAGGCAGGCCCAATTTTGTCGTGCCTAATGATAAGCGAGTCCCTCAATTCAGAATGGATTTAATTAAAAATGCTGGTTAAAATGTCTCTCTCAAGCCTCCTCAACTCCCCCATGCCTCCTGGCCCCTTCCTATGCCTCCCCCCAATTTACCTAGTGGCAGCAGTGCCAAGGGTGGTGTTGGGACAGAGACACTTCACAATGCAGGCTCCATTATCCCCCCCCCCAGAACACTATCTTGGCACAATGCCTAGTTATCAGAGATCCACACGTGCTGACCACAGCATTATATAAATTAAATATCTATTTCCAAGGACTCCTAGTGTCCCTATTAAGGACTCAAGGTTTGGGAAGTACATTTTGCTGCTGTAGCGGTGTTTCAGGGCACCGTGGGGGACCCATTGCCAACCCACTCTGTTTTGCTGCTTCTGTCAGCACCAATTAAATTTGCATAGTAAAGGAAAGAGATGATTGTGGGGAGAATTGGCAGCAACATGAACCAATTCTGAACTGGACTGGAACTATGGAAGAATGTGGGTCTGCTTTGGAATAGACTTTGGGTGGGGAAGGTAATATGCAAATTCTTTTCCTTACCTCACTCATTCTTAAATTCAGCCTGTTCACTAGTCCTAGCGGAAGAGAGACATTTGAAATGTGCTGCCAACTAGGGTGTTGGAAACCAGCAGTTAGGAGAAACGGATAGTATGTGCCACCTTGTGCCTTCACACTTGCTGTGTCCCATGGAGGCACAAATTTAACAGAAGACAGAACTGAATATATACCGTAATATTGTATATTCCTATATTTATGACACTGTTTTTGTATTTAACCCAGTTTGTTTGTAACGTAAAATTCTTTGTTCACACTTAGTTTTTGTGTGAGCCATTGTAAGTTCTGAAGTGTTGGATTTTATCTATATTGTTTAGCGTTCTGTTAGTACTCCAGAGTTTTAAAAATATTTCTGGAATTCTGTTGAAGGAATGCAAAAGTAATTTGTTGACTAAATGTCAATTTGTTCTACTCTATATTGAGCAACTACAGTTGGGAAAATGCTTGTATATCTATCCTATCTATAGGCTGCAATCCTATGCTAACTTTCCTGGGAGTAAGCCCCATTGAACATAATGGGACTTACTTCTGAGTAGACATGCATAGGATTGTGCTGATAGATAGATATTCTCTCACTACACACACACACACACACACACACACACACACACACACACACACACACACACACACACACACAGATGGATAGATGCTTGTTTATGTGATACCATTCACAGAAAAGGATAGCTTTAGCGAAAGTTGGAGCAGTTAATAAATTGGAGTTCTTAATTTTAAGGCTCTTGTTGGCCTTCAGTGGTTACCTACCTTTTACATACCACTAAATTCTTCTTGTAGCAAAAGATGGCATCTTAAAAAAGATGAAACTGCATACAGAAATTGCATACAGTCTAGAATACTTTAGATTGGGTATAGTAAGGAAACATTTTCATTTCAAAGCTTTTCAGAGACATCACGTCTTTGTGGTCACTGTCCAGGCTAGATACATTAAGTGGAGACTGTAGATATCTCTCCCCCCCCCCAAATAAGCAAGTATCAAATTGTTTTGCAATTGAAGCTTGAAGCAAAACACTTAAACCTGCATTTTATACAGCAACCATGCTACATATAGTTTCGTTTAATAAAGAAATATTTGATCTGAGCAGGATACTGAATACCATAGTGTGTCATTTCATTCCCTGGGAAAGTATTTGAAGAAAATGACATATCTCAGCACTGTTTGTTGACCATTTTGTTGTCACCTGCTGAGTGTTGTCATTTCCATAGCCAGTGGGCCGTATTGAATCAGACACAAGGAATAGGTCATTAACAGAAATGGGGGACTTTCTGTAGCTTGTAGAGGTTGAAGAGGGATTGTTTTATCCCCTGCTACATCAACAAAACGGTGTTTAATGGAGACTTCATTCAGCTGTGATTTGGGGCTGTAGCCTTATTTTCAGCTGATGTAAAATGACTTTAAAACATAGATAAAATCAAATAGTGAATTGTTTCCCCAAAAGAAAATCTTATATTGGATACAAGTGGCAAAACCCAGGCCAGAATGATTACATGTATGATTTTTGGATAGTTCCTGCTTCCTTACAAAGTCAATTTTTACATTGATTTCTGAAAGTTAAAACACACACACACACACACACACACACACACACACACACACACACACACACACACACACACACACACACACACACACACACACACACACACACACCAATAAAAAAAATCCTTGCAATTTAAAAACAATTGTTATTTATTTCCTCTCTGATGAAATGACTGATAATGCAGATGACAAATATCTGGCTTGTTTATTTCAAGTCCGTTTAATATATATTTGATGTTGGTGATATATGTTTTTCAGGCACTGGTTGCGTATTTGTTGGTAAATGAGGGAATGTATTTCTTTGCTGTGTGTTTCTTATTTGTATTTGCTTTGATCTTGGTGTGGTTTGAACCATTTTTGCACGTTGGCATTCTTTTATTAAATTTATATCCTGCTTTTTAACCGAGGCTCTCAAAACCACTGATGATGGATGATGATGATGATGATGCAAATCTACATGACACACACAAACCTAGTGAGTCCAGTTAATTTCTGTAGCCCTCTTCAGACTCTTACCTTCATCTGGATAAAATAACGTGGGGAGGGGGGGTGAGAAAGTGCCAGTAAGCCCCTTCCTGAGTGTATTGATGCACTCCCAATGCACGCCCTGCTCTCCCCACACTTACAACATTTGTCTGAGGTGACAAATTCTGCATCAGAGGAGGATTTACAACAGTAGAAATCATAGGAAGAAAAGTCTTCCTGGATACAGCATTTGACAATGAAGGGGAGGCAGAGAGAGGACTTCAGGAGCAGAGGTAGAGTAATGGGGGGAGCGAGGGGGCGATCCGCCCCCGGGCAGCAAGCCCAGGGGGGCATGAAAATCACCCCCGGTCCAGCCCCTTCGCCTCAGCAGCGGCGGCGAGCCTTGCAGCGCCACTGCGTCATAAGAACATAAGAAGAGCCCTTCAGAGTTTCCCGAACTACTTAAGAACATAAGAAGAGCCCTGCTGGATCAAGCCAAAAGCCCATCTAGTCCAGCTTCCTGTATCACACAGTGGCCCCACCAGATGCCTCAGGGAGCACAAGACAACAAGATAACCTGTTTCCCGTTGACACTCCCTTGCACCTGGCACAGAGAAAACCCACTTCTAAAACCAGGAGGTTGCTTATGGCTTGTAACCTGTAATGGTCTTTTCCTCCATGAATCTGTCCAAACCCCTTTTAAAGGCATCTAGGTCAGGTGCCATCACCACATCCTGTGGCAAGGAGTTCCACAGATGAATTACACGCTGGGTAAAGAAATATTTTCTTTTGTCTGTTCTAACTCTCTCTCCACTCAATTTTAGTGCATGTCCTCTGGTTCTGGTGTTGTGCGAGAGGGAGAAGAATTTCCCTCTATCCACTCTCTCCATCCCATGCATAATTTTATACGTCTCAATCATGTCCCCCCTCAGGCGACTTTTTTCTAGACTGAAAAGCCCCAGACGCTGTAGCCTTTCCTCATAAGGGAGGTGCTCCAGCCCACGAATCATTCTGGTCGCTCTTTTCTGCACCTTTTCCAATTCAACTATATCCTTTTTTGAGGTGTGGTGACCAGAACTGGACACAATACTCCAGATGTGGCCTTACCATCGATTTGTACACAGGCATAATGATATTGACAGTTTTATTCTCAATTCCTTTTTTAATGATCCCAAGCATGGAGTTGGCCTTCTTCACAGCTGCCGCACACTGGGTCGACACTTTCATCGACCTGTCCACCAGCACCCCAAGATCTTTCTCTTGAGCCGTCACAGACAACTCAGAACCCATTAGCGTATATGTGAAATTTTGGTTTCTTGCCTCAATGTTCATCACTTTGCACTTACTTACATTGAAGCGCATCTGCCATTTTGCTGCCCATTCTCCCAGTTTGGAGAGATCCTTCTGGAGCTCTTCACAATCCCTGCTGGTCTTCACCACCCAGAAAAGTTTAGTGTCATCTGCAAACGTGGCCACCTCGCTGCTTATCCCCAACTCCAGGTCATTTATGAATAAGTTGAAAAGCACCGGTCCCAAAACTGATCCTTGGGGCACACCGCTTTTCACCTCTCGCCATTGTGAAAATTGCCCATTAACTCCCACTCGCTGTTTTCTGGTCTTCAACCAGTTCCTAATCCACAAGAGGACCTGCCCTCTTATTCCCTGACTGTGGAGTTTTCTCAGGAGCCTTTCATGAGGGACTGTGTCAAACGCCTTCTGAAAATCCAGATATATAATATCCACGGGTTCGCTCGCATCCACATGCCTGTTGACCTTTTCAAAAAATTCTAACAGGTTTGTGAGGCAAGACTTCCCCTTGCAGAAGCCATGCTGACTCTCCCTCAGCAGAGCTTGTTCTTCTATGTGTTTTACTATTTTATCTTTAATGAGACTTTCCACCATCTTCCCTGGAACAGATGTTAGGCTGACCGGCCTGTAGTTTCCCGGGGGCCCCCTCCTTCCTTTTTTAAAGATTGTCGTGACATTAGCTATCCTCCAATCCTCTGGCACAGTGGCCGTTTTAAGGGACAAGTTGCATATTTTGCTCAAGAGGTCAGCAACTTCATTCTTGAGTTCCTTCAGAACTCTTGAGTGGATGCCATCCGGGCCTCGTGATTTATTGATCTTTATTTTGTCAATTAAGTCTGAGACGTCTTCTCTTTTAACCTCTATTTGACTTAATTCTTTAGTCAAGGGAGGCCGTTCAGGTAGCGGTATTTGCCCGAGGTCTTCTGCCGTGAAAGACAGATGCAAAGAACTCATTTAATTTCTCTGCAGTCTCCAAGTCCCCTTTTATCACCCCTTTCTCTCTCTCACCATCCAGCGGACCAACCGTTTCCCTGGCAGGTTTCCTGCTTCTAACGTATTTGAAGAAGCTTTTGTTATTCCCTTTTATGTTGCCTGCCATATGTTCCTCAAAGTCTTGCTTGGCCTCCCGTATCATCTTTTTACATTTCTTTTGCCACAGTTTGTGTTCCTGTTTGTTTTCCTCATTAGGGAAAGACTTCCATTTACGGAAGGAAGCTTCCTTGCCTTTTATAGCCTCTTTAACTGTGCTTGTTAGCCATACCGGCACCCTCCTGGACTTAGTCGAGCCCTTCCTCCTTTGTGGGAGGGCCCCACTTTGCTTGGCGGGCCGCTTCTGATGTGTGGGGCTGGGGCTGGGGCTTCCTAATTAACATTAAGAAATGTTAATTCTTGTTGGCGGTCCCCTTTAGACACTTCAATATCAAGACAATTTTTAAACCCACCTCCAAAATAGAACAACTGCTCCGCAACCCAAAGGACGCCAGACCATTACTGTCCAATTCTGGAATTTACTGTATACCTTGTGATTGTGGGAGAAAATATATTGGTACTACAAAAAGAATGATCAGAACAAGGATATCGGAACATGAACGCGCGGTTCGTCTACGACATAAGGATGTCTCAGCTCTCGCAGAACATTCAATGATAACCAACCATAGTATTTTGTTCAATGAGACTAAATGTCTGGCTAATGATCCTAACAATAGAACGCGCCAGAATCTGGAAGCAATTGAGATTAGTAAAAGAAGATCGCAAAATCTTATTAACCGCCAACAAGAATTAACATTTATTGACAAAATATGGTTTCCAGTATTGCACAAATATACAGGGAACAATATATGTTAATTCTGCCTTTTGCCTTTAGAATCTGTCTGATGTTCCTTTAAGATCTATGTTAAGCTCTGCCTGTGCTTCCCTTTAAGTTCCGTTTCTGTCAGTTGGTTTTCAGTACCATCCCAACAGCCAAGCTGTTTAGACCTAGATAATGTCTTAGGAAATAAGACGAAACGTCGGTTGTATTTATATTTAATTACATGGCTACTTCACCCATAAAACCTGTGTCTTGTATTCAATAGGACTTACTTTTGAGTAGACGTGCATAGGGTTGTGCTGTAAGTTACATTTGCAAGAATCCTTGCAATTTCCCTTTGAAGAGCACTTGTGCATTCCATCTTCTAGAGTAGATGTTCAAATGTGTCCAGAATTTGCATATCTCAATTTCCTGCCTAGTTATTCAAAATTAAAATACTTGAACATTAAACATATTGTGGGTGTTGTAACTTGTCATTTGTGCTCTAAAACATGAAATCACCTGTGCTGAATTAATTGAATGCAGTTGAATTCTGCAAGCTATAGGTATATGACATAATGAAGCATACACGGTTCATATATTGTTCCTTAGTGAGAGGGAACTACCTGAGGTCTTACTTACATGACTAGAGGGCAGCAGAAAATTGACACACAGCAGACAGGCAATCAGGTTTATCAACAAAGCCAGCAGTAGGGCCAGAAAAGACAAGCTGACATGCAGATGCGATTGATAAGAATTTCATCCAGAGATCCTTGAGCATATGGAACTTACATCTGCCAGTGATACTTCAGCAGTTGGCTTCCAACCTTGAGCAGCTTCTGTAGGACTAGTGTAAAGCAAATCTAAGGTACTGTTTTGGAAAGGGTAAATGAGCACTGCTACCACTGAATTATTTCATATTTCTGAAAGGACCATCTGAGTCGAAAGATGACATCTAGGAATGCATGGATGTTTTGTGTTATAGCTACTTAGTTGTGAAGCAGTAAAATGTGATTACACTGAAATGGTAAAATACAAATAGGAATAGATTATGCAAAATAGATACAGATCCATCAAAAGAGGCAGTTGTAGATGTGGGTATACCAAGAAGAGGTGCTGAAACATGAGGATTTGCTGTTAAAAAGTCACCATATAGAAAACTTCAAAAACAATATTTCCTAAAATATTATTATTAATAAGAATATTTATATACCACTTTTCAACAAAAATGTTTACAAAGCAGAACAAATAAAATAAATAAATACAGTATATGGTTCCCTTTCCCAAAAGGACTATCAATCTAAAAAGATGTTGAAGAAGCACCTGCAAACAGCCAGTGGAAAAGACACTGTGCTGGACGGACTAAAGACAGATGCTCCTTAGACTGAAGTCCTATACACACTGTGATGAATGCCCTGTCCGTCTGTCCCCCCTTTTGCCTATTTTTCCTTATTTTTGGACACTTCTAACACCCCAGAAGTTTCTATGCGGTTCAGCAACCTTAAATCTGCTGGGACGTGCTCCTGCAAGAGTCTTTGTCCTTCATTTGAAACACCATCCCCATACAGCCATGTGGTGGATGTAGATAGAAGTCCTCTTTCATGTCTAGAGGACCAACCTCCTACTGAGATTGACATGCGTCTACCAATGGTGCAGCCAGACAGTACTGCAGCCCTGAAGAAGGCATATGCTTACTTAGGCTTACCATAGTCCTGGAATCGTCTTGTGCTTCGGCCTAGAAAAGACTCGAGCCGCTCCCAAGAGTGCACCACAGCTGGCCAATTCAAGCCAAAGCTTCCGGTAAACGAGGCGGCTGCATTGGCCAGCCACGGTGCACTCTTGGGAGCGACTCAGGTCTTTTCTAGGCCAAAGCACAACTTGCTTCCTGGACTATGGTAAGCCTATGCTTACTAATTGGGCAGCCAAACTTGTCTAACTAGGTAAAGGGGTGGAATGAAGAGGGCAGGTGGGTTCCTATCCTCCAATCAGATAACTGTATGAGATAATCAAATCTAGTTTATTTAAGTTCAAGCACAGGGGTCCTCATGTGTATTTCTGCCAAGTCTGCCATGAAATTTAGTGTTGGTTTGCGGACGGCACGCCCATTTACTCTCCAATAAGTGCAGAGACTGGGATTCCTGGAACAATGTAATGGCCTTGGAGGAGGGTTGTGCTTTGCTCTTGCATAGCTTCCCAAACCCCTCTGTTGAGCGTTACAAACTATTGTAGCCAATTGGGTCAAGTTTTTTCTTTGTGTCTATCCAACCATGTTCAGGCATTTTCCATCAGTCTGTGTTCTCCTGGGAGGGGGGGGTGTTCCCAGGCAACCCCGCTCTGCCTGGTCTTTAGCCTGGGATGGTTAGAACTACCAGTTGCTGTCCCATTCCGTCCCCCCCCCCGTTTAACTGCTGACCCAATAAAAAGGAAAAGTAGAGAGCAGGAAGGGGGTGCATGAGTGCTAACCACTAGGCACTACTCCCCTCAGTCAACCTACCTTCTCCCATTACCTTCCCTGACACACGCTTATTTGGCTGTAAGTCCTATTGAATTCAATGGGACTTACTTTTGAGTAGGCATGCATAGTTGTGCACTGTTAGAATGTGAATTGAAGATTTTCAACCCCATGCTATGCACGTCTACTCAGAAATAAATCCCATTGAGATCAGTGGATCCTTTTCATGGGTAAGCATGTACAGAATTACAGCCTAGTTTGTGGAGGCTGTTGTGCTGAATTAGTTATTGACCTTCAGATTTATTGTCATATGTTTCTGCCTGCTCAGCTAACAAATAAATATGCAGGAGGACTGAAAGTACCAAATGCTATACCAGTGTTACTGTCACAAGATCTGTTATACTGACATTTATTGACAGCTGCCCAGCACAAACATTTAGGATTGGGTTGTCAGTAAGATCTAGATACTCAAAGGATTACTTATCCATATATGGCGGGTACACCAGCAGAAGCTGTAAGCTATTAAAGTAAACTGACAAGCATCCTTCTTAATCTGTAAGCATTTGGAGGTAGAATTCTTCCCGTTGAGAAATTTCACTGCATTGCTGCAAAAAGGCACTTTCGTTTTACTTACACTTTCTTCAGAGGTCTCATTTTGTGAGTTGTTTGGTCTCTAAGCAAGAAGGGGTCTGTGCGGCTTATTTTAAAAGTGCAGCAGTTGTTCACTACAAAGCATTTAAGAAAAATCAAACAAGTAAGCACCTGCTCTTGTGTATGAATGTGTTTCTCAACTAAAGAGAACCGTACAGTATAAGCATCCTTTGACATAAACATAGTGCTTCTGAAATTTCAAGTTGAGCTAAGTCCCTGGGAGACTGTATTTTCCAAAAAATCTCAGAGAGAAAAAAATTGGTGGGGGGGATATGAAGTCAGGGAAGCACTAAGGATTGTGTCATACACCAGTGTTTTGGTATTAGATTGGTCTTCCTGTAGAAGTCTGCTGCCAGAAGCAGAAAAACATTGAGGTCATCTCTGATAACCTTGAATTAGATCCTCAGGGATATTCTGTTATTCTTCCAGCTTTTTAGAAAGTACAGAGGGATCTTCACCACTGAGAATATTTATGGCAGCCAAAGGTCTTGGATCAAGCTCTTCAATTGGCTGTGTTCCAAATGCAGCACAGGGTATTGTTGATTGCATTTCCTTTCCATTCAATTTGCAGCAACCTACAAGAGTAATGTGGTTCCAAATGCCAAATACATTTACTCATGAGTAAGTTGTATTAAATTCATTTAAACACAATAGTAAATGTGTGTTGGAACCCAGGTTTGAAATTCTTTTCACCCATAGATGTATACGAAATGTTTGTTATGTAATGTATCTGTTCATGTACCATAAGGGCCATCAGAGGGATGTGTATGTGTTGTGTGCACGCCTTGTGTTTTCACTTTGCTACAAGTTGTACTGGCAGGATAGCTAATACTAATGTGGCTCCTAAGGAGGTGTGGATGTTGGATATTTCTAAGCAATATCTAAATAGCTTATTCCCAGGCATGTGAAACATTGAAATGTTCCCCAGTTAATAGCATATTTGTAGTGCCTTCTTTATTGTAGTATCACCCTGTAAAGCTACCCACCAGAGTTCTGCTTTTGCTGAAGGTCAGTTGCGTAGCTAGCCCGCCCTGAGAGGGGGGCTGATGATGCATTTCGCTTCATTGCCCCGCCCCCTGCACTCTCAGAAGTATTCATTTGAAGCCTTTCACGACTTATGGTGGGTGGGAGGGCACAAAAAACGTGCCGTTTTCAGTGTGTTTATACTCCATGGCTGCAAACGCAGCCCTCCAACTGCGAAAAAGCAGTCGCAGAGCACAAAAATCCCGCCGCGGCTTCTCGTTGCAAGGTGACCGCGGTTGTCACCTGGGGGCATTGCATCCCTGCCCCCCCTTAGCGATGCCACTGCTGAAGGTGTGAGATTTTGTTCCATAAAACCAGGTGCATTGGAACTAATGTCACTTCTAACCTGCTTGCAAATATCATAATAAGATTTGAAAAAGATAATGTCATTAATGTGAATTATTTCTTACTTTACTCCATCTACAACGTAGGTTATTTATCTTGAATTTGCAATGACTTGCTTTGACTGGATATTCACTTACTTCATATGCGATTTTTGGCTCCCAGTTATGTTAGAAAATCGTATTTTATGCAGCTTTTGACAAACTGTAGGTAGGCAATGTTTATAGCAAAATTGAGCTGAGCTGAAAGTTTGCTAAGTAATTCTTCAGTTTGGGCAAAGACATTTTCAACAATGTTCTGGTATTTCCCAATATTATAGCCATTCTAACTTGTTTTTCTTTTAAAGTTTTAAATAATTTATCCTGAAAGCAAGACAAAATCTAGTTTTAAACACACATGCATATAAAACTCAAATGAGCAGCAGTTAAAACAGCAATTAAAATCCTCTCTCACTAGCCGCCAAGTCTTGCTGGAATATATAGATATATATTTAAGCTGCAACAGAGAAGGCATAGTGAGCTTCTCTGGGGATGTCGTGGGTCTACTGAGAAAGCTCTGCTTCTTTTTCCCACTAATCGAACTTCTGCCAAAGCTGGGATTTGAAGTGTAGGAAAGTTCATATGGGAGAAGATGCTCTCTAAGGTACCCTTAGCTCAAACCATTGAATGTTCTAAAGCTATAATCCTATGCAAACGTATCTGGGAGTAAGTCTCATTGAAATAAATGGTACTTACTTCTGAGTAGACATGCCAAAGATTGTGCTGTCAACGTCAAAACCAGCAGTTTGAATGTTGTCTAGAAACAAATTGTGAGATGACAGAGTTCTTTCAGCATTGACTGTTCTTTTTTTTTTAATGCAAGCAGTCTTCCTAGACCAGTGATGGCGAACCATTTGGGCTTGGTGTGTCAAAATTTTTGAAAATGCCTAACTTGACTCTGCTGGTGTGTCAAACCCCCCCCCCAACTTTTAACAGTACTTTGTCTATTGCTACTTTTAATAGCAATTTTGAATTGAACTGAACTGAAAACAACTATAGAACACATTGCGTTTTATTAACATCAATTAGTGACTTTTTTTGTTACTGAGTTTTACTAGATAATAAAAGAGTTCTGCCAAAAATCTCTGCCCTAAATGTTCAAGACAAGCCTGTAAAAATGTAAGGTGTGTCATAGGCTCTGGGGGAAAACACTGGTGTGTCACCCAAAGTGACCTCGCGTGTCACCAGTGACACGCGTGTCATAGGTTCGCCATCAGGGTCCTAGACAGTTCTATGTAGAACAGGGTGGTCCAACCCGTGGCCCGCGGGCCGCATGCGGCCCCCGAAGGCCTGTTCTGCGGCCCCCGCCACTCTCGGAGCCCCCTCCCTCCCCCCGCCCAAGACACTCACTGTTCATGCTTCCCTGATGATCGGAATGACGCTCGGCTCTCGAGCGTCGTTCCGATCATCAGAGGAGCATGGGCGGGGCATGCCGGAGAGCGTTAGTCGCTGAAGCCCATGCCCGGCACTCCAGGCAACGATCGGAAAAGTACTCAGAGCCGAGTGCCTTTCCAATCGTCGCCTGGAGTGACGGGCATGCACTTCAGCCAACGAACGCTCTCTGGGATGCCCCGCCCACGCTCCTTTGCCCTGATGATCGGAACAACGCTCAGCTCTCGAGCGTCATTCCGATCATCAGAGGAGCGTGGACGGGGCATGCCGGAGAGCGTTAGTCGCTGAAGCCCATGCCCGGCACTCCAGACAACGATCGGAAAAGTACTCAGAGCTGAGTGCCTTTCCGATTGTCTCCTGGAGTGCTGGGCATGCGCTTCAGCGACGAACGCTCTCTGGTATGCCCCACCCACGCTCCCCTGATGATCGGAACGATCAAGTGTTGTTCCGATCATCAGGGAAGTATGAAGCAGTGAGTGACTTGGGCGGGGGGAGGGAGGGGGCTCTGAGAGCGGCGGGGGCCGCAGAAGAGGCCTTTAAAACTGGGACATAGTATTCCGAAGGGGGACTCTTCTGCGTCTGTGTGAGCCTGTGCCGTGGCCAGTTCTGTCCCTGCTGCTGTGCCGGGCTTTTTGAAAAGCCGCCCGGCACAGCTGATCCCAGCTCTCCAAGCTTTCAGCTAGTTTCAAGCCTGCCACTCCACACTTCCGCATTGTGAGCGAGCTGAATGCTCCGAGAGCTGGGATCGGCTGTGCTTGGCAGCTTTTCAAAAAGCCCGGCACAGCAGCAGAAACAGAATTGGCCATGGCACAGGCTCACACAGGCGCAGAAGAATCCCCCGAGTGAGTCCCAGTTGTGAGCGAGCTGAATGCTCCGAGAGCTGGGATCGGCTGTGCTTGGCAGCTTTTCAAAAAGCCCGGCACAGCAGCAGAGACAGAATTGGCCATGGCACAGGCTCACACAGGCGCAGAAGAGTCCCCCGAGTGAGTCCCAGTCGGCCGGAGTATTTTCCGGCTCTTCCAAAAAGCCCGCGAAGCTGGGGGAGAGAAGCTGAGGCAGGCAGCTTGGACACACCGTTCACTCTCATGGGGCAGTCTCCAGCAGCGCGTCTTGGACCTTGCATCAGCTGAAACGGCAGGGCAGCTCTTCAAAAACGTGCCAAAAATGCTGGAGGAAAGGTGAGCAAGATCTGTGAGCATTTTAAGGGGGAGCAGCCCACAAATTGCGAGGCCTAATGCAGCACGTGAGCAGAACTGGGGAGTCCCTGTGGGTGGGGAGATCACTGGAGCAGGAGAATCCAGCTCTACCATTGTCTGTTTCCTTCCCAAGGAACTGGCAGGCAAATCTCGTGCGTGTGTGTGTGTGTGTGTGTGTGCGTGCGTGTGTGTGTGTGTGTGTGTGTGTGTGTGTGTGTGTGTGTGTATTAAGGTAATTTGTGGGTATTGAATGGATTTGAAAATGGTGTGGTTGTTTTTGAAAAGTTGTTGAACAGGAGGAGGGGGTTAGAAGTTAATGTGGGGCTGGTAGGAAGTTTGGGTGTTGGAGTAAGAGAAATAAGTGGGGGATATCTGGAGGTTAATATTGGGGAGCTAGCATAGTAATTATGGGGTAGGGAAGTGGAAACTGGGGAGAAATCTGGGGGTCAATGTTGGGGTTATTATGAGGTGAAGAGTTGAGGTGGTGAAAATGTGGCTGGGAGGGAGGTAAATTGTGGGAAACTCAGGTGGAGGGGTTGCCTGCCTCTCTGCGTTTGCTTGCCCACCTGCCCCATTGTGCAATTGTCCTGCTCCCAGTGCTTGTCCACTGTTAGGACAAACGTCTGGGCTTCTCCTGCTGGGTTGTGTGCACAATCTTTTCTTTGTGTGAGCACTGAGCTCCTGCCTCAGAACATCCCTTTCTCAACAGGCTGTTCTCGCGAGAGGAACAAGGAAAAGAAACACCAGGGAAAGAGAGGCCACTCATTTTTAAAAAAAAATATTATTACCCAAATTTTATTATTATTATCATCATCATCATCATCATCATCATCAACATATAACATGGGTCACCAGATGACAGAAAACATGTATTTAGGGTCACAGTCAAAAAGGTTTGGGAACCACTCCGTTAAATCCTGTGCTATAAATATTGCCAAAGCTTGTGCGTTGGTCATTATTATTAATTACATGTGCATTGCAATTATTATTAATTAATTAATAATTTAATTCATTGTGCGGCCCCCGGGTTCCGTGTCGAAGTCTACATGTGGCCCTCGAGGCACGAAAAGTTGGACCACCCTGATGTAGAATGTGTTACATAAGTCTTGACTGCAGGTTGTCAGGGCACAGGCAGACAGGTCATTCTTGAGTGGATGCAGCTGGTGAATCACCCTAAACTGAGAAAAAGGTCTTTCCTGGCCATGGTCACCACCTGCGGCTCCAAGGAGCTCCATTGTTCTTTCAGAGGGAGTGCAACTGCTCTGAGTTGGGGAGCTATTATTTCACAGATTGGTTGAACCACTCACTGCTAATACCTCAGTCCTACCTGGATTTTGCTTCACTTTGTTCACCTTCATCCAGTCCTTCACTAGCCACAGGCATTATTCAAGCCTTCCTCTGTCTTTCTTGGCCGAACCAACGCAGAGAAACAGAGCGGAGTCAAGTGCTATCAGCTTAGTGAGGGCACTTTACTCCAGAGCTCCTGTCATCCTCTCCCTGAGCTTTCATGTAGAAGTTAAAAAGCATGGAGGACAAAATAAAATTGAACCTTGCAGTCTCCCCAAGGAGAATAGAAAAGTCTTTCGTTACTGTCTCTTCCCTGAAGCTGCTTAAAAAAAAACAGGTAGGTAGATTAATTTGTAAAGGCTTAAAGACAGGGGAGCTTTGCTGTCTCGGGAATCACTCCCCCAGTTCTACAGTGACTTCTGCTGCATTTTTCATTTGGATACAAATGCATGCATAGTGTGTTTATAAAAAAAAAAATAGTCAGCTTTTCCTTTAAAATAAGTGGAGGCAATGACCAGAAGCAATGAGTCTCTCCCTCAGTATTCCTCTTGGGAACAATAAGAACAGATTAGAGGGACTTATGACAATCTCATAATTGTCAGACCCTATCAGGGTAGGCAGTGTAAATCATATCATGAACACGTAGGAGACTGCTGACAATTAGACTTGAAGAAAAAAAGTGCCAGGCCTTAACAACACCAAGATTTGGCGTTGGGCCAAAGTCGAGGAACAGTGAAGAGTGGCCGATGTAGAGAATGGTTTTGCTCTAAAGATAGCAGAGAATTCTACTGCTTATAAAATGCATTTTTATACCAGTGTACATGTGGTGGTCCAGTCCGTGCAGCCTTGTGGCCCATTAGGTGGAAAGGGAAAAACTTCTTCACAAACCTTCTTGTAATTGCTGTTATCAAAAAGAGAGATTTTCCACCCAGCCCAAGGGTATGACTGGCCTAAAGGAGCCAGTACAGTACAGAAACCCTTCAGAAGCCTAAAGAAGTTGCTAAAGGAGCGATCTGGGAAGCCAACTGCACTGGCTCTTGCCAACCTTTTAGCCCCTACTCTTGCCCTGAGTAGTGCTATCCAAGAGAAGCTGTCACGAATGAGGGGAGATGTTTCTTTGCTCTGGACAAAAAGATTGGGCAAGTAACTTGTAAAAAATAATGAGTTTATTAATGAAAGGGAAAAAGAAACAGGGAAATGGCAATAATAACCGACACAAACAAGCACTTACAATTTGATTAAAAACAGGTCTCTAGGGCAAAATGAAAACAATAACTACCTAACATGACTTACCCAGACCTAACCCTGTCTAGATAGGTACTCAAATGCAATTTCCATGTTCACCTCAAGGAGGCTAGAGGGGTGGCCAGGCATTGGCTAGGTAACCTTCGCCAGAGCCGGAATTAACGCACCCAGATTCGAATGAGCTAGTTTCTTTCATGGCGTTACAATTAGTCCAGCCTCCACTGTTCTGGTTGGTCAGTCCTAAGGCAGGAAACCTGGGGTCAGCTCCTTGAAATTGCCTTTGACCATATGCAGGGGATGGACTTGACCAATGAAAAGGCAGATACGAAACTCAGTAAGGTGCTGGGTATTGCCTGCTTGGCCTGTTCTTTTACCTGGCTAAGATCAGACTCTCTGATGTTCTCAATCCACATTTCAGCCACGCTGCTCCCAGGATCGTGCAGGTGAAAAAGGTCAGCATGGCGGAAATGAACAAGCTGACTCAGCCTAGCCAGCATGATCTTATACATACAGAGGGGTTTTTCTAGTAAGGTGAAGGGTCCCCATGAACCACAGTATGATTTTACAAGGAAATGTCAATTGAAAATGTACCTAATGGGCATGGCCATTATTTCTGAAGCCACTGCCCTTTTTAAAAAAAAAAAATGTTGCATTGTGTGTCAGTTTTGGGAGTGAGATCTGGCTGGAAGCCATCAGCACTGTGAAACTCATACAGTATCATTGGTTTATATTAACTGCCTGGAACCAAACTATGATGCCTTGATGGATTATTTTAATTTTGACTGTCTTTGAGTAAATGATTGCTTCACTAACTGGAGTGTTGTTGATAGTTCAGAGAGTTATTTGTGATTTAACATTTCTAAAAAGCAAAAATCAAACCTACTTTGCTCAAACTTAAGAAGTACCTTGATTTTATTATTTCTTTATGAACTAGAAGTTCCGGATTGAATACAACAATGGTGGCATTCTCTTCCTTGGGATCCCTTTTCTGAGAGGTTTTTTTTTTTTTTTAGGACACACATGGCCTTTGTTTCCAGTAGCTGTAGATATGCAACAACGAAGGATAGACTTTGTTTGGTTTTTGGGTTTTTTCCCCCTCATTGATGTAACCTTGGTGATAAAAGCCAGACTTGTTTGCCAGAACCAAGCCTGAGGCAATATGGAGAAGCTCAAGGAAGAGAGAAAAATGTAGCATAGTCGTAGGCTTTGGCTATAAACCTGCTGCCAAGCATGGGACACCAGTGCCATTGAAGTCTGGCCTCTGAAATCAGATCACTGAAACTTCAGCAGTGAGCCACTAGCCTCCAATGACCATGGGTTTGTTGAGATTCGTAGGATCAAGGTTAAAGCTCCTATTGTTTGGTGATTACTCCTGCAACCCTCTTTCTTTTGTTTTGTTCCTTTTTATCCCCTGCAGCATTTGTTCCCTTGGGGTAAGACTCCACAGCATGTAAGGACCTGTTCTAGCAAAATCACTGGTGCAGGTCCATGTGGACCCAGGCAACAGCAATCAGGTGTGGGACCTGAGTGTTATCTTCGCTGATAGAATTGCTTGCATCTGCCACAACTTGGATTCTGCATTGACAGATCCATTGGATGTAGCTTTTATGTTTGCTTGTCCTGTTTAAAATAGTTTTATATTGTTTTTAGTGTTTGCGAGTTACAGTACTTTGAGGCTTTGTAGTGAAAAGCAAATCTAGAAATTGAAAGAATAAATAAAGCATACATAGCTGGGCTCTTATAGTGGTGGCTGCAACCCACAAACACCTTTGTTAAAACTTCCACGTTCCTGGACTCTTCTTTGAAAAACAAACTTCCTGCACACTTCTCATTAATACCTCTGTCTCAAATTCACCATACCATTACTGCTCCAGCCAGATATTTCTGGATAAACTTACTCCTCAACCCCATGGCCTACCTCAGCGTTTCTCAATGCATCTGTCAATGCAGAATCCAAGTTGTGGCAGATGCAAGCAATTCTATCAGCGAAGATAACACTCAGTAGATAACACTACTTGTGGATCACAGAAGAAGTCCAGGGGGAGCAGAGTTCCACGAACTTCCCAAGTGAGGGGTTTTAAAAGTTTGGATGCCATAAGAACATAAGAAGAGCCTTGCTGGATCAGGCCAAAGGCCCATCTAGTCCAGCTTCCTGTATCTCACAGTGGCTCCACCAGATGCCTCCGAGAGCACACAGCCAACAAGATAACCTGTTTCCTGTTGTCACTCCCTTGCACCTGGCATACAGAGGAAACCTACATCTATAGCTAGGAGGTTGCTTATGGCTTGTAACCTGTGATGGTCTTTCCTCCATGAATCTTTCAATACCCCTTTTAAAGGCATGTAAATTAAATGCCACCATATCTTGTTACATATACAGTATTACATATTGTTATCCCACCATTCAAAGTAAAACAGTTGAGCCTCCTCAGCACACAAAGGCATAGCACAGGCTTGACAGGTTGGTGAAGGATGTGTAGGAACTATTGTACCAATCTGCCCAGGTCATCTCCCTATTCCAGAAAGAGGCCGGGGCATTACCTGAATCACCAGCCATTCCAATAGGAAATTCCCCCAACATCATCAGGGTTTCTTCAGATTCATAAAGCTTTGGGGCAAACAATCAAAACACCCTGCGGAGTGCCCCAACTACTCTCTATACCTATTATTCCAGATGTGTAGATTATTATTGAACATTCTGGGCACAGCTCAAGGATCTTTGAGGAGTTGCCTCATTTAGATTTTTCTTTTTCTTTGGTGAATTGGTTTCATATTTTCTCATGTCAGCTGTATGGGAATAATACTTCTTGATTTGTTGCTTCTGTGAGTTATGCACATTGGACTGACCATCTCAGGAAGCAAATTTCCTACAGTTCCTTGTATTTGTGACAATGGAACAGAAAGCAGTCCGTACTCTCAATCTCACCTTGCGTGCACAGTCATTCTTTTCTATTGTTCTTTTTGATTGGATGTGCTGCTATCAAGCTCCGGCCTGCTTTTTTTTTTTATGTTCATGCATCAAAATCCTGCTAGACTGATAATCTTCTCAGTAGCGTATTCTTGATCATATGCATTTGTATTTTGCTCCGTGTGCCCAATGACGACTTCTGCTAATGTCAGCTGAAAGGGCAGGGCAGAGCAGAGCTGTAAGTATTCAGCATGTGCATAAGTAGGACTTGTGGGAGGAAGAACACTGCCTCATCTTTGCTATGCTATTGGAGAAGAATAGCAAGGCTGTTGTGAGACTGCAATCTTGCTTGAAGTTAAAATCCAATCTAATCACCTTTATTAGGCATGTACAAATATAGCAACCAACATGGCCACATTAAACAACCGCGCCAGGTCAAACAAATAAAACCAATCAAATAAAATATTCCAAGAAGAAGGGGTCCCCCCATATACAAGTATAAATAAAAGGAAAACAGCTATTAGATCATTTAGAATTTCCGGCAGGATTACCAGAGATTATAGATTTACGTCTCACCAAGACTGCATAGAAATATTTTGCTAGCTGTAGGATGGTATGTTTGTCCACAGATGACAGAAGAAGACTCAAAGTTGCCTCGTCACAAGGACCACGGCACTGGGTCAGTAATGGAGTCAAAAAGTCAGTGCGTAGGTCTTTGTACCAAGGGCAATGAAACACTATATGAATCAAAGATTCAATGGCCTCCATGTTACAATCACAAAATCTGTTACTCTCAGTACTGAATCTTGCTGACAGTTCTTTTGAGGGAAACACATTACATCGCGCCATAGTAAACGCCCGGCGAGACTAGGAATCTTCCAGCAAGTAAAGGTATCTGGGTGCTTGAAGTTAAAAATTGTCCGATAGGAAGACTTTTCATGACAACTTGTACTTTTGTACTTTTCTGGTAAAGGTATAAAGCATATGTTGGAAATCCTACAAATATGATTTCAGTGTTCATTCAGTGTTAAAATTCACATAGTCACAAATTTCTCAATGCACAAAGTGTGCTGATCAGATGTGCTGTTAAGATACAGCAATGCTGCCTTTTAGGTGAGTTTTATGGCATCACTTATGAAATGAAAAAGACATAGTTCTTCTCTGCCGTTTTTCCAAGGTGAATTCATATGTGCCCCTATCCCACACAGATGGTCAGGTCTATATTTTATCACATCCTTAGGATAAACCAAAACTTAACTTTATGATAGATCTGACCACATTAGACTTCCCACAGTCATGACAGTATTTACGTGCCCTTTAACTCATATCGCCTTGTGTACACACTGGGACATAGGCAAACCAAGGCATACCAAGCTCAAATCCCTGCAGGATTGGGGGCTGACATTGCCAGGAGGCTTCTGCAACCATTGACCTGAGGCTCAAGTCATCACTTCTCAGGGGGCCATCCAAAGATGTATTACGGTAACACTTCTGATTTCAAAACTGAGGAATTAGACATAAGGGAACAGGATGCAGAAAGACATCAGTCTAGAAATAGGCTGATAGTGAGCCAGATGGGTAAGGCCTAAATTTATTTTATTTAATTCACATTTTTATACCGCCCTTCCTCCAAGGAGCTCAGAATGGTATACATATTTCCTCCCCTCCTTTTTGTCCTCACAACAACCCTGTGAGGTAGGTGGGGCTGAGAGATAGTGACTGGCCCAAGGTCACCCAGGAAGCTTCGTGGCTGAGCGGGGATTTGAACCTGGATCTTTCAGGTCTAAGTCCGACTCCCAAACCACTACACCACCTAAGCCAGACCTGAAAGCATTTGTAGCCAGGCTAGTTCAGAGAGATGCAGTGGACTTTCTGGGAAGGGAGCCTTGTTGACATAATCTGAATAGGAGAGTATTGCCCTTTGTTCCCTACAGCCTACAGCCAATGGATCATCACAGGGATAATCAGCATGCAGGCTAGAAGGGTCGGGTTCAGATCCTAACTCGCTCTGACAACTAAGGAATGTATTTTCAGTGAAGAAAATACCTGTGCTGTGGGCACATCAGTGTAGATTTAGGAGTCAATCTTCTCCTTTATCATGCCTTAGGGACCATTCTCACAGTTCTGAAAATGCTTACACTCAGAGGGTAAATGCAGTCTACATGCATGCACCACGTGTGACTTGGGCATATGTATGCACATCTGTATTCACATGTGCTCTGTTCCCATGATCCTTCTACTTATCGAGGGATCTGTGTCTTGGTCAGTGCAGAGATGTGGATTTGCTTGTGGTTGTCTGAGTTTATAAAGACTTAACAGTGTTCCATGAAGTATATTCTTGACAAGTCACCTGTGCACAAGAACCTAATCTTAATTATTTCAGACTCAGCAGTGATGTCTGAATTAATTATGAATCAGAACCATAATTAATTAAGGAAAATGAATTAATTACAGTGCAGAACCAGTAGGCTCGTCTCCTCCCTAGTTCAGGTGTATAATAAGTACCAATGTATGTGAGAACGCTGGACCAACTTTGGAAGGTTACGGGACAAACAATATCCCTCTGCTTTTCCTGTCTCTATGTTCATGGGTTTCTAGGCCTTGGTGTGCAGCAGTGATGTAATCTGCATGCACCAAGGACTAGGACAGTGATGGCAAACCTTTTCGGCTAGGCGTGTAAAAAAAAATTGGAAAATGTCTAACTTGACTCTTCTGGCATGTCAGCCCCTCCCCGAACAAAAGAGAAACAATTCTTCATGAAGCCACTTCCAGGTTTTGTGACAGCCTCCTTTTGCCTGGCTTGCCCAACGCGATGCATTCTGGGGAGACCCAGGTTGAAGGGAGGGGGATCATGCGACCCGGAAGTGGCTTCCGGGAGCTTGGAAGACTGCCCTGCAGGCCTGCAAACAGCGCAATTTTGCCTCACGGTGGTAGGGAAGGCTTTTTCTAACTTATTTTTACATTTTAAAAATGTTTTGAGGGCAAGAGGGCAGGCCCTTGCCCTCAGAAACGGTCTCTGCGCATGCGCAAAAACAGTAAAAGTACCCGTATTGACGCATTGGGCCTTCTTTCAGAAGGCCCTGGAGCGCCGGCCGGGCCGGACGCTCCGAGGCCGGCTCCCGGGCCAGCGTCGGAGCGTCCGTAGGGCGACGCAAAGGAGCGGGGGGCACCCGGGGCAGGGTGCAGCCGGGTGCCCCCCAAAAAATCGCGCCACGGCCTATGGCCGCACCGATAGTTCTATTGGGGGGGCTCACTAGGGTGACGCGCGCCCCCCCTGCCTTGGGGTGACGCGCGTCCTAGTGACGCCTCTGGTGGATACTGTGATCTAGTAGTTGCTGTCGGGTGTTGGTGAATGCTGACATGTCATCCAAAACGTCATGGCATGTCACGTTTGACACGCATGTCATAGGTTCGCCGTCACTGTCCTAGGCCCTTTCTGAATATATTCCTTGACTCTATAGGCTATGATAAGTTCAGAGCTTGTCCAAAATTGAACTGAAACAGGGTTTTAACCCCAAATCTGGTGATATTCAGTAGTTCCAGATTTCAGTTGCATCCCAAACCCAGACTATCCCAAGGTAAAAATGGACCAGTCATATAATTTTTAGGTACTAAAGTTGGAGCTGTTGCAAAATCCTGTAGGTACAGCTTTGATTAGATATTTACTTTTCTATCTCTGTTTTCTACAAAGGTTTATTTACTGATCTAACAACCCTAAACTGAGTTCATTTCCAGGGCTACTGTTGAATTATTGCAGATTACATTGTTATAAATGGCAGAAGAAGGAACCCTTTCCCTGCGCTGTAATGTTGTCAAGGCCCTGAGGCTGTTGGCTTAGTTCATGATGTATTGTACTGCTAACGTTTCAGCGCTCTCAGGGGATCGCTGGTCCTACTATAAGGTCAGGAGTTAACTACTTGTATTTTAGCTGGGTACTGCTATCAATACGGCTCCTATGGAAACCTTACTTGACGTCATTTTTTTTTAAAAAATCCTTGCTACTGTAGCTAAGCTTTAGTAAAAGTCAATAAGAACATTACACTGTTGTCTGTATTATTACTTACCACTTCCTGTCAGCAATCTACCCATTCATTAGCAGAGAGTTTTGGAAATCTCATTTGATTATTTATGCAGTCAATAGCAAGGCTTGTCTGCATTCATAATTGTTTGATTTTATGGCCCCTTCTTTAAACAAACATCGTCTATGGTAATGTGATGCCCTGATAGATGGGAAAGGTTTTGTCTGTGAATATCATTTAGATAATTAAAAATGACAGATGAAATCGCCTGCTGTCTTGACCTGTACTTTGTTCCCTCAGTGATGCTGAAGAGATGCTGATTGCTGTCAATCAAAACCCATTGGAGGTTTGTAAATTCTGGCTGCTGTGAACTCTGACCCTCCGTGTTGTTCTGAAATAGATAATAACCTTGAAATTATATTAGAATTTAAAAACTGCTTCACCAATGGGGCATACTATATATACTTTTTTTAACGGAAGATGACTACCTAATACTATTGTTTACTCTACAAATTCAGTACTAGAGCTACAAATGTGTATTAAGTTCCTAGTGCAGAGAATTGTCCTATAACCAAAGCAGAGAATAATTTCCTTTTAGATGCAGTTTGGTGCCCACATATTCCAAGCTTAAAAAAAAAAATCTTCCTTTAAGTGTATGTATGTTATTATTTTAATAATGGATTTCTGCAGCATATTATTTTACCCATCTCTTTATTGACTGCATCTGCTTTGTGCTTATTCTTTGAGATTCTTGTGTTTATACTAGGGTTAATAGAAACCAATGGAAATAAAACTAACACATTCAAGGTGCAAAAACCAAAGTAGACATTTCCCCCCAACAAAGGTCGAAACCAACTAATAGCACTGGAAACCTGGGTCAAGAGATCAGATTAATGAATTTAATGAATTTTCCAGGAGCATTGTTTATACCTTGAATGAAGCTAGGAGGATCTGTGCAAGAACCATATTTATAGGGGGTGGGTGGGTTCCCTAAACATATAATTGTGATAAAAGGTGACTATGAAAATTCACATTTGCTGAAACTATGACTAGCTCTCATATTGGGGGAGGCACTCCTTTGCATGATCTAAAGTGAAGACAGTTTGGTTAGAAAATCTCAGAGCGGTTAGGAAGGATCTCTTTCCTTAGTTTCAACGGAGAAAGGGGACTGATTTTCACCATACCTCCCTCATTTCTTATTCAGCTGGTGAGCCCAGAAGGCCAAGGAAAACTGTGTGTCTTCCCCATCCCCTACCTTTCCCCCCTCAGTTTCCAATTAGAGTCAGCAGAGAGTTTGATTACAACTGGTAGCAATACAAGGGTCCCTTCTAGCTATTGGATGGTTCCTCTTCCCCGGGTGCCAGTTTTCAAAACAAGGTAAGGTTGTTGCCAGGAACTCCCATTGAACTCCAGAACTTTTATTTTCTAACATTATGCTTTAAGAGAAATGAGGTTATATGAGAGCTTCAATTAAATATCTTCTTGAGATGTACCCCACCTACAGATTCTGGCTTAAGTAATAAGCTGGATGAGAGCCAGTAAACTGACTCTCAGTCCATATAGAATGGAGACACTGATGGTAGATAGGTTTGACTTGGGAGATTTGACTTGGAAGGTCATCGATGGGATTATATACACCCTTAAAGATTAAGTTCTCAGTTTGGGATACTACTAGATCCAGCCCTGTCTTTAGATGTCCAAGTGGCACCTTCTACTACCTATGGCTGATAACTGATCCCCTGGTCACTGCAATCCATATCCTGGAAACTTTCAGAATAGGCTATTGTATGTGGATCTTCAAAGGCTATTTGGAAGCTTCAGTTGGTCCAAAATACTGCTGCTATACTACTGCTAGAACTGTATAACCCCTGTATAAGTCCCCTGTATAAGTCCCCTGTATAAGTCCCTGTATAAGTCCCCACCATCTCAGGCTGCAATCAAGCTCTCTGCAGCCTGGAAAAGTCCCCATATGGAGACTCTGTTAGGTTGCAGGGAGATAACTGCCATTTGCAGCCCAAGATCATGCGTGTTTGCAAGTGCCTATCATATTGGGCTACAGATGATCTTCCCAGTTTGAGCCGTGGCAAACACAAAGTTGGCTGTGCCCTCCTCACTTCGGATTGCTCTACTAATTCAAGTAGGAGTGCTCACAGTGTTGTGACCTTGCTTGAACTACTCATTCCATTCTTAGTTTTTACTTTTATTTCACCGTACTTAGTTCTAAGTGAACTGAGAGGCAAGATATTAATTTGCATAAGTAAACAAAGTTATTCAGAGTGTAAATGGACTAATAGGATCATGACAAAAAGACGTTTTTATATGGAGATGCTGAAAATCATAATGGGGGCCATCAACAGAGGAGGATCACCTAGTAGCAGTCGACGTTCTACCATCATATCTCCATCTGACTAACTCATGTGCAGTTCCTTCAGTTTGTTTAAAGGAAAAATCAATGCTGATGAAAAGGTCTTCCATTCAGCCTTTGCTTCCTGCCTGGACTTTGCATAAATATTCTGATCACCTTAGTAGTTCCCCCTCCACAACCCCTGAGATTGTCAGCCCAATCCTACGTAGGTAGCCCAGGGCCACCTCCCGTGCTCGCTCCGGGCCACTCTGCAGCAGCCCTGAGGTCTACTTGGGGAAAGGGGATGTTTGTCCCCTTCCCCCGGTGCAGAGCAGGGAGGCCGCAATGGGCCGCCTCGGATTTCTGCCAGTTAAATAGCTGGCGGAAGTCAGAGGAGGCCGTGTAACAGCCGAGCCAGTCCAGCGGGAGACTGAGATATGGCGGACGCCATCCCTGCCCCCCGGGCCGGCTCGGCCAATGGCCTCTTCCCTCACCGCCCGGACCGGCCATGCGGCCACCAGGGGATCGCTTACCTTCCTCTGGCGGCTGCATAGATGTCCTGGCGGCTGAGTAAGGGCTGCTGGCCTAGCGCCGGCGGCCCTTACTCTAGAGTCGTCACGAACGTGCCTTACAGTACGTTTGCAACGGGTTAGGGTAGCAGAGCACTCCGCTGCCCTAATCCTCCGCAGGATTATGCTGTGTGTCTGTGTAGACATCATTGTGTAATTATTACCTTTAGCATTTAGAGCACATTTTTTCAGCCTCAGGTGCCTTCGTTCTGGAAAAGGAGGACTTGAACATTGTTATACATATCCTAATAAGCCTGATTGGACTACTGTTAATCATTCTATGCGAGGGATGTTCAGAAATTGCAATTCAGAATGGAGCAGCCAGACTGCTTTCAGGTATTAGTTCCAGGGAGTATATAATATCATTCTTGCATGAACTTCATTGGTGGCCAATTTGTTTATAGGCTAAGTTCAAGATGCCATCTCCAATATGTACCTCCTCGTTTTTTAAGATCTCTTACTTTAAAAAAAAATGGTGATTCCATTATTTCGTGGTCATTGCTGAATGAGTATTTTCGGTAGTGGCTCCTAAGCTTCAGAACCAACTTTCTGCAATACTACTCCACATCGAAGCTCTTTTAAGTGTACTGTAAATACTTCCGTTTTCATTCAGGCCTTTTGGGGTTTGTGTGCTGATTTAGTGATTCTGGGTGTGGTGAAATGTTGACTCTTCCCTCTGCTCGTTTTATGCATAGTCGTGAGTAAGAGATTCACCTGTCAATCGGGACTTCTTCAGTTTGAATCTTGTATCTGCTGAGAGCTCACTGACTGGCCTTGGGCAAGCCATTTCTCAACTTCAGGGCCCAATCCTAACTAATGACTGCCTGCAGGGCAGGGTGCAGCTATGCTGGCAAGGCTCCGCTGCATCCTACAGGTAGCCAGAGAGCATGTGGGGGTAGAGAGCTCTTATTAGAGGCAAAGGGGTGTGTCGGGGCCAAAATTGAGCGGAGGATATCGGCGAAGCTGTTGCCATTGATACCCGCCCTCTGCCCAACCCCGCCATGCCCCCGGAGGCTCCAATCACAGGCCTGTTTCGCTCTCCCTGTGCCCCCAACACTGGCTTACCTTCAGTGGCAGAGGTAGCTGGGTCGCGTAGAGAGCCTCCATTCATGGTGGCAATTCCAAAATGGCCACCAGTGGTGCGCAGTGTGTAAAGGGCTGCCTAGTCCTAGTTAGGATTGGGCTGCCCGTTGCTCCAGCTGCAATATGGGAATAATACTCACCTTACAAGATTGTTGTAAGGACATCAAGATTACATGAGCAATGCTTTCCACACAAAAAATGCTATATAAATGTATTATATTGTACAGGGTTATTCAAAAAGGAAAGTGCAAAAGTAAAGCTAATTTATTCTTAAATGAACTGACATACCACAACCACCATGATATGAAAAGACAGAAAAACTGCCCAAGTTTCACATGCACATTACAAGATGACCGATGTGGGCACTTGCATAGCTACAATGGGGCATGGGGGGGTGCAAATGTCCCAGGTGACAGCCGTCGTCTCCCCGCAAGGAGACTGCGACTGTCGTCCCCCCCTTGTCCCATTGTAAATATGGAAGTGCCCACATCGAACATTTGTAATGTGCATATGAAACTTGGGCAGTTTTTCTGTCTTTTCATGTCATGATGGTTGTGGTATGTCAGTTCATTTAAGAATAAATCAGCTTTATTTTTGCATCATCCTTTTTTGAATAACCCTGTATTTTATATTTTTCCTCATTGTGAGAGGCTTCCATTAACAGTTAGTTGTACATTGCCTTAATAAATAGTAAATCACTAGGAAGACATTTTCTTCCTCTTAGGGTCGACAGAAGACCAAGATAAGTGCTCACCTTTCAGAACTTGGGAGAAAAAAAGAGAGCAGCAGCTGCCGTACATCTATGAAATTGGGACACTTCTGACCTCATAGATGGGAAGAGGATCACCTGGATTGGTTGGCTGATGGGATGTCTGGAGAAATTTTTACTTCTAATTCTTGTAGCCAACAATGGACTGGTGGATATTCTTGACTTAGTGAGGATGCCACTTCACAATTCTTGAAGTGAATCCAATATGCAATGTCATATCCTGGTCTCTGGCCAGGAAGGTCTTCCCATCGGCATGCCGGCTGCAAGCGCTGCCGCAAAGCACTTTACTGCTGCTTTGCCGCAGCCTGCACGAGCGGAATGCACGTTTTGCCGGCGTGAGAACTAGTTAGGATTGGGTGGTTAGTTAATTTAACCAAAATAATGCTGGTTAAAGTTATCTTACACCAAAATGCCATGCTAGGCAACTGCACTCGCTGCTGTTCTACTGATGCGCAAATGGCATTATCAATGGGTCATACTCCTAGGTATATGGAGTATTTTGTGTCCATAGAGGTCCTCCAAGAGTGTTACTAATGGGACTTCAAACAGAGGCTTTTGCTTAGTGTTTACCCACTTAGGGAGAAAAGCAATATGCTGATTACTATGTTTGCTTTCCCCTTGATGTGAAACATTGGATTAGAACTAGTCTTTGAAGTGTCTTAAGGAATATTCTAAGGCAGGTTGCATTTTGGCATCACAAGACAATGTTCCTGTAGCTTGTGTTGTGCCTGAGAATGAGACAACACTCAGTTTAGCATTGGTTGAAATTGTCATTATTTTGCCATTTGTTGTCTGATTAGAACAGAAATTCTGTCCAATTAGGCTTAGTATTTGCCGTGTAAAGAACTTGAATATACTGATGAAGATTAAACTGTAGTTTTTCTATATTAATATTTATTTTCTTCAGTGAATGAACAAGGCCGTGATAGCTGCTTGCTTTGCTTTAATGCTGATCTAAATGTGCAGAAAGGCACATGGAATAGCCATCGTATAGGTCATTGCTACAGTTTAATATATGTGGAGGACAATCTATTGGGATATCAGGGACACATTGTGATACAGTGGCTACAGTTTGGGACTTGGATGTGGGAAAGCCTCTCCTCAATTACCGTATTGGTCTGAGTATAAGACTCACTTTTTCCTCCAATTTAATGCCAGTGATTTAATTAATTTTTTTTAATAGCACCAAACTTTAAGGGTGCATCTTATAATCAGGTGTGTCTTATACTCGGGACAATACGGTATATATTACCTCGATCTTCCATGCTGCTCAGAGTTACATCTTAGCATCACAATAATGATGCCAATGATGTTATGCTAAAGGTCCGTGTAGGTCACCATGTGCAGGTCCTTCTGCTCCTCACCCCCAGCAGAGGGAAGAGCCTGGAGTATGTTTTCAGTTGCCAAGGACCAGAAGACACTCATTTAGTGTATCATGAGCCAGCCCTTAATTCATTTCCAGCTCCTTCTGCCTTCTCCCTCTGAAGAGAAGAGTTTGGAACCTGGATTTATGACATCTAATGTCCAGTACCCAAAAGGGTCATATCCCTAATAGATTACAGGTTTTTTTTTTCTTGCTTTTAATTGTAGACTGCTTGAGAAGCCAGTCTTGACTAAAAAAACAGTGTATAATTATTATTATTATTTTTTTAAAAAATGGGGTCTCCCACACCACAGTTCAAACCACAGTCACTGTGTGCCATACTGGCAGAGGCGTATTTAGGGCGGAGCAAGCGGAGCACCCGCTCCGGGCGCCATCGCACGAAGGGCGCCCCGCCGCTCCGCCCGCGAGTCGGACGCTGCCCTTTTCCCTCAGTAACAGTCTGAGCATGCGCAAAAAATCCCACTGGGAGCGCACCCCTTCCTCCGGAGCGTTTCCTATTTCCTTATAGGGGCGCCTACCCCCCCGTGCTCCGGGCGCCAAGAGAGGCTGTTACGCCTCTGCATACTGGCCCTCTGTAAAGATGATTTTTTGGCAAGGCACTAACTCTTCATTACAAAACTGTCCCAGAATACTGTTGCAGTCTTAAAGAGTTGCTCTGAAATTCTTGGAGGAGAGACACAATGAAGTGCATACTCCAGGCCTTGCCACACCTTTGGCTCAGCTCTTATTTTATAGCTGCCATTCATGTCTCTTTGAAGTCTTTGCTCTGTGGAAAAACGTTCATTGACCTTTTCTGAACATGAAAACTGCCACACATGTACCAAGCGTCTCTAGCTAGACTCTCCCCCCCCCCCCAATTTTAACAGAGTTAACCAATTTGCATGGGTTTTACAGGCATGATTGGCTCCTTCCATTAAAATATCATAGCTGGTTAGCACAATTCTAAGCATGTCTACTCAGAAACAAGTTCCGTTGAGTTCAGTGGGACTCAGATTGACGTATAAATGTGTGGATAGGATTGCAGCCTGGGTCTTGCATATTATACACACATCTCTGAATCACCATGTGTGCTAAGAATATTCTTTGCATTTGTATTAAAATGACGAATTTGGTTTTATTTTAATTAAAATAATTTCAGCCAATTGTGATGAAAAGTTAAAAAGCATCTGTAAAGACAGCAGTTATGGTGGTGCATCATAAATATCATATATATGTGCTGCTGAATCTTGATTTTCTAATACATTAAAAGTTTAAGTTTGGATTTATGAGCATACTTTTAAAAGAAATATCTTCGTCTCAAGTAAGTTAATTTCACCAATTTAATGCTCCCTATAATTTACAATATATTCTTGTCTATAAATGTTCTTTCAGTTTAAATAAGTGCTGATTTTTGTAAGATTTGTTGTAAAGATGTAGCAGAATAAATCTTTAAAATATTACACGTAATTTGCTTTTGATAGAAGCCATCCTTTTTAAGTTTCTTTTTTCTGCATTGCTATTCGTAGACAGGAAAACATTGCATTTATGCTTTGGAGGTGGATGTTGGTCTAAAATTCCTGAATCACATTTAAAGTGTGTACACTGTACGTACGTGTGTGTGTGTGTGTGTGTGTGTGTGCGTGTGCGTGCGCGTGCGCACGCACGCACGCACGCACACACACACACACACACACGGATTTATTTATATATAAAATATAGTTCCTAAGGCTTTGCTTTCGTATGAGAATGAATTGTGAAAATAAAAGCTCTGATTTAAAAGCCTCTGAGGCCATCCCACTGTGACAATTAGCTCCTAATTGTTAAACCCTTTATTTATTTATTAGAACATTAAGGACGGACAGCGTCTTGACTTGTAACTGAAAGTGGCTTATTACTGAGGTTGGTTAAGAACACAAAGAACCCACAATAAAGAGTTTTATTGGGCAAGACTAACTGCACATTTTAAGTTAATTGAGTCACCTCTGCAGAAAAAGTATTTTTGGAAGTGTATTTAATAGGTTAATGTTTGACAAATCTAATAAAAATTGTCAAGAATTTTTTAGATGTTAAAACTAAATAGCTTATATAAGAGGGAGCCCAAGAGCATTTGTAGAGAGTTGAAAAAGCAAGGCAGGCGAGCACGGGAACCGTAACCTTTTTCTCTATTTCTCCTCTCCCTAAAGTAATGGTTTGAGGTGATTTTAACCAGGATTACTTTCTGAGTGAACCAGGTTCACTCAGCCTACCCCATCCCTTAAGTAATTGTGGCATCTGTGATTGACACCATATTCATAGTTTGATCTCCAGCGCATGGAGGGGATGAGAAGTACATGTACTTGACCTTGGAATGGGATAGGTTTTCCCACATCTGCAGGAAACCTGGGCAGTGTACGTCTGCCACACGGGTGACTGCCAATTGCATTTGGAAGGAGGCAGAACCTGCAAAAGGGACCCTGTCAACCTGATGCTCCTGGATTGCTTCATGGGCAAAGGTAGAAATAGAAATAGTGTGTATACCTCAACCACAGTTTTCCATGCCCAGGTGTGACTTAGGGCTGCCTGTGTGATGTGTTGCATGTGAGGCTGCTCTTGAAGACCTTTTGGAAGGCTGCTCTTGAACTAATTTGGTTCAAAATGCAGCAGCTAGGCTCAAATGGAATGCGGCAAAAGGGTACCCAGGGCAAGGTAGCACGTGGTGCCCCCCCACACACTCTGAACCCAGAAGTGAGTGGCGATTTGGGTTTGGAGGCCCGACGTGAGCCTCAACATAATGATAAGAAGCCTGAGGCAGCAAGGAGGGCTTTTCCCAGTGCACGTTTTTCATGCGTTGCAGCTTTCCCTGCCACACTGAGCTTTCTGCCACTATTTGAAGGCTCGCGCTGGGGAGAAGTTGACAGAGCACCCAGGGCAGGCGCCCCTCGCTCTCTGCCATCGCTGCACCTGGTTTCCAGTTGAAAACCGGAAGTGGACTTTTTGACGTGATCTCCGCTGTTTAGAGCCTTGGGGAGGCCTTCGGGGAGCTGGCAGGACAACCAGATATGCTTAAAAAAGAGTTTTGGGGTTGGGGCAAGCACGATCCTGGAGCACTGCTGCCGACATCGCCGTGCCCCTGCAAGGACATACAGGGGAGTAAACTCCCCTATAGCAGGGGTTCTCAACCTGTGGTACGGGTACCCCTAGGGGTACGCGGACCTCTTGCCGGGGGGTACTCCAAGCCCTGCCGCTTATCTGCCCCATCAGCAGCTAATTAAGTGTTAATTAACATGGATTTTGAATTTTAATTATTTTTGGAACCCTTCTGTCTCTGATTTTGGTTTTGGGCTTATTTTTGTACTTTGGAAAATGTACTTTGGTGGGGTGGGGGAGGGAGGAGCTGATTTTGGGAAATGTGACTTGGAAGAAAAAAGAGATCCTTGCGTGTGTGTGTGTGTGTGTGTGTGTGTGTGTGTGTGTGTGTGTGTGTCACACACACACACACACACACACAGAGTTAAATAAGACATTTTTATTTTTTTTAATAATTATTTTAATAATTAACAATTTTTAATAATTTTAGTACTTTTTATTTAATGATTAATTACCTAATTAATTGATTGATTAATCCAATTAATTAGCATTTAATTAGCAGGAGGTACTTTAGAAAATTGGACCGTAATAGGGGGTACCCGGACCTCCAAAGGTTGAGAACTCCTGCCCTATAGGACTTTGAGAATATAGTGATAAAATCTCCTGCATGCACATACATACGTATGCAAATAAAAGTTTCTATTGTTGTCTTTAAAATGTAAAAGTTGTTCCACAGAGGCAGGACCTAAACAATTTTAGACTTTCAGGATTCTTTCTTCACCTTCACAAGTATGATGATAAGATTTATAATAAGAAATACTTAACTGATTGAAGGGTTCCAAAAATACTGTACTCTGTAACTCCGTTCATATAACTCTTATGAGATGGGGGAAAACTAAAACAACAGAGCTGTTCTCGGGTTTAGCTTGAAATGCCAAGTAAAAGAGGAATAGCAGCTAAGCTTTCTCTTCAGAAATAAAATGTTTAATTGTGGTTCAAGAGTAGTCTATCTGAGGACCACATGAAAGATGAGAGAAGGCAGAGAAATAGATTGAAAGAAAAAGCTGCATGTTCCTGCACCCTGTAGGTTTGAGTGAGATGAAATACAAAATCCACTGTGGAAAAATAAATAGAACAAAATAAGTCAGAAGACATCAAACAATTTAAACATACTTTGTAGGTAGCTGATGTGTTAATTACACTGGAGAACTGACCAAGGAATAGGTCCAAGTTCCTAATTTATTCTACTTTTATGTTGCAGGACCAACATAACAGAAGTGACACTATTTTGTTCAAAATTGATGTGTTCGCGAAATGTCAAAATAAGTATTTGTAAAATTATTTCATTAGCATTTTTCATGAATATGTCTCAGCTGGGGAACTATAGAATTTATTGTTACCAGCACAGACATTTTTCTTTATTACCAAGCACTCTTGAAACCTAAGGCAGACTTAATAATATACTAGCTTCATAAAGGACTGAGGGCTGTATTGCTTAAGTGGATTAGGAGGCATCGCTCAGAGCAGCAACATTTATACTAACTGTGAATATATACAGGTCTGTGTATGTGCGATCATGTACACCTTGCTTAATCAGAAAAATGCAGTTACTATTGATCATTTGGGGTTGGATCCAAAGTTGCCAATTGAGCTCATGGAAGCGCTTTTTGTGACTGTAAGGAACATTCTACTTGTACAGTGACTGTATTTTTGGAAGGGGCAATACTGATGATAAGAAATGTGGAACTGATCACAAGCCAAGTCTAGGATCAAGGATCTTTAAAAGGACTTCAGGCAGTAGCCACTCTTCTTCAAACCATCTAGAGAAAGGAAGAAATAGCCATATTCAACGCAAAGACAGCACACCAATCAATTTTCCAGTATGCAAAAGCAGGATCTGAGATATGCACTCTATGGAAAAAGGCATATGAAGAGAGCAGAATGCCACATGTGCAAGAACGTAGGTTATTTTGCAAGATGGTACTGACAACCACTTCTTTTGAGAACTACCTGTAGTTACATGTCTAGACAACACTACATATCCATGGAAAGTGTCACTATAAATTAATGGTCTCCTAGTGAATCTCAAAATTAATATGGGAGATGATTTAAGTGTATTTCCTGAGCCTGTCTATAGGCATCTTTGTAATCTACCTTATTTCCATAAGACATCTGCAACCCTTACTGGCCCTAGAAGGCAGGATCTAGATCAGGGGTGTCAAACTTGTTTCATACAGCGGGCTGAAGTTAGCATTCATGGTGCCTGTTGAGGGCCAGAAGTGATGTCATTAATAGCCTTACCAGATCCAAACCGGGACAAAGTGTCTAGACCTTTAGGAGAAGGAATGTGGGCAGGTGTAGCTTGTTAAACCCTTAGAGCAGGGGTTCTCAACCTGTGGTACGGGTACCCCTAGGGGTACGCGGACCCCTTGCTGGAGGTGCGCCAAGCCCTGCCCCTTATCTGCCCCATCAGCAGCTAATAAAGTGTTAATTAACAAATTGTAATTATTTTTGGAGCCCTTCTGTCTCTCTGATTTTGGTTTTGGGGTTATTTTTGTACTTTGGAAAATGTACTTTGGTGGGGTGGAGTGGGGGAGGGAGGAGCTGATTTTGGGAAGTGTGACTTGGAAGAAAAAAGAGATCCTTGCATGTGTGTCTCTCCCTCACACACACACACACACACACACACACACACACACACACACATTTTTCACATATAAAATTGTTTTAATACTTTTTATTTAATGATTAATTACCTGTGCTCTAATTGTGCTCTAAGGCAGGGGTTCTCAACCTTTGGAGACCCGGGTACCCCTTATCACGGTCCAATTTTCTGAAGTACCCCCTGCTAATTAACTGGATTAATCAAATTACCTAATTAATTGATTAATCCAGTTAATTAGCAGGGGGTACTTCAGAAAATTGGACCGTGATTAGGGGTACCCGGGCCTCCAAAGGTTGAGAACCCCTGCCTTAGAGCACAATCTTAGGCATGTCTACTCAGAAGTAAGCCTCATTGTGTTAAATGGATTAGGGGGAGTATTACTAACAGAGCCTAAAGCCTGTACCTCTTGTTCCAGAACATTAACAGTTCCAGAGAATTGGTATGCCCAAATTGAAAAGGAGCATCTGAGAACTTCTTGCCATACCCAAAGTGCTGCCAAATTATCTGTAGGGCCTGGAATTCTTTAAGCTTTATACAGACCAGAAACCTTCGTTACCTCTGATAAACTACAAGGATTTGGATCGGGTACTAATAAGGTGTCAAAGACTTCTTCTGCATCTGATGCTGTATAAACGTCAGGCAGAATGCAGGCAGAATGCATGCACTACAAAACACTAGTAGTAGCTGACACGTTGCCAACACATGTAGTGGCAACCTTGGATCCTGAATTGGATCGACGTGTCAACGGAGTTGAAAACTACAAAACAACGTTACAACCTTCAAAACCATTTTCAAACTCATCATTTCAATGCATACAAAATCTTATAACCTCTGACCCAGAGTTACAGGTACAGTGGAGGTATGTGGGAAATGAATGACCACTGCCCAGGAGTGCATACATGCAAAGCTGAAATTTTCCTTTGCAGATCTAAGAGATCTTTCAGAGTCACAAGGACTAGTTCTTCATGGTGACAGAATTGTCATGCCAGCTGAGATGAGCCAAGACATACTGGAAAAATTCCATCATTCACCAGGGAAGTTGCAGAGAATGTACAAAGCTATCTGTTTGATAGCCATGAGTGGGCCAGAACCTTAAAGCAGTGAAAGAGAACTGTGAATAATGCCAAAAGAATAATTCTTCTTCATGAAAACCACTGATAGTCACGCCATTGCCAGATAAACATTGAAAAAGAGTTGGAGCAAATACCTGTGAACTACACTGACATAAGTACCTAGAAACTATAGACTGTTAATCCAGAACTCTGAAATAGCCTGTCCTTATGAGCTGTACTGTCATAAACTACCTCAAGATCATATTTGCCAGATGGGGATGTCTTAATGAGCTTGTACCAGAGACAATAACCTACAATCTTCAGGGAAAGATTTTACTCATTTCAGAAATAAATACAACTTTAGTCGTGTTACAGCCAGCCAGCATTATCCACAAGCCAACAGGGAGGCACAAACAGCAGTCCAAAGAGCAAAGTGAAGTTGGAAACACACAAGATCCATTTTTAGCTCTATTGAGAGCAACTCCCATTAATGCAACCAATTATAGTTTAGCATCACTGACCTAATTTGAAGAAGGTCCACACCTTAGACCAGTGTTTCCCAAACTTTTTCAACCTGTGGCTCCCTTGCCCATTGGCAACCATTGGCCGCAGCTTCCCATTACATTATGTTGATGCTTGCCAATTGGCATTGCATTGTTTTCCGAGGTGATTCCGTGGCACTCCGCGGCTCCCCTGGCTGGTTTCCGCGGCACCCCTGGGAGCCGCGCCTCCCACTTTGGGAACCACTGCCTTAGACAAAAACGCAAAAGCAGCAAACAAATTCGATTTTGATAAGCATCATAGGATGAAGGCATTGCCAGAGCTACATCCATGTTTACAGGTGAGAAACTCAACAAGCAGAAGGGAAACTCTGGACCAGCAGCTGTTCAGGCACACTGCCTGACTCCATGGTTCTACATTATTGCAACGAACAGTGGCACACACAGAAGGAATAGATGATGTTCCCAATTTATACCAGAATTGTATCCACCCACACAATGAACATTAAACAGAACTATTCAATGATCAAAACTTGAACCAACAAACATCCTGAAACTGAATCTGCATCAACAGATGTCCAAGTCCACGCTCTGCCTATTTGAAGTTTATCTTCAAGCACAGAGAAAATCACCTCCAGAGACAGAGTTATCAGAAAACCAGCATGCTACAGAGATTAATTATTATATAGATAGAAATAGCAACCAGTTAACAGGGTAGCAGAATTCCCAGGTGCTATTAGAGGTGATTGATAATCTACTCACCATCTCGAGGCAGGAAGTTGATGAGAAATGTTAATATAATTTGTTGTTTGCTTGGGTTTAATATAGTTAAAACTTGAAAGAGGGGAAATAGAGTGGAATGTGATCCATAATCAGGATCAAGTAGGAAAAGTCAAATTTCTTATATAACAATTGCAGGGGAAACAGAAACTAAACGAAATTCTATCATCTTTAGTATCAGCAGAATCCATCAAAAGGTCTGTATTCTTAGTGAAATACCAGTAAATACAGTTGGCCCACACCTTACACACAATTGACTTGCGCGAATTCAAATATGCGCTTTCGGGTCATCGTCCCCCAAAGAAAGAGAAAACACTTTAATTGGTACATTGGTACAGGTGATTCTGCCCACTATTTGACTTACTCTATTTATGCCCCAGAGTGCGCCTGAAATGAGAGAATGAAGCTGCTGATCCCTCAGTTCCCACGTGTCTCTCCTACTGTGATTTTAATTCTTAAAGAGACTATGTATTTGTTGGATTTAAGTTGGAGTTTCGATTATACGTGTTTTTGGCTTTATGCACCGACCTCAGAATGTAACCTCAAAAGATGCAGGTTCACTGTAGTTACTGTTCATCTATTGGTATCCCTGGCAATCATTAAACATGCACTACAGCCCAATTCTGTCAAGGGTTTATGGCAGCAATCTCGCGATCTGTTGCTGTAGGCCTCATTGCGGCAATGCAAAAGCTGCAACACTGTCGTGTGTGATGGAGCATTTGGTGGAAATGGCCAGCAGTGCTGTGCACGAGCCAGACATGCCTGGACACTCTGCCGGCCCAAGTAAGGTGGTGGAAGAGGGAGGGCAGGGAGCAGGCTGGAGGGAATGGATCTGGTTGGCAAAAGCACATGGCCGATCCTATCCCCTATTTTCCAACCCACCCTACCCCCTTTCTCTCATCTGACCTACATCAGCTACAAAGCTGGTGTGGGTCCAAGGAGACCCATAGGCAGCCAGAAAGCCTACTGAGGAGCAAGTAAAAAGGTTTTTTACCTAATCTCTCATTGGCCTTCTGTTTCCCACCACCACCACCACCACCACCACCACCACCACCACCATAGCATGCAGTGCATGCTCCGTTGGCACGGCTGTATGCCATAGCATGGCAGGGGATAGGATTGGGCTGCTTGTCAATGTTTTGGGCAATAGGTCATGCAAAATTACTACTGGTCTTGGATGTGGATGCCATTCCTACCTGAATCAAAAGATTCATCCAGTCAGATCAATAGGGCTTTGATGAACTTGACAAAATGAGTCGATATGTAAGAACATAAGAGCCTTGCTTGATCAGGCCAAGGGCTGCTTTATCTATGGATCTCTTTTTTATTGGAGAAAAATTAAAAGGAATAGCCATGATAATAGAGTAAGTAGTCTGACACTTGGACTAGTTTTAGCTTAATGTTCACTGAATTCGCCAGAGTGGAGAGTTCTCTGTCCTTTACTGTGTGCTGAGCTCTTCGCCACTTTGAGGACTCAGTTGAGTCATTAAAAGCATTAAAATAAATTATTATTTATTTCTATTTATTTCAGGAATTTGTAGCCCGCCTTTCTCCCGAAGGCACTCAAGGCGGCTTACAACATATTAAAATACATAACACATTAAAACAATTTAAAAACACATTAAAATAATTAAAACACTTAAGTTAAAAATAAACAACCCCAGTGGGTCACCAGCATATACATATATTAAAACCAATTGTTACAAAAGTCAGCCCACCATGTCAGACATTAAAAGCAGTCCTGAATAAAAACGTCTTAAGGCCCCGCCGAAAGGCCTCTAAGGAGGGAGTCGTTCTTAATTCCAAGGGGAGGGAATTCCACAATTGGGGCGCTACCGCCGAGAAGGCCCTATTCCGTGCCGCCATCCCCCTCACTTCTGTCAATGGCGGCACGGTTAACAGGGCCCCCCCTGATGACCTCAGAGTACGGGTCGGATTATAAGGAAGGAGGCGGTCCCTCAAATACCCTGGACCCGAGCCGTTAAGGGCTTTAAAAGTCAAAACTAGCACTTTGAATTGTGCCCGGAAACGAACCGGCAGCCAGTGTAGCCGCCGAAGCAACGGTCCGACTGAGTCGAACCGACAAGCCCCGGCAACCACCCGGGCCGCCGCATTCTGCACTAGTTGCAGTTTCCGAACAGTCTTCAAAGGCAGCCCCACGTAGAGCGCATTGCAGTAATCTAGTCTAGATGTCACTAGGGCATGGGTCACTGTGGCCAGGTCTGCACGATCCAAGTACGGTCGCAGCTGGCGCACCAGCCGAAGCTGGGCAAAAGCCCCCCTGGCCACAGCCGCTACCTGGGAATCCAGGAGCAGCTGCGCATCCAGGAGAACCCCCAGGCTGCAGACCTGCTCCTTCAGGGGGAGTACAACCCCATTCAGAGCAGGACGATGATCCAGTACCTGAGTCGTAGACTTCTGGACCAGAAGAACCTCTGTCTTATCAGGATTTAATTTCAGCTTGTTCGCCCCCATCCAGTTCCCAACTGCCTCCAGACAAAGATTCAGGACATCGACCGCCCCCTTGGAGTCAGGTGGAATGGAGAGAAAGAGCTGGGTGTCATCCGCATACTGATGACACCCTACCCCAAACCCCCGGATGACCTCTCCCAGCGGCTTCATATAGATGTTAAACAGCATAAAATAAATAACATTCCATACTGCTTATATCATAATTGCAACTGTTAAAAAAGAAACCTGGAAAAATACAAGCTGTGCTACCCGTATTACACAAAAAGTAGAAGGATGTGCTGGAAGTGAAGAAAGCTTTGTACAGATCTGTATTTGAGTATTCCTGCACACTGACTGGGGCGGGGGGACGGAACGGGAGTTTTCAAAATCAGATGGGATATATGGGCATTGCTTACCAGCTTACTTATTTGCCAAGCTCATATAAACCAACACGCAACTAAGAACAAGAACTGCACATGACAATAGCAGGTAACAGTAATATCCAGAATTGAATTTTCTGAGGCCTAGTTCACAAGTTGTGCTGATGGTGTGGCTGCTACCACAAGACCTAAGCCATGTGTATGTAAAAATACGAAAAAACGTTAAAAAAAACCTTAGGGGGGTGTCGGAGGGGCCGGGGGTGGGGCGGCGGGGTTACAGGCACCAACCTGCTCCGGGCGCAGCGACGCCACTGAGTGCATGGGACCCCCTTCAGCTGCCAAGCCTGAGTCCTGCAGCATTTCTGGACACACAACAATGACATCATATGTCATCGCCAGACTTGCAGGAGCACCCAGCTCAGAGTTGCATAGAGCTCAGCTTCCCAGGGCTTTGTAGCCACGGAGCCTAAAGGGAACACTACCAGAGACAGGGTGAGAGAAGCTCAGAAAAGGTAGGAGAAGAAGTATTAGCTCCCTTGAATATAGCACCGTGAGACCTCACCTGTTCCAAGCACTGTTCCTCCTCCAAGAAAGACTAACGGAGCACTCATTAGAATTAACTGGATGCTTGCTAGTTGTACAAATCTGGGACCCCAGGCATTGCCATGGTGCACAGGTAAGGCAGCATTTCCAGTGTAAAGAACAGAAAAGGAATGCCAGATGAACCACAACACAGAATCCAAAACCGCCCTCTGCATAATATATGCAGAGTATATTCAATAACACACATACCATTAAAAACAATAAAGGGCAATATATGGCTAATGTTATCTTATTGTGAATTAAACATTTCAAAATTGTTCTAATGCATTTGAGCTGCTGAAGAAGGCTCAGCATTCCAGTATGTTCAGTGGCTGTACAACTACTGTATGTACAGTATTTTCTTCCAAGTTTTGAGATATTCATAATAAGATAATGTTGGTTGTGTTGCCAGCTTTATTAGTTTTATAATGTATGTGTTATTAGATCTACTTTTCACGTATTATCCTGAGGGTTTTAAAAAATATGTTTTACCATTACCACAGCAGCCTGCTTGTGCATGCCTGTCTTTCAGGGTCTACTTGCATTGTATGTAGTCTCCTAAGCCCACAATAATAAGCATTCCTTCTTTATAGTGATGAAAAACAAAGAAAGGGGATAGCACACACACCCCTTACAGTGGAAGGACAACAACTCCTACATCAGCTAAGGATAGCCAACCCCAACTGGTTAACGTCATTTTGTTACTGTAGTATTATTATTATTATTATTATTATTATTATTATTATTATTATTATTATTAACAGTATTTATATACCGCTTTTCAACAAAACCAATGTCGTCAGGATGAAAGTCATCAGCCAATAACCTAAATCTCATGTAAGCTGTCAACAGGATTATAGTCACCAATAACTTTTTTTTTAAAAGCTAGGGTTTATTATACACAAATTCCCTCATCACTTGTCCTCAAACGAGGTACCAGACATTTAGTGAAAAAGTAAAAACCAAACAAAAAAACCCACAAAAAAACACAGGGGCGGGGTGAAAAAAAAATCTTCCTAATGAGCACAGTTCAAAGGGCCAGTCCATTCTGGAAGCAAAGGCATGTGATTCCTCATTTAGTCTTAAAACATGCTTCAATGAAGTTTAATATACAGATCCACGCATTAAGGAGAACAAGGAGGAGGTGCTGAAAATATTCACCAAGCTCAAAATTAACAACAAGGGATTTCTGCTGGTTCATTTGGCACTCAAATCTTCTAAACTGTACCCTTGCTAGTCACTGAACTGTCTTTTTATGGTAGTACCAATTCCTTTTCATTATTTACATTCTGCTTCAAAATAACGGAGTTGTTTTGCAGACTTTTACTGATCTGTAAATGTGTGTACATTTTTCAGAGAGCGTGCTTGTACGTTGTTGAGGTCTGCCTCTAGATTTCTAACAGCACAACCTTATGCATGTCTACTCAGAAATAAGTCCCACTGACTTCAATTAGACATACTCCCAGGTAAGTGCAATGGCGTCACTAGGGCGCACGCCGCCCTAAAGCGAGGGCGTGCGCGCCGCCCTAATCACCCCAAATTTGCTGCGGTCTTACCCCCAGGCCCCGCTGCTGCTGGCTCTGAGACATCCTGCCCAGCCGGCTGTCCTGGGCCTTCTAATGAAGGCCCAATGCAGCGATGCGTCTTTTATTAGCTTTTTCGCGCATGCGCAGACCGTTTCTGAGCGCAAGGGCTGCCCTTTTGCCCTCAGAAACGTCTGCGCAGGCATGAAAAAGCTAATAAAAAACGCGTCGCCGCATTGGGCGTCGTCAGAAGGCCGCGGACACTCCGAGGCCTTCTCCTGGAGTGGAGGTGATGCGCGTGGCGCCGCACCAGCGGTCCGCCTCCCCGCCACGGTCCAGTGACGCATATGGGTAAGTGTGCGTAGGAGTACAGCCTCAGCCTGCTCAAATGATTAATACTTCATGAAATAAACTAGAATGTGGTTGTTCCAGAGTGATCAGATGGCTGTGGTGCTCTTTTCCTTCTCTCTCTGTGTAAGTGCTTTTGGTACTAAAGGAATGGGATAAAATGTGGCAGAATAGGACTCTGCCAAATTTTCATGGAGTTAATTTGTACTTTCTTATTGTTGTTGTTAAATATATTGGCCACGTTTTAGCAAAAGCCCCTGAAATGGCTTACACTTAACACTTTAAAAATACAACATAAATAAAACAACGCACAAACAGTATAAAGACACAGTCAAACAGCAGGACTATTAGATTAACAGCCCAATCCTAACTAAAATCTTCCCCTCGTTGATATAGCTGTGCCAGTGGAGCACGCGCTGCATCCTGCAGTGGGCAGTCACGGAAGTCTCCTCAAAGTAAGGGGACAAATGTTCCCTTACTCTGGGGCAAGCCTCCACTGCCCCAATGGGTCTCCTCAGATCTGTGGCAGCTATTTTGCTGACACAGAACCAAAGAGAGTAAGGGACAGGGAATGGGGGAAGGAACAGGGATAGGATCCTGCTGCATGCTGGTGTCGCCGGGATCCACCCTTCCCTCTTCCATTTTGCCTCGTACCTACCCTGTCCCTGGACACTCTCCCATTCCTCCGCCTCCCTGCTCTGTTCCTCCTGGACCCAGGTTGTTTAGGGCTTTAATGGTGATAACCAATGCTTTGAATTAGGCTCAGAAATACAAGAGAAGCCAAAGTAGATTAAACAGAAATGAAGTTGCATGCTTCAAATAATGGGCCCCAATCAGCAGTCTGCCAGCAATCTGCCCAGTATCATGCATCAGCTAAAGTATCTGAACACTCCTCAAAGATAGCCCAACGTAGGGTGTATTGCAATTGTCTAAATGGGATTTGCCAAAGCATATCTGTCTGACAGTGGCCAGATCTGCCTTCTCCAGGGAACTGTGCAGGTTGTGTAGCAGTCCATGCTCTGCAAAGTTGTATCAGCTGGCTACAACTGATACTTGACTATTCAAGAGTGGAGCTGGATGTTGATGTACCATGTTGGATGGTATTGAAAGCCTCTGAGGGTACATTTCCCCTGTACTATCTAGTTCCCAATGTACGGTCATCCATTCAGGTAACCAGAGCAATCTCCAACCGAAATGCAGGCTGGAAACATAACTGGTCAAGCTCTAAGTGACATTGGGGTGCATAATGTTTTTGTCAAAGCACTCCCTCAGAAAAGAAATCACCTGTTGTAAGATCAAAATCCCTCCCTCTCACTGGGCAGAGCAGTTGTCGAAAGAGGGGAGAGAACTTGCATTGGGCATTGTGCTGCAGGCAACCTGCTGCTGTTTCCCACATTAGAGGAGATTATGAATGTTTTCACATCCAGTTTGTAAATCTCCCCAAACGTTTGCTGACATGGGGAATCTGTTTTTTTGAGGGGCCTAAATTGTCTCATAAAAGGGATACTCCTAGGCTCAACCCTAGGCAAGAATTGAAATAATTTATGTGACAGCTTGTGATCCTTTGCTTGTTACAAAGTTAATTTGGAATATAAAGGTATTTGTATAGCCGAAAATGCAGGAGCAGTACATTTTGGTTTTGGTTTTTCTCTAAATTCATGAACGCCCTAGAAGCTTATGTCAAAGGAAGTTGTTTTATTGACTAATGAATACAAGAGGGTCCAACAGTGTGTGAAACGAAAATGCTAATATTTCAACAAAATATTTCAGCAAAAGCCCATTTCATGATAAAGACTTCATAATGTTTGTATTTATCAGTGCTATCAGAAATAAAATGAATGGATGTGATCGTTCCCAATACGTTTCCTTGCTTTTAAACAAAGCTGACATGCAGAAAGAGCATCTGCCAGGTAACTTCTCTAAGTGCTTGTATAAATGATTAGTTCTGGATTTAGTTAGCTATGCAGACGAGGGGACATTTTTCTTTGCCCAAATTATTTTTGTTTCGTTATAAGGGTTGGGTGGTGGTTTGCATTTCTTAGCTTAAAAGACATGCCTTCCTCTGCTTCAGATGTGTAGTTATAGCATTTTATGCATTCAACTTCTTTGTCAAGTGATGCTTTTTTTCTGCTGTAGCCTGACAGCCACTAATAATAACACATGAGGACAGTCAGACAAAATGAAGACAAATGCCGCTTGTCGCAGCAGAATCATAATGTCTTCAGACTCAGTAAAGACAGTCTAACTGTATGTGGATACTCTTTATAGTTTATTTAGACCTGTGGTTTTTCCTTGGTTTTATTTCCCTCCTTAAAAAAAAAAAGCACAAACATGGTGTAGAAATACATTAAGGCAACATATGGGCTTGTTAGTTAGCCAAAACAAAGAGGAACCATGGAGAATAGAGATTGCAATGCACAGATGGATACTGTAAAAAATTCATGAGTGGCATAACCGATCTAAAAAGTAGATTTTTAGTCAACGTTCAAGTGGGAAAGCATAGAGTATACATAAGTGAGCTTCATGAGACTTTAAAAATAAACATACTGTAATCTGAAACATTGAAAGGTTGTGCTAATGTGTTCATTCCACAGTATGACTCAGGTGATAGTTTGTTTCACTGTTTGGGTCTAGGATATCTGAGGGACCGCCTTCTCCCCTACATGCCTACCCGCCCTCTTAGGTCATCTGAGGGGGCTCTCCTGTGAGTGCCACCTCTATCTCAAGTTAGAGGAATGGCGGCACGTGGGCGAGCCTTCTCTGTTGTGGCCAATAAAACACACTCCTGCTGCCAGCGCTGTGTCCAAAAAGGCCTGCTTTTGCCCCTGCCCCCGCTGCCGAATTGCCGCCGAATCAGCGGCTTGTGCACCCCCCATCCGTGTGTCGCCCAGGGGCCCCACCACCCCCAGCGACGCGTCTGCCAGTACGTATAGCCAGGAAGACAGAGAGGGGGTTGTCCTTGCTAGGTAATTATGCTACAGGGATCCCATTCCAGGGGGATTTGAGCTGTAATCAGGGTTGTAATCATTATCTTTGGACCCATGTCTAAAAAGTTTGAAAGAAGCTGGGAGGATGCATTTGGCACCTGTACCATGATGATCTGGCATCAACAACTGCATGCTGGATGCTGGATACAGCTTCTCATGGTGTATACGTTTACCTACTGCCTCTCCCCTCAGCTTCTTACAAGCTTCAAGATATGGGCAGGAGATGTGCAGAGAAGAAATATCATCTTAAAATTGTGGAAGGTCCAGTGAAGAATAGAAATGGTCTTGGTTCGTTTTCAAAGGACAGAATATTTTAACTGTTAGATACAGAGTGGACATTTGTCCAGGAGAGGTGAAGGAGGAATTGGGAATGCATGCTTAAATGAGGTTAGGAATGCAAAACTATGAAGTGAATTGTACCTAAGAAACATATGCCACAGTGCTGTGTTTGTTTGTTTATTATTTTGGTTAGTCACAGCCCACCTGATGATGGTGGCTGGCATTTTCTAAATATCCAGTCCTTTCCAAGGACCCAGGATATTTAGACATACAGTATTTGCGTAAAATATGTGCAGTTCCAGGTAGAGCTCCTTTTTGCAGCTCATATGTGGTAATTTCATTTAGTGCAGGTGTTTTTCCAAGTTTTTCAGTATGGCACATAAAGCACCCACTACTATCAGTACAATCTTCGTCTTTGCCAGAGTCGCTCCCCCTCAACCTGAAGATCTTTGTACTTGGTTACTTTTTATGCTTATTATTATTATTATTATTATTATTATTATTATTATTATTATTATTATTATTATTATTATTATAGCACCAGCAGTATGAATGTGCTTAGTGTGAAAGGCAGGTCCCTGTGTAGTTTAATTTTATTGAGTCAGTACTAACAATCAATGCAGGTATTGTGCATATCGTTTTAAATATACTTTTGTACAGATTTTTTTTTTAAAAAAAGTTAGGACTGCCAGAAAGTCATTTAGATTATGCTTTTTCTTGTTGCCAGTGGGCATGATTTTGCCACTTAGGTTCCACTGATTTCAACGAGAGACAACATAAGTAACCCTATGCTATCAATAGCAAATTGTGCTTATGATTAAGTGGTGCTATAAGCAGAGCCGTGAATTAAGTATAACTTTTTGACTGAAAATAGTAAAAAAATAAAATGTTCATCAATCAATGCTTTAAAAAGGTGTTAATGTTTTTTTAGTTCCTTGGCATTGAAACAGCCTGACAACCAAATGAGTTATTAGTATGTAACCCTAGAGTGTCAAGTTTGCCTAATGACTGTTTGATTGTAAAAATCACTGATGACTATTTTGATCTCCTTTTTAATTATTAAATTCCTGGACCATCATTTTGGATACTAGGCAGTGATTTTTAGGCTCTCATACAAGGAACATTTATCAGTGCATTAATATTTAGCATAACTTTGTGTAACGAGCACTGTGAAGGGCCAAGTTGGCTGATGCTTTCTCCAGTGTTAAAAGAAAAGTTCTTCCAAGAATGTTCTTCTGGGGCTCTTTCTCTGTTTGATGTGTAGTTATTTTGAGACTTCCCTTTCTTGAAATAAACTGTTGGTTTATTTCAAGACTCTATGTAGCAGATTATTTCAGTGGGGCAGCACACTTTTAAACTACTGTAGTCGGCTCCTTTTTTCCACGGATTTGACTAACCATGGGTTCTGAACCCACGGAAAAAAGGCACTTCTGGTTTTTCTGAAAAACCGGAAGTGCCCTTCAGAAGCTTCCAAGAGGCCTTCTGAGTCGCAGGGAGTTTGTGCGCGGCCTCCACATGCCTCAGGAAGCCTCTGGAGGCTTCTGAAAGGCACTTCCGGTTTTATGGAACTGCCCCTTGCGGGTTTCATTACCCACGGATTTCATTATGTGCAGGGGATCCTGGAATGGATTCCCATGGATAACGAGGGCCAACTGTATTCCAGCGGGACTATTGTAAATGAAAATGTTTATGGAATAATTAACTGCATTGTGTCATTATATAAACCTTCCCTTTTAGAATATTGATGCTGCATGTATTTCTTAGAAAGTTACATGAAATACCAGTTCTTCTCGATGAGGCCTGTTGCATGACTGTGGTTCAGTTAACTAGCAGTGTGGCCATACTTAGTAATCTCTTGGACACATTTACTGACCAAGAAGTTAACCCAAAATTCTATTATAGCTAGAGCCTTATTATGAAAGGAATTACGAATGCCTCAGTAGTATTATATCATTCCAGAGAGAATACAGTATAGTATGAAAATGACGTGCATAAGGGCAGCAGGCTGTTTGTTAATTACATGAGTCCCCCGTCATTATCCTCTGTTTTACTTTCCTATCAATAATACGTAAGTGTTTTTATTAAGTGGTAATGTGTACTTGACAACTAGATCACATGATTTTTTCCTGTATAAATATTAAGAGCAAGAGCACACAATTAATACTAACATTGTCAATAAGCACACATGGAACCAAAACAGTGAAAAAGGCCGTGAATAGCATTGCTGTTTAAAGACCCAGGATCTGGCAGTTTCTACCACGAATCTCTAGCTCAAGCTAGCTCAAGGATTATCATGGACAAATCTTGTCCTCAAGGCATGGCGAGTGTTTTGCTGCTAGCCAGGTTCTGATATTGGAAATTAGCCCAGCTGGGAGAAGGAAAGATGGTGGCGAAAGACACCCACCTTCCATGCCCCCCTTTGGTGATTTAAATGGCACCTACTGTACCTTGTTTTACTATCACCTTTCCCATCATGATGCATGGGTGTGTGTTTAGAGAGGGCTAGTATATCTTGAAGACACCTCTGCATGCTCTGTACACAATGTTCCAGGTCTCTGTTAGTGAGGCCACCCAGTGTCAAAGGTGAAGGGTCATTTTACTGTAAACCTACTTGACGTTTCTGGTAACAACATGCTTTGAGAATCATGTGTGTAATCTCCACTGTAGCATTGCATTGCTGTTTTATTTTTGTTCGCACTAGAGCAATGGGAGGGGAGAATGTGAATTGTAGTTGGTTGCAAACTGGGTTGCAGTGAGCTGGCAACTTGCTCCACTGATGAGGCGGGGTCAAGTGGCAGTGGGTGCCCTTGTGCATCTTGTGACTGCTTGCCACCTCTATCACTTGCTCGCCAGTGTGATCTGGGTGGCCCAGTACCAGCCAACTCTCCACCACCTTTTGTGCAGAGGCAACGAAAGTAGAGTAGCGACAGTATGAAGCATATTCTGGTAGACGCTCTAAGCGGCTGCCACTCTCCTCACTCCTCTTCCATTCACTAGTCTCTACCACAGGAAACAAGAAGAAGAGAAGGAGCAGCAAGTCACCACCATGGGGTGATAGGGGGTTATGTGCTCCCAACCGTGGGAAGTAGTGGCAGGGGGGACATGCCCCCTGTGAGAGGAGCTATTGCCTGCTGTATGTCAGCACCAAACATTGTGGCTGTTGGTGGCTGTCCTCCTCTTCACATTGGCCAGAGCTAGTGACAACAATGTCAGTGGTGAATCAAAAGGGCCAAGCAGAGGAGCAGAGTGACTCATTAGCCCTAGAACAGGGAGGCAGTACTGGAAAGCTGTCCTCAGTACTGGTTGTTGCCTCCCAGAGGCAGAGAAGAGGATGCAAGGTTGCTGAGCCAAGCAGGCTTAGTGGTGGCCCAAGAACTTGTATACTCACGTAGAAGTCTAAAAATGTATGCCTTAAAATTTGCTCTGAAAACCTGGGTCGACTTATACATGGGGCTACAAAGAACAGCTGCTGGGGGGCTGGGCTGGACTGAGAAGCAGGACGCATGGGGATGGGTAAAAAAAGAGCTATTTTACCTTGTTTTGAAGCAGCACAAAAATGGAGCTACTGTATTCTCCAAACAGGAAGGTGAAGGAGCTTATGGGAGGTGTAATCTTTGTGAGGGCTGCTGCTGCTATGGAAGTACAGTACTGTACTCCTCATAAAGCCTACAACTCCCATAAACTCCTTCACCTATCTTTCTTCCTCTTTGGAGAATAGCTCCGTTTCTGTGCTGCTTCAGAACAAGTTAAAATAGCTTTCTTTCTTCCTGTTTGGAGAATTTCTTTTGCTGCCTCAGAAAATCACTGATCATTTTCAAGAATTCAAAGAATTTCATACACCCCTATGTTTTACCCTCGACTTATCCAAGAGTCATAGCAAATTCCACGATGTTTGGCTTAAAACCTGCCCTCTACTTACCCATGAGATCGACTTATACTCGAGTATATAGTGTAATTCCTTGCCCCTGAACCACAGTTGGGTGACAACTGCAAGGCAAAAGTGAGCTGCCCAAAACCTGATGGACTGGTCAAGACTGGCACCGAGCCCGTGCTCAACCACCAACCCTGCTCCCAAAACACCTGATGCCTAACATCTCTAGATCCACCTCTTTCCTCTGCCCACTTACACCTTGTAAAATATAACTGGAAAGTAAAGAAACCCAGGCCTCTTTCCCATCCGTAAGAACAGTCTATGAGACGCTGAAACAGTTGAGGAAAACAGTTACATAAGCTGACCCAAGTGGCTTGCTTCCTTTTCCTCCTTGCCAAATGGTGCAGCAAGGGAAGGAAAGGGAACTTGAGGAAAGTAGAGTGTTGGACCTTGAGCCTCAGTTTCAGGAAGCAAGAACATCTGAGTGCTTCTCTGCACACCTGCCTAACTCAGGGCTCAATCCTATCCAACTTTCCAGCACTGATGCAGTTGCGCCAAAGGGGCGTGGGCTGCATCCTGCGGTGGGGGGGGGGAGTCATGGAGGCCTCCTCATGGTAAGGGACCATTTGCTCCCTTACCTCAGGGCTGCATTGCGGCTGCATCAGCGCTGGAATGTTGGAGAGAATTGGGCCCTCAGTGTCATAAAGCAAGAGCTGGTAGATAGGAACCTGGGACCATGTATGTGGGGCTGCTGGTTGGAGAATAGATAGGCCTGGATTTGCACCTCAGAGTCTGTTTCAGTACTGGTAGGAAAAGGTTCCTCTGAACATGTGCAGAGTACTTTACTTTTCATCACTGAGTAACCAGAATGCATTGTAAGCCACCTTGAGGTATATATGTGGAGAGGTAGCATACACATTAAATAAAATACTGTAGCATGATTCCATACATTTGGGAAGTACGGTTTGTGGGACAGATGGCTATAGTTTCCAGCAGCCTGGGGCCCTGGATCTGTCTTTTTAAAAGAAATTAAATGAAAGGGGGAGTTAGGGAGTGAAAGATGTAAGAAAAATTGTGACATGATCTGAGCAGACTGTCTATGTCCAGTGTGAATATAGACAATGAACTGAAGCAGAATGATTGCCTGTTTTGAATACCGAGATCAAGAACGACACTGGACTACTGTCCCTTGTAATATGGGAGGTGTCTCAGCATGTTTTTAAAATGAGATGCATGGTAATTATATGCAGTAAAGTTTTATTTCATGGATTTCATGCAAGTGAGCCCAGTAATCAATAACAGAGCTGTTCACAGTCAGATCCTCAGAACATTATATTTGATTGTGGTTTTCTAAAATAACTGGCAAACTTAACCGTATACAGTACTGCATTTCAGCTCTATACGTTTCAATTGTTTGTTTGAAATCCAGTTGTTTTATTCACATTCTGTTTCAAAGGAGCCCTCTGCTGGACAGCCTTGTTTGATAAACGGTACTCTGACACGCAAAAACATTATACACATACAAGACGTGATCTGTAGGCAGTGTTTACTGTTAATCCTAAAGCCCTTTATGACTAGGGATCTATTTTATGCAGCTGCCAATATACCATGGTTGTCTTGTTTGTCATCAATGTCTATAATATGTAATGATCTTGCAACTGGCCAAAAAGAAAATGCTTGTCTTTGAAGTTAATTACTCCAACAAATGTGATAATTGTACAACATTACTATTCATTACAAATAATTTTAAGTAGTGAATTATTCAGCTGATATGTAATTATCACACACATGTATCTAAAGGAATGACTGCATTCCATACCCTAGGTATTCTGTGGATTTTAGTTCCTATATTGCACGTACCAAATGTTCAGAAACCAAACCTTCGTTCCCTGTAGAGCCCGTGCAAAAACAGGTATTTATTATGTCTGACAGTTTATCAGAATAATCTTGGAAGTCTTCTGAATTCACTCAAAGAAGCCGGCTTGTGCCAAGTTGCTGCCAAATTTCACCTAAAGCAGAATGTGGCAACGAATCCTGCTGCGCTCTGACAGATCAGGAAGGTCTCTCAGTGCAGAGGCCTCTAGCACTGTTGCAGGTTGATAATGTTATCCATCTGCTCTGGAGATTAGAGGCCTTTATTCATTTTGCAGCCTGCATGTTTGGGCCATTCTGACTGCCCCCATTGAGAAGTCAACCAAGGGGGCATGCATGCAGCTGTAACTTGTATATCACAAATCAGTCACTTGCTTCCAGATGGTTCCTTGGTTGGGGGCAGTGTGGTGGGTGAGACCCCTACCTGTATCACATGGCCTGCACGTCATTCCTCGGTCTGCCTGCAAATGGAAGGTGTACCTCCCCGTGAGGAAGAACTGAATGCGAGTGCAGTGCAATTGTGAAGGAGCATCCAGGGTATCTTGAGCCTTCCTTGTCAGCCCCATCCACCCTATGTCAGCTTTAGTAGAGACAGAGACAGATCTGCATTTCTCATTCTGTAATAGACTGCACAGAGACCTCTAGACCAGGGGTTCTCAACCCCTTCCCAGCTGAATACCACCTCTGGCACCACTCTCCTGCTGCGTACCACCGGAAGTGACTGGCGATGACATCATCAGCAGTTACTTCTGGGTTATCAGGCTTTTGGAGGCCAGAAAACGCAGGTAGGAGGCTCTAGGCGGGTGGGAGGGCCCTTCTCAGTGTTCCCAAGAGAGGCTAGGCCAAAGGCAAGAGTCTCTCAGGAGCGAAAATGCACCACCAAAAGCACCATGTTATTTGGGTTTCCAGCAATCCAAGTATTACCAGTAGTCAGCTGAAGTACCACTGGTGGTACAAGTACCACTGGTGGTACACCCCTGCTCTAGACACCAGTATAGGCTATTTACATCATAGGCACAATTAACTTGTGGTAGCTCGCAATGTAGTCAACAGTACCTATGAAATAGTCCGAATAGGGCGAAACCTGGCTAGGTGTCTGAAAATTCTGTGACCGTCTGGTACCAGAATCTTGGCTCAAGGATTGTTCCACTGGGTTTCATCAGTTCCCTTGTGACATTTCCAGGAATCTTCACGTGGCATGGATATGACTGATATGAGTATGCTTGTTCTTTTTTCTTTTTTTAAAATCTTCTTTAAAAGTGGTATACAGTATGCAAAACGTTAATAGCTTGCCTTCATAAAAACTTGTATTCTGGCCTCTACAATATTCAATTATTAAGAATGTTTATATACTGCTTTTCAACAACAAAAAAACATTCACAAAGCAGTTTACAGAGAAAATCAAGTAACTAATGGTTTCCTGTCCCAAAAGGGCTCACAATCTTAAAAGATGCAGAAGAAACACCAGCCACCAGAAAAGATACTGTACCGGGGTAGAGGGACAGTTGCTCTCCCCCTGCTAAATGTAAGAGGAGCAGCACTTGAAAAAGTGCCTCTTTGCCCTTTTAGCAGGGGTAAATAAATAATAGGTACAGGGGGTCCCTTTTATATGTTGGGGTTAGGGTGTGGAAAGCTTAGACTTACAGTGAAATGACTTATAAAAGGGAAAGTTCCTCCATAAGAAGGAATGTGAATAGAGGTTAATCGGGGACTGTGTAAATTTATCAGTGATGTATCTAAGTAACTAGATCACGAGTGCGAGTACGAGTCATTTGTGCACGAGTGCGAGTCCGAGTGCGAGTCAGTGTCAAAATTTTTGGGCCAGTGCGAGTCATTTTTGCACGATTGCGAGTCGAGTACGAGGAAGGCCAAAAACCATGAGTCACAAGTCACGAGTCGAGTTACTTTGGGGAAAATGGCTTTTTTCCCTGAAAATGGGGTGGGTGGGTGTCTGTTGTGGGGTGTGTGTGGGGACCTCTGAGGCTTTTAAAGCACCCACTTGGCTTCCCCTATGACTTGGAAAATGACTTGGAAATGGCAAGTTGTAACCCCCATGAGTGCAAGTCAAGTGCGAGTCCTGTGGGTCACGAGTATGAGTGCGAGCACGAGTCAGTGGGTCACGAGTATGAGTTCGAGTACGAGTCAGGGAAAAAGTGACTCAGTCGCACTTGCGAGTCGAGTCATTTGACTTGAGTTCCCATCCCTGACATCTGTGCCCTTCCTTTGACTCAGAGGGGAATTTTTTTCCATAAGAAACAATGGAAATAAGATGGGGCTCGGGACGATAGAAAGTGACATGTAGTCCTGAACACTAATAAACCAGTACACCTCTGGCAAGTGCAGCTCATGCATGATGCAAGTTGAGAACCTTTGTATCAGGCAGCAAGTTGAGGGAGGAAGCGAGTTGGCGGGGGCCCATCCACCGCCTCCCCCAGCATGCTGCCTCCATGAAGTCCAGACCGACTCCATCCTCTTCTTAGCTGTAGCATGCAAGAGGAGGATGGGGAGGGCTTACATCTCTCCCTTAGTGTCCAGTGCCACTGTTGCTGCCAACTCTTCCTCTTCAAATGACTGGTGGAAGGAATGCCAAGGCCTCCTAGATTTGTCGGAATGTGCCATTTTCCTCCACAAGGAGGGTTCAAGGTGGCATGCAATTAAAAACAAACAAACAATAAAACCAATAGATAACGTTTGCGTTGTCACGATGTGACCAAATTTCCAAGTAAGAAATTAGCATGTTGCCGGGCAAACTCCATCGTTTAAAAGATTTATTAATTATAACAAGATATTTTAGCAAGCTTTACGTTTCGCCACGCACATTTGTGGCATCATCAGAAGTAAAAACAGCCTCACTGAGAGCTATCAAATATATGGGAAACCCCAGGAGAACCCCAGGAGCTCCTGGAGACATCCGGGCTCCTGGTGTTTCCCGTATATTTGGTGGCTCTCGGTGAGGCTGTTTTTACTTCTGATGATGCCACAAATGTGTGTGACAAAATGTAAAGCTTGCTAAAACGTTTTGTTATAATTAATCTTTTAAACGACTGAGTTTGCCCGGCAACATGCTAATTTCTAACTCGGAAATAAAACCAATGTTTACAACCACCACCAACAAAACACGGAACTCAGCAGCACACACAACCAGCTATTGGGGAACACATAGTTTATCCCCAAATCCTGGCAGATCACAAATATTTTCATGTTCCTGCAGAAGACAGGTAAGGTGGTGACCATATTGACATCCTCTTGAAGGGAGTCCCACAAGGTGGATGCCATAATAGAGAAGGCCTTCCCACAAGTCACCACCAAACACTACTCCATAAATTATTGAGAGAGAGTCAGCGCAATCTTGTGTAACCTTGCACCGGTGTAACAGTAGATGCACCGGTGTTACACCGGTGCATCTGCTGTTACACCGGTGCATCTATTGTTACACCAGTGCAAGGTTACACAGGATTGCGCTGAGAGAGATTAGCAATGGTGACACTCCCTAAGAGAACTGCAGAAACATGTCGATAACATCAGTTTGGAGTTTCCGCAGCTATGGCTTTCGATGGCACTGGAGTTTACCGTGACCCTGGGCTTGAATGTTTGAACTGCATGAAGTAGAATGATCAAGTAATACCTTGCCAGTTTACAATTCTTCAAGCTGTTAGGACATGCAGCGTTGGGGATAGAATCCAGACCAGACAATTATAATGTGTTATATGTGGGGCTGCAAGCAAACAGGAAGGTTTTAAAGACACATTCCACAAAAAGTAGCACAGAGCTCACCGGGCTATCTCTGAATTTACTGGCTTGGAATCATAGTTGAAAGACTGGGCATCAAAATGGGGAGTCTGTCCTAGTTCTTTAAAGTCAGGAGTGTTCAGCAGTGTTCATTGCAGACAGGAGGCCATCATTACAAAAAAAATGAAAGGGTGATTTGGCCTCAGGTGAATTGGAGTCTGTGTCTGTTCCTGGCACTGCAGCCACCTTTTGATTCTCCCCCAGGGTTGTCTGCATGCTGAGCTCCAATGCTATCAAGAAACTGGCACTATGGAGTTCAGGGACTCCCCTGTCAGCACGATGCCCTAGGGCTCAAAGCTACACAACCAAGGCGCAAGCACAACTCCTCTCATGAAACCAAAGGCAAGACCTTGCATCCCCGATGGGTTACTCTGTGGCTATGAATAAATTTCAAAAAAGAGCACTAAAGTCAGCAGCAGCTCATGGCCTTGAAGCCAATGAGACTGATGTCTACTTTACTTTTCCCCATTACCATGGGCACCTAAGGCGGCTTATGTAAAAACCATCAACATAACAACAATGTAGCAATAAAACAGCAAAAAACCCTGAGGTAGCAGCACAAAAGGTCATAAAAACATCAGCAATATATAAAAATATGATATAGGAGCATAAAAACAATGTAGCAACATAGAAAAATAAAAGCAGCAATAAATGATAATAAATCCATAAAAGACATCCATCAAAGGTGCCGATAAAAGCAGACATAAAACATTAAACCAAAAAAGCCACAGTACAATGCAAAAATCTCTACCATGAACCAGCACTACACAAACACCAACCAAAATGAAAATATTTTTAGCCACTGCCAGAACATTTCAAGAGGGAGGGGGCAGTTGATAACTCTTAACGGAGGGAGTTCTATAACTGCAGTGCCGTAGCTGAGAAGGCCCAACTTCTTGCTGCCACTCCCTCACTTCTGTTGGGGGTGGCACATGCAAGAGGGCCCCCTCGAACTATCTCAGGGAATGGGCTGGAATGTATTGGAGAAGGTGGTCCCTCAGGTACTTTGGTTCTAAGCTGTAAAGGGCTTTAAAGGTCAAAACCAGCATCTTGAATTCAACCTGGAAGCGAACCAGCAGCCAGTGTAGTTGCTGGAGCGACTGTCCAATAGGAGCACACTATCAAGCCCCAATAATCAGTCCGCCAAGCATGCGTATCACTGTAGCGTGGCGCGTGGGGCGAGGTGCCGGGGGTGAGGCTCCGAGGCCGGAAGAAGGCCTCGGAGCGTCCGTCCCGTCCGGCGGTCCGGGGCCTTCTGAGAAGGCCTGATGTGTCGACGCGTCATTTATTAGCTTTTTCGCGCATGCGCAGACCGTTTCTGAGGGCAAAAGGGCAGCCCTTGCCCTCAGAAACGGTCTGTGCATGTGTGAAAAAGCTAATAAATGACGTGTCGACGCATTGGGCCTTCACAGAAGGCCCCGGACCACCAGACAGGGCGGTCGCTGTTAGAGCCGGGGGTAAGTGTCACCTGCCACGCGTGCCCCCGCTCCAGGGTGACGCGCCCCCTAGTGATGATACTGCCGCCAAGTTCTGTACTAATTGCAGATTCTAGACCAGGGTTTCTCAACCAGTGGTACTAGTACCACCAGTGGTACTTCGGCCGACTGCTGGTGGTATTCGGACTGCCAGACCACCGGAACCCTACTCCGATGCGGCACTTTCGGTGGCGCGTTATCAATCCCAAGAGGCTCCTGCCTTTGACTGAGCCTCTTGGGAATGCTGAGAAGGGGCCTCCCACCCACCCAGAGCCTCTTATTTGCATTTTCTGGCCTCCGAAAACCTGAAAACCCGGAAGTAACTGTCGATGATGTCATCACCAGTCACTTCCCGTGGTACGCAGCAGGAGATTGGCGCCGGAGGTGGTACTTGACCGGGAATGGATTGAGAACCCCTGTTCTAGACCATCTTCTGGGGCAGCCCCATGTACAGTGAGTTGCAGTAATCTAAATGAGACGTCACCCGTGTAGACCACTGTGGTCAAGTCCAAAGAAGTCAGTTTATAGTAGTAGCTGGTGCACCAGCACTTCCCATTTACAAATTTACCAATGTTTAATAGTCTCTTTAACAAGTAGGACCTCAAACGTGGACTTGAAATATTCCATAAGCCTGGGAAATGAACATTTACAGAAGCTGTAATCATTTGCACAACACCTTTCAGAGATCCGCTGTGCCAACAATGTTTGTATATATTCAACACTGTCTGGCTGTATCTGTCTTTTTATTAACATTTCTCAGTCTGTTTGCTACAAAGTAAGACGACTTTTCTGAAGAAAGAACAATAATTTCAGTTACCAAAAAGCTTTTTTCTTAATTTTTTTTAAATCCCAAGCCAGTTCCTTCTGTCAAAGTCTGTGTGTCCCAGACATTCCCACAGAAAGGGAGAGAAGTGACCCATGTTCCCACAGAAGTACTGAATTTTGTCATGGCAGCCGAGAGAAAGAGTGAAGCTTTCTGTAAGCCAGCAAATAAGAGTGACATCACCATGCAATGCCAGTCAGGGTGTATGAGCACAGCAGCTGGCAGTCCATCATGTTTACAGAGAGAAGGACAGGGAATTAAAAGTTATTGATTTTGCTGCTGTTGTGAAGCATCCTAAACCAGAAGCCAAAGCTTTGCTTTTTCTCTCCCTTCCACCCCTTTTCTTTTTCAATATGGTTGGTTCCATCAGGAAACTGATTGGGAGTGTAACTGAGCCAAGCAGAGCCCTGGACTCTCTCATTGAACTACTTCATTGCAAGCTAATGTACCCGTTCTTTCAGGCTAAGTGCACCTTTAGCGTTGCTCTGGCAAGGCGATGTCTCTGCTGAATTCCAGAAGAACTGGGAAACTGTGAAGAGAGTCACTTGTTTGGCTTGTTCCGTGCCATGTATAAAGGCCTCTTTGAAGGGAACTAACTTCTGAAGAGCCAGATTTTCACAAAAACTCAAGATGATCATTATTCACCCTTGCTCTGGACAGTCTGCTTCTGTGGGTGGAAGCTGCTTTATTATTATTATTATTATTATTATTATTATTATTATTATTATTATTTCTTTCTTTCTTTCTTTCTTTCTTTCTTTTCGTCATCTTGGGGCATCACACAGCTATCGGCGTCAAAGCTGACTTCAAGCTTGTGGGAGTTCTTTGCAAAATGCCTGCTTTCTCCCCCTGAAAGATTGTGCCACTTCTATATCTGTGCAATACTCTATCTTCCCTTCTGCTCGCCTAAGATATAGGAAACCAGTGGAGAGGGTGTTTTACTTTACTCCAGGACATAGTGGATCTAATATTGCACATCCATGGACCACAGGCAACTGGTTGATGCCGTTGGGGTCAGCCCTGGTCAAGGCTCAGGATATCAAGAATATTCTTTCTGAGGTGGGAACTCGATCAGTTCAGAGCAGTACAATTTTTTAGAATCTGTAAAAAGTCTTTCAGTTATCATTTAGGCATGTGATAGTTTGGAGAAGGGGCTTCCTTTATCTGCACCTGCTACTGTGGCTGTTACATCTTTGAACTCTGAAAATACAGACACTCCTTGGAGATTCAGCAGATAACTTCTTCTGCCAAGGATCTGCCTTTTCAGAAAGCATTAGCTAAACCAAAGGCCAGAAAAGCAGCATAATGCTTTTGAAGCTGAGAGAGCTGTAGGTCGTCCTAATTCTTTCTCATTCTCTCCACACAGGCAGCAGGAGTAGCAGGGAAGCGAGGATTTCCCTTCTATTCTCATCATCATGAATGAATCACCACCAAATTTGTCATATTTTATACTAAGGAGAGGTTGCATTCCTACTTAGTTGATAGTTTTGGTGTTCACCAATAATGTCTCTCTAAGAATGACAGAGGTGGCCACTCTTCTCTCCCCTCCCTCCTGTATTGCTCTAGCACAAACCGGCCCAAGCGCCTGAGGCCGGGTGCCAAATGCCTCTAGCCCTCCCATTCCCTGGATTTGAACAGCAGCGAGGGGGCAAAAGAGGAAGTGTGGAGAAAAGGAGGTGCTCTAGCCCACCACTCTCCTCTCCACCACACTTTCAGTAGTGGAGGTTAGTGGGCAGATGACGGTGGGAGCCCCCCACCAATCTGCTGCCTGAGGCAAAGGAGTGTTTCACTCAGCCTCACGGAATGGGCTGCCCTGCTATAGTACTGTAGCAGCAATGGGAAAGTGGGCTCAGATTTCCCCTGCAGTTGCTCTGGGAGCTCATTCCCTCCTGGGTTATCCCTTCCCATCCTCAAAAGCTTGGCTTTCCTCGCAAATGCCTTTGCCTGTTAGTGTTTTGATCACTGGGGCAAATTGAGTTCATTAGTTAGCATAATAGGATTTAGACATCAGAAAATGATCCAAACTTTCTAGTTGATTTTTTTTAAAAAAAAAAAACCTCTCCCAAAGTTGACAAATGCTTTCTTTGCAGAGACTTTTTTTTAAAAAAAGTTTCACTGAAGGTGACTGAAATTGATAGAATATGGATTTAAAAAGTTGTATTCTGATGAATAACAGTTTGAAGTGGGAAGATAAAAATACTTGGCTTCAATAAAAGAAAATATAATTCTACTTCCTATTAGGTTTCTCTGTGATGTCTGTTAAGCTGAGATGGATGTAGTGCCTGATGGTTAATATTTCCCAATACTGACTTTTCTTTTCATTGATAGCAATAGGCAAACAAATGAACACCAGTTTCAGCAGTTGCTCATTACCTTTTCAAAATCAAAATTTAAGCAGGCTAATTTTAAGTTGTGTCTTGACTCTGTGCTATAACTGATTTTACTTAGGTATCTGTCTGTACACAGGGGTCTTATAGGTAGGTAACTTTGAATCCCTCTTTTGGAGGGGATTTGAATCCCTTTTCCGTCCTGGGGCCTCCCGTTCTCGCTGCGCCACTGGTTAAACCGGCACAAAAGTTAAGGCGGATTGCGCTGTAACTGACCAGAAAAAAATGCCCAACCCTTTCTTGTTCTTTTTAAACCCTTTAAAGTCGGATTGGCGTCTTCAGAGAGTCTAATTGCTAACCTTTCATTTAATAACTTGCAAATGGCAATTGCATGAGATGGGTTTGAGTATAAGGTTGAAGCCATATAATACACATTGAATATGGGGAGAAAAGGAACGGGAAGCTTTGTGCCTCACCCAATAGTATGGTTAGTGACATTGTGAATGGGCAGAGAGTATACAAAAAGAAGGTGGATTGGGAAGAAGTATGCGAAGTTCAGTCTTGGACACAGACATGTGTGTTTGAGACAGTGAAAAGCATACAAGTGAAAGTGATGACCAGGCCATTGAAGGTTGTAGGATTAGATAGAGCTCTGGGATAGAGAGGTAGAACTGCCTGCCATCAGTGTGCTTCTCCCTATGAAAACATTGAATTAGAAAAGAACCAGTTGAGAAGAGGTAATGGAGATTTGGCATGAAGCATCTAATGCCGTGATGGCGAACCTATGACACGCATGTCACAGGTGACACGCGAGGTCATTTTGGGTGACACGGCAGCGTTTCCCCCAGGGCCCCGACACACCTTATATTTTCGCAAAGGTTTTACAGGCTTGTCTTAAACATTTAGGGCAGGGGTTTTGGCAGACCTCTTTCAACTTATTATCTAGTAAAACTCAGCAACAAAAAAAGTCACTAATTGATGTTAATTATTTTTAATTTTTTATTTACAATATTTTTTACCCCGCCTTTTTCCCCAAAGGGACCCAAGGCGGCTTACAACAAAAAGAAAATGCAGTGCAAAAAGTATAATACAAAAAAATAGTCACATTTTAAAACAGTAAAAAAAAACAGTTAACGAAAATTAATAAAAAACTGTATCTAAAAATCAGTTTAAAAAGATTACAATTAAAACAAGAACATAAAAACAGCAGCACCCCACCTGTACCAGTAGGTTGTTAAAAAGGCAAGGGCTTCTTTGAACAAGAAGGTTTTTAGGCCTCGCCGGAAAGTGGCCAAGGAGGGAGCAGTTCGTTAAATAAAATGAAATGTGTTCTATAGTTGTTTTCAGTTTAGTTCAATTCAAAATTACTATTAAAAGTAACAATAGTCAAAGTACTATTAAAAGTTTGGGGGGTGGGGTGGGGTGGTGACACACCAACAGAGTCAAGTTAGGCATTTTCAAAAATGTTGATACACCAAGCCAAAATGGTTCGCCATCACTGATCTAACGGGCAAGAGTATTCAACTGTATCAAAGGCAGGAGAAAGATCAAAAAGTGGAGTGGTAGAGTACAGACCTTTGGCTATTTCAGTGGATGGAAGCCAGATTGGAGAGGACCAAAAAATATGTTGGAGAAGATGAAGTCAAAACAGCAGATGTAATATACCACCAGTATTTTTTTAAATTTCAAATTATTATTTTCATATGCATATACGCTGACTGAAAATAATATTACATAAAAATGCAGGGTTGCCCATACACAATGCATCTACACACAATGTATCTAATATAATTGTACAATACCAGAGTTTTTCCAGTAAATTTTCCAAATGTTTTTTGCCTTCCTGGCGTACCTCTTTCTGGAGTACTTCCTGGAATACATTGAAGCCATCACCTGTTCTGTGTTAGAGCTTGTGCTTTTGTAGTTAGTCTTTTGGAATTAGTTGAACAAATTATGCATATGTTTCACAATCTTGCTTTGTTTGGAAAAATAACCTCAGGGCATGATTCAGGAACGTGAAGCACTTTTAAAGTCCATTGATTTCACTGGGAGCGAGACAGAGAGTTCACATATTCAATTCTCTCACTCAAATCAATGACATTTCAAAGTGCTAAGCTTTGGACCATGTCCTTAGCATTTTTCAGATTTAGGACATAAAGGGACCCTTGGTGTCCTTATGTTTTGAAGCAATGTACTCTGTTCTGCAGAATTCACCATTAACTATAAAGTCATGAAGGTAGAACTATAACATCAGTGTTAATCTGTTATATCTGCAGATGATTTTAAAAATGCAACTGGCTTTGGAAATCATCCTAGCAAAGAAGCAAATATTATACTACTTTTGTCTATTATCATGGTAATGGTTTCTAAATATCAGAGGTGCAGTTGTAGTCTTGTCCAACACCGACCTTCCCACTTCACATGACTGAATTTGTAAAGATCTACATGTAAGGTGTTTAGATGTTTCACTGCTTCAGTCTGACATAAACTAATGATGTAGCCTGCTAAACATAGTGACATGATTAAACAGTGATGTTAATTAGTGACTTCTGTGAGAGACCTGATCCCTCTTTTTTACAACATTTGTTATGCGTGTACAAAAGTTAAGGCAACAGCAGTGGATGTTCTCTTAACAGCATCTGTTAATGGCATTAAAGGTTTGAAGATTGGGAGAGAAAGAAAAACACAATAAAAAACAGCTATATGGTTAAATGTGATTGGTGCGTTTCCCTTTCATAAACTGTACAAAAAATGGTATATCTGTGTAAAAAGATATGAGAGAGTTTCTGCAAGTAATTATAATCTGGAATGATATGTAGATGCTATATATTAATGATTCCATTTCAATCCTATATATCTCGTTCAGAGAGCTTTCGATGGGAGGAATTTTTGGAAGGGTTTAGGAAGGTTAAATCTGTGAGACATGGCTTCCATCTGGAATGCATTAGCTACAAAGATTTATTAGCCAGAGTGCCTCTGCATAATGTTCCATGGAAAGCAAAGCCCTGCATCTAATTTCCAGCATGATGTCTATATGAGGAGTGATCTTTGAAATATCATAGGTGACAATCAAGTTTGGTATTAAAAAAAAGAAGAAGTAAATGCACTGGAATTGCGTGCTAGCGATTTAAAATCTCTCATGAGGGCTGCTAAAGTAGATAGTTTGATTTGTTGACAAATGATAAAACAGTAGTAATAGCAACATGCACGATGTTTTAAAATAGGATTGGGTCTTTGAGCAGAAAATTCACATCAGGAAAATTATCAACATTTAGTAGTTGCTTAACTGTGTGCTTGCAGCTGGGGATTCCTTTCAGGAGTTTCCTGAATGGCTGCTGGGACAATAGAGTTTCTGGACCAATCTATATATTGTTCTCTTCAGGTAAGGCACCGTTGTCCACAAGGGGAAACAGGAAATAGTCAGTAAGGTACTTCAGTGTAAACTATACAGCCAGCCAGGCTCATTGAAGTAATACAGGTGTGAGACTGTTGTTTCTAAGTGAGCTGTAAAATGAAGATCTTGCCTACTCAGAGTGTCATCTCCTGTTGGAATAATGCTATGCTTCTGTGTATCACCTTGATCAGAGTCTATGGATCAAGTCAGTAATGTTTCTTTGTGATCAAGCCATCTTTCTTTGTGATCAAAATGCTCCTGACCTGTTTATTTCAGGACAGTGTTTCTGCTTTCTCTGCTTGATGAAAGGTATTGCCCAGTCGCTTAAAAAAAAGTAATTAACATCATTTAAAATCCATGAACAATGTGTGGCATCTGGAGAGCTGTGTAGATGCAATGTTTTCTTTCAAATTACTGAAGTTCATCAGAACATCCTAGTATGGGACACAAAACCCTTTTTCATGAAAGAATTGGTGAATTTGTTCACAGATCACTCAACAACAACAACAACAACAACAACAACAAAGACTGTAGCAAACATTTGATAGGTTCGTGACTTTTTGAGAAAAGGACATTTTCAGGAAAATATTCCAAAGCGGGGTCCAGTGTCATTTTCCTTGGTGTTTTCAGGAATAAGATCAGACGCAAGGTTCTGTTACTTTTTATGCCATAAGTTCTATTGAAATACCTCTCACCCTGAACTCAGTCTATCATGGATCCATGGATTTGTACGTTGGAGTTGGTATCAGTTATTAAATTGTAGCTATCCAGACCATGTAGAGCAGGGGTGGGGAACCTCCGGCCCGCGGGTCAATCCGGCCCACGGGTCGATCCAGTCCGGCCTGCGGGACCGGAGGCTCCACCGCCGCCTAGTCCCTTTAAAAGCGGACTTTCTGGACCTGCACAGAGCGGCGCTCTCCGCAGGTCCAGGAAGGCCGCTTTCAGAAGGAGGAGGCGCCGAGGTGACGCGTCACCTCGGCGCCTCCTCCTGAAATCGGCCTTTCTGCAGCTGCGCAGATGGCCGTTGAGGCCGAGAGAGCAATCTCTCGGCCTCAACGGTGATCTGCGCAGCTGCAGAAAGGCCGATTTCAGGAGGAGAAATCGGCCTCCTCCTGAAACCGGCCTTTCTGCAGCTGCGCAGATCGCCGTTGAGGCCGAGAGATTGCCATCTCGGCCTCAACGGCCATCTGCGCAGCTGCAGAAAGGCTGGTTTAAACTCAAGCTGACGCGGGAAGGCGGCGGTGGCGCCAGTTGCCACCGCCGCCGCCAGTTGCCGCCGCCCGGAGCCTCAGGTAAGTGGCCGTGGGTGGGTGGGAGGGAGGGAGGGAGAGAGAGAGAGAGAGTGGTCCGTGGGTGGGTGGGTGGGTGGGAGGGAGGGAGGGAGAGAGAGAGAGAGAGAGAGAGAGAGAGAGAGTGGTCCGTGGGTGGGTGGTTTAGAACTGTAAATTCACAGGGGTGTGTGTGTCAATTTTTTTTTTTTTAAATAATTTTATTTATTAACCACAAAAACTACAGGAATAATAGGGTAGGGAAAATCATAAGGCAACAAGGGTAACCAACATGAAACAAATGGAAAAATAACTAACGGACGTCGAACTACATTAAAATGACTATTCACACTCTTCAATTATGCTAAACAAAATTAGCTTCATACATATTCCAACCCCACTATCTTTTACCTCCTTACATCTACTAATAATCTAATATTTTATTTTATCTTTTCAACCAATCATAAAATGGTTGCCACCAATCTAGTTTCTTTTTAACATCTCCTTCTCTTAATCTTTCCGTTAAAATATCTAATTCTATCAAGTCATAAATCTTAATTATTAACTCATCAATATCTGGTATCGGGTGTGTGTGTCAAATTTGCGGTGGGGCCCCCCCCAAATTTCGGCCGGCCTTATGGCCGGCCCACGGCCAATTTCCCCAATGTTAAAATGGCCCCCTCACCGCAAATAGGTTCCCCACCCCTGATGTAGAGGCTATTGTTTGTGTATCTTTGTGAGACTTTGGCGGCTATATTTTGCATGCCCTGGCATAATGATTCCAGGTAGTATGCTTATGGTGGCACATATATTGCAAGAAAACTCCCTGCGGTGTTGGTTTCAACAGAGATTTTCTACCTGAAAATCTTACAGAAACTGGCAAACCTTTACAGAGCAATCCTATCCAACTTACACCACTGGTGTAACCAGCAGTGCAGCGAGATTGGGAGGCCCCAGAATGGAAAGGGAATTCGAATCCCCTTCAAAGGGGGTTTCAAAAGGGATTTAAATCTCCCCTCCCCTCCAAAGCCTCCCGCCCTGCCCTCCACCGCTGGTTACACCGATGGTGTAAGTTAGATAGGATTGCGCTGTTAATGTAACCTAATGAGTCAAAGGATGAGATGGTTAGACAGCATCACCGATGCAACAAACATGAAAATGAGCGAACTCAGGAAGATAGTGGAGGATAGGAAGGCCTGGCAGGATATGGTTCATGGGATCACGAAGGGTCGGACATGACTTAACGACTGAACAACAACGAGTCAGTAGTTTCATTTGAACCCCTATCCTGTGCCTCCTTAAGAAGGAACATCCTCTGTTCATTCTGGTGTATTCATAATGACCGTAACATGCACACACACACACACACACATAATTACTTCTCAGTAAACGTGCACAGACACTCATCTTAAATGCTTTCATTTGGAAATAAGCACTGTTTATTTCATGGACATAACATCATGGTGTAATTTGCCTCGGCGGGGTATAATTTTTTAAAAATAAATAAATAAGTAATTGAATGATTTTGTAAAGCCAGTTTAGACATCTCAAATATAACTTCGATAATGGGTCACTTGGGAGAGGAGGGACAGGGAGACAGGAAAGATTGTATTAACAGCCACAGCTCCTTATTCCTGAGATTGTGATGCAGAGTGTGGACTAGTGGCAAGTTAATACAATAGTTGCAATGGAAGGCTTTTTCATCAACTCTGGATCTGAAGTCACTGCCCAAAACAGTGCAGGACCACAGTTCAGAATATTGCACAAGTGTGTCATTACTGTGGAGCAAGAGCACTAGAGAATCAGGCCCTAAAATATATTACTATCCATTGCTTAGTTTTCCATGGCTAAAGGCTGACTTTGCCTCAAATGCCTTCGCTTACTCATTCAGTGGCCTTTGTAAGTCGGTGCATATTGTGTTAACATAAGCTATCCACATGTTGACTGCTTATCAGGCAGTACAATCAATAAGGAGTCTTTAGATTTAAAATTAACGATTTACTGTGTTCTCCAAAAGTCAGAATCTCTCAAAGTTGTCTTTGTTGTGTCTCATTTTCCTCAAGAGAATAAACAGAGCATAATAAATCATCATGGCCACAAAATAAACAAAATGCCTAGCAAAGAGTTGAATAAGACATAAACCACACATTTGCTGCCATAAGGAGCTCCTTTATTCTGTAGCTGGATACATGTAAGGGTGTAAAACCAGCCTGGATTCAGGTAATAATTTTATATCATGGATAAATTTTAGAGTACAGAGTATGCATAAGTACTTCGAAATAGGGTAAAATTGTGTGTGTGTGTGTGTGTGTGTGTGTGTGTGTGTGTGTGTGTGTGTGTGTGTGTGTGTGTGTGTTATATTTCTATCACACATCTCATTTGCATTTGGGTAAAATGTGCAATTAGAAACGTCTTAAAATACTTACAACATAATCTTATGCGTTTCTACTCACAAATAAGTCTTCTTGAGTTCAGTTGAATTTACTCCCAGAGAAGTACATAGGGTGCAGTCCTTCATACATCCCCTTTGACTTCAGTTGAACTTAAGCAGCCTCACAGTGTTCAGAATTGTACCCTTAAGTTGGCATCATTATTTAAGACTATCAATTACTCAAGTACTGTATATTGGTTACTATAAAACTTTTTCAAACACTGAACTCCTTAAGCGGACAGTCAGGCTGGTAGGGAAATTATCTAAATATCCTGTTAAAGACGGAAGAACAGATCTGATAAATATGTAAGTAAATATGTAAAAAAAAAAAAAAACCAGAACAATTCTGATTTTGCAGTGGTGATCCATACCAGCTTCCGTAAGTAGGTACCCTTCTGGATTGGGCTCCAATGCACAGAGTAGTCCTGTACAATGTACAGGAATCTACATCTAGCACCTCAGGCAGTTAATTGGGTGCCCCTTGCTGGATCAAGGCCACACATGCACCCAAATCTCTCCCAGGTGGTGGTTGGTTCTCTCAATGCAGATAGTGCTCTCTATCTGCTCAGCTGGGAGAGTCTCATTGATGGCAGTGTATCTGCGCATAATCCCCCTGCTGCCTGCAGCAATCTCTGGTCCAGGGCCAAGGATATATGATGAGGAGGGTGCTTGTGCATAAATAGAAACAAGATCCCTGAAATATTTAAAGCCCTTTTGAAAAGGCTATTATTGAGAAGGACAGACCATCTCTTTGGATTTGAATTAATGGACACCTATGAATTATTTTAATTTAGGGACTCACCTGCATAAAGAAAAAAGATTCTAAACTGTAACACTTTTCCACAACTTAGTAAATGAACAGGTCTTAACCTATATGAATTACTTGAAGATTGGGGACTAAGGGTATTTCTGCAGCTTCAGTTAGAAACGTCCATGCTTCAAATATACTGGGGACTAAGAAAGCCATTCTCCCCAAAGCTAATTCCATTTTAATAGACTGAGAGTATGTGTCTTGATAAGGCTATAAAAGCCTTTTTATGCTACGGAGCAGAAGGTGTTATGCTAAATAAAACCCAGGGAATGCTTGAATGAGCTGCTTGCCTCCTCTCTCAGTAAACTTGACATACTGACTCCTTCTGTAAGTTTCTGATCTATGATAATCCATGAAAATCCCATCCAAACAGTTCTCTCAAAAGTGTAGTTACCTGATCACCTTTGTTTTTTTAAGGGCTGGTGACCTATTAGCAGGTTTGTCCATTCTGTGCCAGCGTCTGCTTGGCAGCCCTCCAGAAGGTGAAAAAGGTTAAACTTCAGTCTGAAAAGACAGAAGGATATGAGAGAGGGGGGATGTATATATCTATACATTTGTGTGTGTGTGTGTGTGTGTGTGTGTGTGTGTGTGTGCGTGCGTGCGTGCGTGTGTGTGTGTGTGGTACACATACACGCACATATGTATATACAGTGTGTGTGTGTGTGTGTGTGTGTGTGTGTGTAATATATATATTATATATAGTGTGTATATATATAATATGTATAGTATAGTATATATATATAATATGTGTGTGAGTGTGTGTATGTAATACACACATACACACACATACACAATATAGAATTCACAGCCCAATCCAGCGCAAATTCCCCAGCGCCGATGCAGCAGGGCTGCACAGGCTATGCTGCATCCTGCACGGGAATTTAGCAGGCGGGAGGCCTCCTCGGGGTAAGGGGACAGTTGTCCCTTTGCCTCAGGGAAAGCTCCAGCCCACGTAAAGGGCCTACTCACACTTGCATGAGCCATATGGCTGGTGCATGTTCATGTGCACCTGTGTCGGTGGATCAGGCCCAGGTAGGGGGATAGGATGCGGTGCGTGCTGCTGCTGATCCTGCCCCCTCCTGGGCCCGATCTGCTCACCCCGCCCCATCACCACTTTCCCCCTGTACAACTGCTTCAATAAACCCCTACCGGCCCTCCCCCACCTTTCCCCCGCTCCTGTGCCACTCAGTGTGGAACTCACCACATCCGGCACTGCTCCTTCTGCCGGCACAGGCCTTCCCGCTGGCTCTGACAACTGCTATTCTGTCTGAACGTGCTTTACAGCACTTTTGCGATGGCTAGCACCAGTGCAGTGCGCACTATGCCAGTGCAGAGGCTGGCTAGGATTCAGCCACATGGATGTTATGGGCACCACTTAAATAGAATTTCTGAAACAACCAGTGAATGACATAATTCTGTCCACCTGTTGAATCATATTTCATTAATTATTCAATCATTTCATGCAAATTTTGATTCCCCCCCCCCCCAATACAGATAGATAGTTTGGCTCTATGCAACTTCTGTATAGGAAGGAGAAAACACACAAACCAAGATTTTTGTTTGTTACTCAACATGCCTTCTTTTGAACAAGGTTTTCAGCCCAATCCTATCCTTCCCCGGTTTGGGCTCTGCAGCGAGGGCTGCACAGCATTTGCTCCATCCTATCTGGGGAAGGGTCCTGCTGGGGATCTACTTAGGGGAAGCAGACATTTGTAAACCCCCAGCTGATGCAATGGGGCTACTTGGTCTCCACCTGGTCTTTGGCCAACGGAGAATCAAGCCGCCCCGTGTCAGTTGAAATGGCCTGGGGGGGGGAAAGGATACGGTGTCCGAGGACTCTGGTCCCACCCTCTCCCAGGCCCGATATGCCCTCCCCTGCCCCGTTACTCTCCCTCCCCCCAGCCCCTGTGCTGCTTGGAGTGGGACTTACCCGCTCCACGGCATTGGTTCCTCTGCTGCTTGGCAGGCGGGCGGTGCACGCCTGGATGCCAGCACCACCTACTTGTGGGGTGCCACAAACGTGCTTCATGGCACGTTTGCAACTCTCTAGGATCCACAATAGCATTGCGCTGTATGTATTACTTTTAGGGATTGCTTGTAGAGTTTTTTAGAGCTTATGTGCTATCTTCTGCACAACTTGCACACAGATACATCTGCCAGAGAGGGGGTGTCACAGGGGGGACAATGTTGTGTGTTCCCCCATAAAGGGCTATTTCACTATTCTTGCTAAGATATTACGTGTTGCAGTATTGTGCAATAGTTAAACTGCAGTTAGGTCACATTTTTAAGTGATTGCTTGGACAGGCCCAGTGCAGCTGTGACTAGGCATATATGACTGGTGAGGGTAATGTATTACCCTGGAAAATTGTCACTGAAGAGAACTCCACATTCAGGTATAAAATGTGTTGCTGCAGTTTCTTCTAGTGCTTTTTTTAGACTGAAAATACTTTGAAGTATTAGTTTACATGTTGAGTTGCTCTGGCATACGTGATATTTAGCTCATTTAGCAGAAACTATTTTTGATGGTAATAAGCTTGTCAGGTTTCTGTAGTTATGTATTCTGCTGTATGTATTCACACTGGCAACTATGATGATGTCAGTATACTTGCAAGTTGAGAAATTTGGAGACCAACGGGGTGTTTTTTTATGATATTTTTAATTTGTAGATATCCTGAAATTGATTTTTGTTGAGTTGATAACAGCGGTGGAACTCCCTCAAGGAATTAAAAGGCTCATTAGAAGAGAGTTACTGAATGGTATAAATAGCTTTTTAAAACCAGTCAAGGCAAAATACCATTTGATTATTCAAAGGGGATTTTTTGGAGAATACTACTAATCGGTGTCAGATTCGAACCATTCCTATAATCCGTTCCCAATTAGAATATAAAATGTGATCATTTTCCTTATTCATGCATTTAATTAATCTGTGCTGATCAAGAATGTTTGAAATTAGGAGATAAGATACATCGCACATCACATAAATGAACTCCGCCCTATGTCTAAGACCTGGAGAGTTTTTCAGTAGAAGATTTTCCCCTTGTTGCTCTGGTTTTGGCAAGGTTTCAGGGAAAACATTTACATATTATATATGATTTATTTAGATGTATGAAGGCTTGAAAAGTGTTCTGTCATAAATAAATAGGGCAGTCGTGTCTGAAGAAATCTGTAAGGATCTGAAAATGCTATCTCAGAAGGTTCTAGGGAAACTGGGAAAAGGCATAGATAGCAATGAATTTCATAGGCTTACCATATTTTCCCAAGAATTTTCAATTATTAATTAATTAATTAATCAATCAATTACTTTTTGTGGGCGCAAAGTGCCCACTTGCCGCCTGACAGTACTACTGCCTCATGTGCCCTCACAAGATTTGGGCACCGCCGTCTTGGATCTCGTGAGATTTCACGAGATCCAAGATGGCCAACAGGAAAAAAGGTACACTTTAAAACATTTTAAAGCAGAGGCGGAGGCTTCACCGGGCCCGGGATTGACCCGGGACTTGAGTCCGGAACCCGGGACGGTCCCGGGTTTTCCAGGACAGATGGTAAGCTAATGAATGATCAGTGGTGAGGCTTCCATATGAGGAGATGCTATAAGACCTCTCAACATAGGAGTGAGAATGATGGAAAAGGAGAGAGTTCAATGTTTAAAATGCATGAATTGATTGAGAATGTGAATAAAGGATAATTATTTCATAGAACATATCTAAGAACCCAATAGTAGTATTAAAAGCCATCAAGTTTAAAACAATTTCCAGGACTGAAAGAACAACACTCCAGAGGTTATAATCATTGCCCATAAATGCATGAAAGGTAGAAATGTAACAGTTTAGTTCAGTGATGAAGAAATTGCAAGCCATAAGTTTCTGTTGTTCAGGCCATGAAGTGCAGACTGTTGACAGAACCTGACTTTCATTATATGTGAGAGTGCAATATTTTCCAATGTTGTCTTCAGTGCTGAACAGTTTTGCCTACCCCTCTCCCAGTGACTAGATAGTTCAACAGAATCAACTGGAATCTAGGTGTGAAGAACAGGGAATGAATCTCCTCATTCTTGTTTTGTGCTGCTGTGTAGACCCTTTCAGTGGCCAAGACTGGAAACAGAATCCTGAATTAGGTGAGGAAGGTAATGTTGAAGCTTCAATATCTCCTTTCTTTTTTTCTTTTTTTCTTTCTTTTTTTGTTAGACCACTAAGGGCTGCCAGTCAGAGCCAGAGTATGATCTTAATTAGAAGGAGCCATGCCTCACCCCTTCCAGGGAGAAGCCCTGGCTGACCTTCTGGAATATCAGCTAAGGAACAATGATGGAATTCAGAGAGACTGTGCATGTTTGGAAAGAGAGGTCACTACCAACACAGCTTAATTTAGAGGAAAAAGTAATTTTGGTTGTTGCTATCGTTAAGCAGTTGAGAGTCAAAACCCTTGGCTACTGCCAATCATTCCGTGTTCCACCAGTAGATCGTGATCTACCTTCAACCAGCCCCTGATGAATTTAATGGAGCAGCTCTTAAAACCTTGCCACTCCAAATACATTTTTTGTTCTTTGACTAAACAGATTTCATCCCACAAAAACAAATTGTATTAATAGATTACAATTTACCAGGGCATGGTCTGAGAGCACATGACACAACCACCTTCCTGAAACGAAATGAACCTTTGTCTGGTCAGTATCTGGATGGATGAGTGCCTGGAACCCCATAAATGCCGCCTTGAGTTGCATGAAGGAACAAAAGCGGTTTATAAATGTAAATATGCTTATATTGTACACTTGTTCATTATACATATTCATTTACTATTATTCTCTGATTGGTTTTCAGTAAGTCTTTGCTTTGGATCCAAAATTCCACATGTGCTTCAACGTGCACACGGGCCACTTCTTTGGGTGTGTTTCAACTTGCTTCAAACAAAGTTTTAATTTCTAGTCTGTTACTGTCCAGCCATTCAAAATAATGTTCTCATGATGTGAGAACAAAATTATGTTCTCAAAATAATGTTCTCATGATGCTTCAAAAATACTCAGCACTGGGGCGTGTTATCACTTGGTCGACATGCAATTGTGCCATGCCATAGGGATATGCACAGAACGTTTCCCAAGTTTGAAGTCAATGGGACTTCAAGCCTGTGCAGGTAGGACCTTTGGGGGTCATGTGTGTATAAGGAAACTGACTACAATCTTGACATTCATGGGTACTGGCAGCATTCTTTTGAATTACCAGATCTTATTTCTTTTCCCAGGATTGCAGACATTGGCGCATTTATTTGTGATTATACAGGTTCATGTTAATAAACCAAAAAATGTTGTCATCTCCCTATAAATAAACGTAAGTGTGATATAAGCTCTGCATATATATGTATGCTATGCCTGGATTCAGGCCAGGTAATTGGGGGGTAAGGGAAGAGTCATGTTACCAAGAAGGACCAGGAAACATGAAGTTCACATTCAATCCATACTCATTGTAATTCACTTTATGGTGACTTGCTTAATAGCAGAATATATATCATTTCTACTGCTATCGTTCATGCTTTTAAACTGTAATATCCTTTCGTCAGTGACTGCTTGTCAATTTCAGTGATCTAGATTTGATTTCATAAATTAACTAGCCAATTAAGTAGAGAGTTACGATTGGAATAAGAAGTGAAAGCAAATAAATATTAATCTACCACCCTGAATTGCTTTATACCAGCAGTGGCTCCTTTATACCAGGTGGAGAACCTTTGTCAATGTAGTTTTGGATAACAAAAAATGTTTCTCCTCAAGAAACCTAATGTGTGGTTGTTAGACACAGGCAACCAGCTTCTTCAACAAAAATCCCTCCCTACAAGGCATATAATAATGTATTTCCAAGCCCTGGATGTATCAAGCAACAAAGGAGAAAAGAAGAAACCTTCTCAGCCAGAAAGTGCTATATCTAAAAAAGCAGTCGATTCCCATTTCTGGCCCAGTCTTGAGTAACTCGCAGATGGGCAGCTGTGGTCACGCCCACCCAAGCCCCAGTTTCAGGTAAAATGCAAGGATAGGGATGAAATGATGAGCCCAAAGGACCAAGAAAGAGACAGAGCAAAGGAGTGGATGGGGACAGGGGAGGAAGCAGAGGTGTAATTTATATGGGAAAAGTGAATTCTCAAAAGTCTCCTATTCATTTTTTTTTTGAATGGTTGGACAATAACAGATTAGAAATTTAAACATTTGTTTGAAGCAAGTTGAACCACACCAAAAGCAGCCTAGTCCAGCGTTTCTACACTGGTGGTACGCATACCACTGGTGGTACACGAGGTGGGTGTCTGGTGGTATGCGCGACACCCATGGACAGCAAGACACGACACAACAAACAGTAGGAGGAGGTTTGACTCAACGAAGCGGGCACAGCTCCAGCTCATGGTTTCCCCATGCTTGAAAAAGCCTTCCCGCCTGCCCTGAGTCTCTAACCGGAGTTTTCAGCATCGCATCTGGATCCCAAACAGGAAGTAACTGGCGATGACATCATTGCCATTTACTTCCGGTGGTACTTCAGATGATTGGTCCCTGGGAAATGGTACGTTGCAATACAAATGTTGAAAACACTGGCCTAGTCCCATAACTAGGTGATGCTATTGCATCATTCAAGCACCTGGACTTGAGCAGAATAAAGCCAGATACAATCCCAAAAATCTTGCTACCAAAATTGGAGAGGTACTAGTACAATTTAGATCTCATTTGGAGTCCCGAGCCCAGTTCAAGGCACCACTGTTTAAGAAGAATGTTAAAAATTTAAATGCTTTTCTTTTGAACACATATGGGAATTTCTCAAGGAGTCAATGCTTAACATAGAGAAAAGAAATGGAGGGGGTATATTTAATGTGCAAAATTACATAAAAGGGTATATTAAAAAAGAGTGGCAAATGTTATTTGTCACACCACCCTTCCTCTAAAAGAGCTCAGGGATGACCTACTTGGTTCCTTCCCTCTTCACAACAACCCTGTGAGGTAGATTAGACTGAGAGATGGTGACTTTCCCAAGGTCACCCAGGAAACGTCATGGCCAAGCTGGGTTTTGAACCTGGATTTTCCAGGTCTTATGTCCATCACCAGAACCACTATACCATTCTGGCTGTCACCCTAGTCACTGAAAGATAGGGCCAGAAGTAATGGTTATTATCTCAGTGATTTCTGGAGGCGCGCATGTACATGGGCTCTCGTATTCTTCTGTGAAACAGGAAAAAAACATGCATGCAGCTGTCTTCCCTGCTCTACCTGCCAACCATGACTGGCCCAGCCATGAAGCAGCATCATGTGGCTTGCATCAGTGTGGGTGGTGGGAGGAGCAGCTGATTCAGGGTGCCCTTCTCCCCAAGTCTTCCGCCACCTCCCTCCTACCCACTGTGGATGCAAGCCTAATTGTTCTGCTCCTACTTGCTAAACATGAGTGGGAACAGACAAGTTCCTCCCTGCCCACGCTTTGTCTTTACACGGGAGTTAAATTTAAAGAAAACGAGTCTAAATGCCACGCAACAAGGGAGTGCTTCTGTATCCTCTCCCCTTGCTCCATACTTGCCCTGTGCTTAATGCTTAAAGGGACACATTCTCTTTAAACTCGGTGTGACGACGGAGCACGAGGAGGTAAGGAAGGGGTTTTTTTCCCCTACTTCCTCCAACACTGATGGAAGAAGGGAGGAGACTGCCTTGATCCAGATAATCTCCCCACCTAATTGGTACTTATGAAGCACCAAGTAGGCAGGGACAGGCAATTTGGAGCCCACTACTCCCCTTTAGTTTACTTACCAGAAGCAGGACTTGAAGGCACGCTGTCTCAGGCACCAGCAGGTCTAGGGCTGGCCTTGCTACCAACATGTCAATTCCCAAAGAAGATAATGGAAAGCTCCTAAACACACGGAGCTCTGGATTACAGCCAGTGCCTCCAGTCAGCTCGTATGCCAGGGCCGCAGGGGCTGTGATCGTCACTCATTAATTCCCCTGCCTGAAATGACTGGCCCCAGGGAGGCAGCAAGGAGAATAGCTGTGCACATGCACATCCCTTTCTGTGGGTGACTGGAGCAGACTGCACATGCCGCAACTCTGTGTGTTAATGGGTGCACACAAGGCACTGAGCAAGACTAAATGTGACAAATGAGGAGAAATCACTATCAGAGTAGGCAATGCAGTAAGTGCCAAGATTAGGTAACTTCCTTCCAACAGTGAATTGATGAAGCACCTGACACTATGGTCTGGATGTAGGATGTCCATTTTGAAGGAAGGGATTAGATGATCCACTGGATTTTTTTTTTCAGCTTTGTTATACTAATTATTATTCAAACTTCCTGGAAGGCTGCCTTTGGCCTTGGTCCAGTTCCCCTTGATGTAGACGTTTTCATTTTAAATAGTAAATTTGGCCAGTAAGCTGCTGTCATCAAGCCACTCAGTTAATTTTCCAGGGGGGAAACAAATCTTGTATGCTGTTGACATTAAGCCACCTTGAACTTAGGAGAGATGGGACAGAAATAAGAAGAAAGGAAGGAAAGGACATTTAGTATATTGGTCTTACTCCATGGTGAGCTACAATAACTTCGATTTCATTGTATGCACCGTCAACTCAGTGAAATAATAGGAAGTTTCTTAGTCATAATCATGGCTGCCCTTTGATTATCCACCTTTATTATGAATCTTTTCATTTTGTTAATTATGTAAATGCAGGTATTGTGCTGGAATGCAAGGGCGAAATAGCATAAATACTTTATGGAGAAATAAACCTTAAATTATTGATGTCGGTGTCATCAATTGTTGTTTTCCTCCATTCCCTCTCCTTTTATTATTCAAGCATTTTAAAAACTTGAAGGCATAAGCCACATAGTGCCAGAGCATCATCGTAAAATCTGAACACATCAGCAAATGTCACTAAAGTGTCATCTCTTTGCATCACAACAGTACAGTAGTTGATTTCTTCGCAATGACAGCGATGCTTAGACTGGATAAGGATTGGAATGGGTATACTTCCAGATCTTAATTACATCAGGCACAGGGGTGGGGAAGAGCATTCTTCCTCCTGGGAAAGGGGGAAGGGGGAGGCTAAATGTGGCCATTCAGAGCCCTCTGCATCCTTGTTTTATCTAGAGATAATAGGATTAAGTTACGCTATGGGACTTCCCTGACTGCCTTTAGCAGGGGTCTAATAAGGATAGCTATAATTGGGTAAATAGTGAATAAGAAGAACACAATATAAGCAGAATAGTTCTTACTAAATGATGACAAATTGGATTCCATCCCGGCTCTGCACACACTTGGATAAAATATTGCATCCTATGCTGAACTGCAAGATTTAACATCTCTTTCTCCTGTCCAAGCTTTCCAGCTTGTCTTTGATGCCAGTAAACACAGCCCATTTTAAGACCATTCAAAAAGGGTTAAAGAAGCATGGTAAATTAAATGCATAAATAGAAGCACAGCATGAATCAGGCTTTCGTTCCCTGACCCACATCTATTTGTGGAATTTAGCCTATTAACAGTTAAACATTTGTGTTTACTTTTTTCTCAACTCAGAGGAAAATAAATTCATAGAATGCTGCCCCAAAGGAATAATTAATTACCTCCCTCATTGATATAGATTGTGTAACTTGTATAATCTATTTAAATAAAATTCCCTTATTTATCCCATTTTGTAGGGGATTCTTAGATATGATTAGTAGGAATGTTTCAGGCCTTGATGTCAGGAAAACAAAGCTGGGCTCTTGGCCTCAAAGATCAGTCTCTCAGGATCTACACCCCAGAGTGAGACAGCCGCTTCATCCATCTTATGTTCATATTATGAGGCATCAAATTCACCAATTAATAAATTTAATTTATTGAAAATATTTTCCCCTGTTAATTCAACATAAAATTTTCAAAGTGACTTGCAAAATACTGTAAATAAATAAATAAACAAACATTATTTAAAGTCCATTAACAGTACAGCACGCACGCACACACACACACGCACACACACACACACTTAAATTTGCATTTAAAATAGCAGTGAAAGAATCAAAGTCCGTTTGGATGCCCCGAGATCACTAAAACGGCTCGGGTCCAGGGTATTTGAGGGACCACCTCCTTCCTTATAATCCGACCCGTACTCTGAGGTCATCAGGGGGGGCCCTGTTGACCGTGCCGCCATTGGCGGAAGTGAGGGGGATGGCAGCGCGGAATAGGGCCTTCTCGGCGGTGTCGCCCCAATTGTGGAATTCCCTCCCCTTGGAATTAAGAACGACTCCCTCTTTAGAGGCCTTTCGGCGGTGCCTTAAGACGTTTTTATTCAGGACTGCTTTTAATGTCTGACATGGTGGGCTGACTTTTTAACAAATGGTTTTAATATATGTAAATGCTGGTGACCCACTGGGGTTGTTTATTCTTAATCTTAAGTGTTTTAATTTTAATGTGTTAATTGTTTTAACGTGTTTTTATGTATTTTAATATGTTGTAAGCCGCCTTGAGTGTCCTCGGGAGAAAGGCGGGCTACAAATTCTTTAAATAAATAAATAAAAGCCTGAGAAAAACAAAATAGTTTTTACCTGGCACTTAAAGTAATCTGGTTTGGCGCCAGGAGTATGAATAAAGGAAAGGAGTTTGACAAATGAGGTGCCACTACCAAGAAGGCCATATTCCTGGTAGCTCCCATCACATGTCAGAAGGCATGCTCTAAGCACATAACAAAAGGGAAAGGCAGGGTATAAATGTGTTAAAATAACATAAATATATCATTAACAACTGGCCAGGTTCAGTTCTTCAAATGCCCTTTGCCGTTTAGGGCTTGAAAATCACCTTAAAGATGAATTTTATTTTTCTGTCTGGACCTATTCCCAATTCATATGGGGTATAATTCTTGACGTTCACTTCATCCTGCAACTTCTGCCTCAGCAGTAGTCCTTATTCCCTACTATTGGAACAAAGTCTAAGGTACATATAGCTGAATGTACAGTACTCATATTCTTGCCCTGTTATTGTCCCCTCCATCTTCCTCCCCTAGATTTTGTTTCCCCCTCTGGCAAGAATTAAATTGTAGCCTCTTCAGAGCAGAGATCTGTTCTTCTACCTGTTACTCTGAAAAGCACAATGAACACTGATTGAAGGGGATCCATAGCTCAGTAGTAGTATGTTTTGCATACAGAAAATCCTGAGTAATCCTGGCATCTGTAGAGTGGGGGGGGGGACGGACCCTGTCTGAAACTGTGAACAGCCACTGCAAGTCACTGTAGGGCAGGAGGTCTGGCTCAGTTGGTAGAGAGACCGTCTCTTATGCCTGAAGATCTCAAGGATGGCAGTTCAGGACGGCCAGAAGTCTGTCGGAGAGCTGCCGGCACACCATTGATAAGCTGCTGCAGAGCCTCTGTGAGGGAGACGCTGCAACTCGTACCTTGAGTGGGAGTCAAGGTTGCCTGTCAGTTGAAGTGTGGAGAGGCAGACGCCAGAGAGAAGCTGGACTGTGAAAGAAACCATCTAGAATTGAAGGGTTCTATGAAAGACTGGAATATATTGTATTGTAAAAAAAAACCTTGGGGTTTAGAAAGCCTGCCTGTGTAAACCGCCTTTGAATTAAAGTCAAAGGACAAATCCGATGACCAAAGAAAAGGCGGTATAAACAGTAAATACTGCTTGTTGTTATTATTATTGTAGACATTAGCGAGCAATGGTTTGACTCAGTATAAGACAGCTTCATTTGATAATATGTGGATGGTGCAATAATAATAATATAGATTAAGGTGATGGTTATGATAATGTAGATTATGATGGGCTGGTATGGACAATGTGCTCATCTTCTGATCAGCTCGATACATTCTCATAGCTCTTCCTCTTGCTTCCTAGTTAATTTCCTCAACCTCACAGGAAATGCTACTTTTTTAGCATGTGTTGTGGGCAGTTCAGAAAAGCTGTTGCCTCCCTATGCGATTCAGGAAACTCACCCAGAAGCGAGGGGAATGGCCAGGATGTGCATGTGGCATGTGCCATGATTGCACATGTACTTAATCATGTGGGGCTGGTGGATGCTTATGTATTATCTGAACCAGCCCTATAAGAACAGGTGTGACACAGTAGGTAAGAGTCTGAATTGTAAGCTGGAACAAAGATTCTTTTGTTCAGATTTCACCTCAGGTCCAACTTCCTTGGTGGCCTTAAGCAAGTCACTCCTCTCACAGCTTCAGTTCCCTTCAGTACTTTCACTGTGCGGGGGAGGGGGGTTGAAGATTACTGACAATGATACATGTGAAGTGCTGTGCAGTATAAATGCCATCGTAAGCACTGCATACACGCTTTATTTTTTTCCTGTGTAAGTTAATAAAAGTGTATTCTAGGATCAAAACACTTTCAGGTCTGGTCTAGAGAAGGATGAAGGCTTTTCGAAGTTCACTCATGTCATGTTGCAAAGGGGCTGGGGCGGGCTGCGAAGCAGGACTCTTGACTCCTTTGTGTGGTGTTGGGAGTTGGTTGATTAGAATAAAGGGGGCTGGGCATCAGCATTCCTTAAAGGGCAGTTGGCAGTGCTGGGTTTGAGAGAAGTGGGAGTTGGAAATCTGGACAAGGCAGAATGATTTGGAAGGAATGTCCTGAAATCAAATAAAGTGTCATAGTGCCACATGAATGATGAGGAGTGATAGGTAGGCTTACCAGATCCATACCGGGACAGAACGCTAGACCTTTAGGAGATGGAATGTGGGCAGGTGTAGCTTGTTAAACCCTTAGAGCACAATCCTAGGCATGTCTACTCGGAAGCATGCCCATTGTGTTGGGGCTGAAATTTTTATGTATTTATTCATTTATGGCCACGAAAATGGCCATTTTTGCTGCTGCCACCACTTGCCCTGCTGTCACTGTCCTGCTGCGGCCGCCGCCACCACTCTGGAGCCTGGCCGGCTGCATTCGGGCTGACCAGGACTCCAACTGCCCCCTCAAGCCGCCGGTGCTTCCACAATTTATTTATTTTTGGGGCGGCGCCATCTTGGATCTCATGAGATCCAAGATGGCGGCGGCAAAAAAAATTGTGGAAGTGCTGGCGGCAGACCCGGAAAACCAGGACTGACCCAGCTCGGGCTCTGGAAACCAGGGCAGTCCCAGTTTTTCCGGGACAGATGGTAAGCCTAGTAATACGGCCCAGTGGGTTTCTTTCTTAAAACAGCAACCAGGGGGCCATGAAATGAAGCCAGACTGGGGGGTTACTCCTACCATGTTCCCACTCCTGTTCATTTCCTGCCCCAGCACACTATTTTAACAAGAATAAAAGCTTCCATTAAAAATCAATAAAATTACAGTAAAACACAACTGCAGTAATAAAACTGCAAGCAAGTATAAAGCTGCAGGTCAGAACCCTGGAAGTAGCAGAACAACATTTAAACTACAAATCTGAACACTGCTGAAAGAGTAGCATCACAAACTAGACGTGATACAGTGGAAGTAAACCTTGCAGCTTGTGCTTTGTGTAACTAAATAGCTTTGGAGAGAGATGATGAAACGGGGAGGTAGGGGGGAGGTAGGGAACCCTGCGGCAGTTCCAATTCTGATTGTACTCCCTGTGCATTACCTTTAGTGGAGGAAAGCTTCCATTGAAAGCATTTTTCCCATTAAAATAGTGTGCAAGTGGCGGGTGGATCATGATTGGCCTTGGAATGATGGTGGCAAAATACCGAACCCCCCCTATCCTCCCCTGCTGTGGATTCCACTGCTTTTATTTTGTATTTACTGTAAAAGGCCAACAAAATTGCTAAGTTTGTTTGATTAGTTGCATCTAGTTTGACCCCAAAAGGCAACTAGGCATATAAAGAAGGGTGTGTGTGTTTGTGTGCGCGCATGCGCTTCTTTATATTTCTTATGTACAGAATATTCATCATTCAGTGATGTACATGCTATTGTGCATGGAAGATTTCTGTTCCTGGTGCACACACACACACTCCCCAAGTGCTGGCAGCCCTCCTGTGAGTAAAGGACTGACTGGATCAGCTTCTGATTGTTTTATATGCAAATCTGCAGCATCTCTTCTAGTGGATATGTGGCCCTTTCGCACTGTGAGCGAGGATCTAAACCTCTGTTACACTGTAAGCTTGAGCATACATTTGAAAGTAGATGTGTGTATAGAATGACAGAAGAGAGCTGAAAAGACATTGCTAAAAACCACAGGGACCAATTGAATTAAGTGGGGAATAGGTTAGAACAAGCAAGATATTGAAGCCTGCTTGGAAAAAAAGAGAATTACACATTTTATTTATTTTAAAATATTTATACCCCGCCTTTCTTTCTGAATGGGAAACCCAAGGTAGCTTGCATCCAATTTAACAATAAAAAAACCCAAAACAAATCGACTGCTAACTACAAAACCCACAAAAATCATAACCTAATAAAAGTACAAACAGCCAGACACTTTCGTATGGTGAGACCTGAGAAATGCAAGCTGAAGCAAGAGCAAGTTAAACGTATAATTAGCAGCACTGGAGTGCTATACTGGAATATGAAGTTGCGGAGACTAGTTCAGCAAACAATAAGGTATTTGTCAAATATATTTGCAGAAGGCAGAAAGTAAAAGAGAAAATTAGTTCACAAAAAATGAGAGTAGGGAATTGGAGACAGGCTGATCCAGAAATAGCAGATTTCTTTTTGTCTTCACCAAGTATTTTAGTGGCATGCGGATCATACCGTTAAAGGGGACTAATAATGGTTTGTCCGGCCCAACACGCTGTTGGGTAAATTGCTTTGAGGATCTAACATTAAAGCTGGAAGCACCCTGTGGTTTGCCACTACAACCTGCAAGTAAATATTTGTAGTTTGACATTTTTTACCTTCCATTTTTAAATGTTATGTGGTAGTGCTGTTTACATGCAGTTCACCTTTTGATGTGATTATTATTTTAACTGCTGAATCCGATGGTCTGCTTTTCAGTGACAGCAGAGAGACGGAATTGGCTGACAGATCTGTAGCACTAGCAAATAATATCATAGTAATTGCGTTCATACAACTTTGCACTGGCAAAAATCTTCCACAAGGGGGCCTTGGGTTATTTATAGGACCTCTTCACACAAGACCTACGCCAGAAAATCACAACGTGTGAATTAGACATACGGTTATGCTCTTCAGATAGCTAGGATTGTCTAAAACGTCCTGTTGAGTTGAACACTCAGTGACAAAACTGGGTTTGTAGTCATGTAATATGTAAAAGGGCCCTGATAAGCAAGTGTAACAAGATATTACTTTGACTGTTAATGGTATCAGCATGGCTGCATTAGGAGATGGGTTGGGTTAATGTCAGTCACATATGTACAAAACTCAAATATTTTCGTCTATTAATCAATTTATAAAGTTCCAGATTTACTAGAAATAATCTGTTACTTAGTTTTCCCAGGCTTTAGTTTCTGTGCTTTCAAATTCTCATTTCTAAGATATAGCAATTATTAACTGCATAATTAAAAGCACTGGCGTCACTGCAGGGGGGGTGGAGCTGTAAGTTCCTCCGTGAGCGGAGCCTCCCGTTACACGGAGGAACGAAGTGCCCCACCCCCGCACCTTCCGACCCATTCAAAGCGGTGAAAACAATGCGCAGGGAGTCTCCCGCGTGTTGTTTTCACTGCTTTGACTGGTTCGGAAGGCGCGGGGCGGGGAGCTTCGTTCCTCCGTGTAACGGGAGGCTCCGCTCACGGAGGAACTTACAGCTCCGCCCTCCCCTGCAGTGACGCCAGTGATTAACAGCACAATCCGACTTAACTTTTGTGCCGGTTTAACCAGCGACGCAGTGGGAACGAGAGTCCCCAGAACAGAAAAGGGATTCAAATTCTAAAAGAGGAATTCAAAGGGGATTTGAATCCCTTTTCCGTTTTGCGGCCTCCCGTTCTCGCTGCGCCACTGGTTAAACCAGCACAAAAGTTAAGTCGGATTGCGCTGTAAATCCTGTATTCACTGTAGAAATTTTGTCAGAAATATTTGTAGATTTAACACACTCATCAACAATGCTTGGTGGTTGAAAGTAAATGATTATCAGCATCAGCATTGTACTATAAGATATGTTTTCTGCAACAGATACCAAGTACTGAAATGTAGTTTAGTGCCCAGAATTAGGAATTTAGTATCTATCTAAAACGAACACAGTGTGTTAGCTCTACAAAGCTGAAATGTTCATGTTATAAAAGCAGTGGACCATTGTAAAATTAATATTTTGAAAGGAATTCCATAGGAGAATTACATGCTGTAAATAGCATTACAGCTTTTCATTTGCCCTGCCATTGCACAGGCATTTAGTAGATAGTATACCACTTGCTCATTTAGTAATTCCCGAGTTCAAGTGTGTATTATTCCAAAATCTGAAACCTAGATACTTGCAATTTCAAGTGCAGAAAATGTATTATAAATTGGTTTGCTTCAGAATGGAATAGAATATTAGATCATACAGTTACCTGCTGAGTTGTACACCCTTGTTTGGTAATGCTGTTTTGTGAGTAAGAGATTGAAACCGAACATGTTCTTCCAATTCTATACCTTGATGTTGTTGATCTGTTTTTATTGATTTCTCTCATCTGGTCAAATCTAGCGGCCTATGTGTATTTTAGAAATGATTATATAGTGGAATATGACAGTGGAGGAGCTTTAATTGCATGTGGTTCATCCAATGAATGTGAGCTGTTCCCGCAGGCTTGGGTGAAATGGTTGACTGAGTGTTACTGTTATCCATGATTCAGAAAGAAGTTTTCTTTGTATAGGGCAAAGGCAAAACAACCAGGGATTATAAATGTGTCTGTGCCTGATTTGGACTGAAGACAGCGACTTGCCTTGAATGTGTCCATTTAAATCCAGTAAAGATTGCATATACATACAGGCATTTTCTCATCAGATTATCAAAGTATCTTATGGTATCCTGCAAACACACACACACACACACACACACACACACACACACACACACACACACACATGCTGCTGTGATATTTGTATGGGAATATTTTATACATGCTTATTGCAAGTTTGAAAATGTCCTTTAACAAAAGCCTTGATTCCTTCCCATCTTTTCCTGTGATAATTTTTCTTCTAGACTATTGAGCTCTGTACAGTGACATTGTAAGTTGAATGTACTTCTTCACATCAGTGCCTTGTTAATGTGATTCATTAATCTAGAACCACGAGCTTCATCAGAGATGGTTAGATATTCCATATTTTCATAGAGTTTGGGGGAAGGGTGACAGCTTACTTTATAGCTTTTGAAACCAGACCTCATTGGCTGTCATGTCATTTTTAATCCTGATGGAATAGCAGAGTTTGCGTGTGAATTTGCAGCCTTGGGGATACAGTAAAAGGATCACACTGACACATTCTTCAGTGCTTTCTCATCTGTTTCCTGTTCCGTGTTCGTAGTTGTGTTTTATTTTGTGTGTATGTTTCAAGGACTGTATTTTGTGTTGTATTGTATGATGTATGATTGCATGTTGTGATTCTGTTTTACTGACTTTCTGGTTGGGGTGGATAGTTTATGCCAATAAAGGTCTTTGATTGATTGACTGTATTTTGGTGATATTGATATTCACGTGCACATGCTCACAATCCCAGACGAACGTGAAACTCCCCTGTAAGACTTTGAGAAACACTGATTTAGCAGCATTCACCTTGTGAATCAAACCCATCAGGAGGCAAATTTTTATGCCCCACATTAATTTATATTTTGATAGTTACAGCATTTATATATTCTTTCAATCATGTTTCCAAGATGATTTGCAGAATAAAAAAACAAAACAAAAACTGTTAAAATATTTTTCAGAACTCCTTAAAAATAACAGCTGAAAAGCTACAATACATCACAGCAGCATTTCCCTTGACTTACTGCTCCTCTGACTTACTAGAGGAATTATGCTGAAGGCCCGTTATTAGAGGTGTTTGAAAATGGTGATAATGAAATAAAAACACAGAACACCGCTTTCTGCTAAAAAATAAAGTAAAACAAAACCATGTATTTTTGTGTCATTCTACATCTGCTGACACTGTACAACCTATACCGCATACCTAGTACACTTTTAAAGCATTTACAATGGATAAAAATGGGGAAATTTAGAATAAAAACACAACACTGCTTTCTGCTATTCCATTTTGGTTAAACACCAAAATCTATGAAAAAATAAAACCATTTTCAAACACCTCTACCCATTATGCAGTAGCTCAGGACTTCATGGTCATCATAACAACCATAGGGCTATCTCAATGTACACCTGGCTCTACTCACATTGCAGGATACACCCTAAATTTGCCGCTGGTCAGAATGATGGAAGGAGTTTCAAATAGTTTCCTTGTCAGGGATAGATCATTTATCAGGTTTAGATCTACTGCATTGGTGAACCTTCACAGGAATGAGGGACTTACCAAAATGATCTGCCCTGGAGAATGATGGATCTGGAGGGATTCCTGACTTCTCTGTGGGAGTACTGCCTCATGTGCCCTTACGAGATTTGGGTGCCGCCATCTTGGATCCAAGATGGCGGCGCCCGGAAAAGGTAAGTTTTACATTTACGAAGCGGTGGTGGCGGAGGCTTCATCCGGACCTGGAAAGCCCGGGACCAACTCGAGACCGGAAACCGGGGCGGTCCTGGGTTTCCTGGGATGGATGGCAAGCCTAGTATTAATGGCCTGTAAACTGCTTATAAGACTGCATGCTGCCTGTTTCAAATAAGAAAGAAAGCTATAGAATTTTCTGGGTAACCGAAGTATTTCCAGCAATGGGATCAGCCTTTGGCAGCAGCAGTGAAAATCACTGCTTACATTTCTGTAGCTTTAAACAAGCAATCAAATCTGGCTGTCTATACATTTAGGGCTTTACTTCAAATGTTGCTGCATTTTCATTGTGATAATTATTGTGCTGCAATAATACCTCTATACTTTCTAATTCATTCTTGTACTATATCTTATACTCTGAGTGTTAATATTTTTTGAACTTTAGTTTATTTGCAGTTACTCCAGATGGAAAGGTCGAGAATTGTGTCAGTTCTACTTGGTTTAGATTGCAACTCTTTTCTACTCCCAATAAATTATGAACTACTTCAGCAGTACAAGCATACAGACAGGAAAGAAAACTACTGAAGGTTCCCACCACTACCCCTTCCTCCCCCCTATTTTTTGGCAAATGAGGCAAAAGAGGAATCACACTGTAATGTGTACCCATCCAACAGTCTCTGCTTCTTGTAGGTACACATTTTTGCCTAATTTGTGGTTTGGTTTTGTGTTCCTTTAGTAAACTCAGATGTACCATCAAGAGCAACAATTTCAGAATTCATACATATTCAGCAACACTGTCAACAATGTTAACTTTTTATACAGCCCAATCCTATGCATGTCTGCTGAGAAGTCCCACTGAGTTCAATAAAATATATTCCCAAGTAAGTACAGGATTGTAGCCTTACTGCTCAATCCTATCTGGGCCTTGCACTGTTGGAACTCGTATTCCAGCAGCACAAGGCCTTTTGCAGCAGCGCAAAAGCTGGGATGCCGTCATGCACTTCCAGGCCACTGGTACAAATGGCCAGAGTTGTGGCGCATGCGGCAGTGATTCCCATAGGCTGCAACAGTGCCAATAAGTTGGCAGCGGGGAGGGGCAGGTTGGGGAGTGTTCTGGGGTGGGGATGGGGGAGGATCTCACTGGCAAAGGTGCACACCAGATCTTATCCCCAATATTCTAGCCTGCCCCACTCCCTTCCTCTCCTCAGACTTACAGCAGCAAAATAGCTGGCGTGGATCTGAGGAGACCCATACTCAGCCAGAAGGCCTACCCAGAGGTAAGTAAAGAAGTTACCTCTGTTTTTCTCTGATCGCGCCCCCCCCACTTGCTGGCGGAAGTCGGAGGAGGCTGTGTAACGGCTCAGCCGATTGGCGGGGGTCAGGATTCGGCCGAAGCCAATCCCCTCCCCGATCGGCTGGGTCTATCCGCCCCCGCCGTTTACCGCTGAACCGCCCCCCCCCAGCTGCTGTATCCCAACCTGGGTCGGGTGGCAGTCCGGCGAGGGCTCCAGCGGTGGAGCAGGGGAGGCCAGCCTTGCGCCGGCCTTCCCTGCTCGCAAGTCGTCGCGAAAGTGCTTTACGGCACTTTCGCGATGGCTTAGGGCAGCGGAATGCTCGTTCCGCCGCCCTATTTTACTTCAGGATTGCACTGTAAATGGGATATGTTGATGCTCAGTACCTCTGAACATGAAGCTAGTTAATAAATATAAGCATATTTGGTAAGCTGAGGTATTTGGTAAATCTTACACACATTTATCTATGAGTAAGTTCCATTAAAATCAGTTGGGCTTCTGATGCATAGGATTGCATTGTGAAACAACTTGTGGTGTGTTCTTTCTTGCAAATTACATGCTTAGATAAAATCACTGGGCCAGATGTTCAACTATGTACAATTGGTGTGTTTCATGGAGTTTCCCCAATTTGCATGAGCTGAGAATTGTGCTAGGAGGCCCAGCCTACAGGTATATTTTTGGCCCAATCCTATCCCACTTTTCAGGGCTGATGCAGCCATGCCAATGGGGCAGACCTGCGGTGGGGGGCAGTCACGGAGGCCTCCTCAAGGTTAGGGAACATTTGTTCCCTTACCTCAGGGGACGGCATTGCGGCTGCATCAGCCCAGGTAAGTGGAATAGGATTGGGCCATTAGACTCCGAGAAATAAAGAAGCATTCTGGGATATTTCAAGGCTCTTGGCATCCTCTGACAGAGGAATACACATTTCAACGCAAACAACATGGACGAATTATTAAGATCCATAATTGATCCGAATGGAGATCATTTTAAAGAGGCTAACATTGAGAAAGCTTGCTCATATTCAAATGAGTATCAACTCACATTTTTAAGGTATGCACCTATGCTAAAAGAGATGTAAAAAAAGCATCCAGAGAATTTCACATTATAAATCATAATTGCTCTCACTTAGAGATCTGCTTGCTATTGATACATGTGCACAACTTTCATTAACTCTGATAGCTTCATTTATTGATGGCAGAGTCAATTGCTGCACTGAGCGCTGCTCTATTACCATCCCCACTGTGATGATAGCAGTGTCGTATTGCTGTGATAATAGATGCAGCCTTATTGCTAAGCCAGGACTCTCTTGAGCCAGCAGAAGTTTTATAGGGAGGAAGAAGCTGTGGTAGAGGGTGACAGAACACGACACGTATAATACATCACATAGAAGGATGTACTCCTATGGCCCAAAAGCTGATGGAATAGAGCCTACTTCGTGCTTTAAAATCCAGCTATATATCCATTCTGCTGTCCTGCTCATCCGTCCCCCCTTACGACTTGTACACACCGCAAGGCATGCTTTCCTCCCAAGCCCTCTTGCAGCCTTCACATGTTCCCCGTATCACCACCACTGACCCAAGGAGAAGTTAGGAGATCACTTATTTCACTGAGGCAGCAGTGCATGTGCTGTTTCCCTCGTGTTCCTCTTAGTCCTTTACAGAAAAAATTACAAACATACAGTATACTTACCAGGGATGTGGATCAAGTCTCTGGGTCCAAGTCTCAAGTCAAGTCCCAAGTCTTTGTCCCCACGTCCCGAGTCTTTGGTTGCAAGTTTCAAGTCCCTATCTATTTAATGGGGAAAAAGGGTTTAAACCTGAATAAAATTCGACTTCTTGTAAAAGGCTCCAAGTCTCGAGTTGAGTCTTTTGAGTCTTTTACAATCGTAGAGTCAAGTCAGATGACACAGCTTGAGTCCGACTCAAGTCTACTTCACTGATACTTACCCTTGAATTAGTGGCCAATTCTCTGTTCAGGCATTATACAAACTGTACAGTGTCCATGGAAGTGTGACAGGAAGCCCCACCCTCATGCTGACTTGCACTGAAACACACACACACACACACTCACTATGCTTACAGCGTTTGTCAGAAGAGACAAACTCTGTACTCGGGGAGAGATCTTCCCCGTAGTCGGGAACACTGGGCTCCACACCTACTTATTCTGGGTGTTAAATTCCAGTCTGAAGCGAAACATTTTACAGCTGTCCTGGAATATAACTCAGACGTTGAATAGACACCAGGAGGAACAGAGTTCCACAACCGCAGGGTAGCCGACAGAAATGGCTCTCTGGGTGCCCCAGCTGCTCAAATTTGACACATAGATTATACAGTCAAGAAAAGCTTTCTCAGTTAATCAGTAATGATGCTGAGGTTAGTAGGCCTGTAGGATGAAAACTACTATCTTGAGTCATGTCCAGAAGTTTGAAATGAAATAATGTTTACCCCCCCCCAAAAAAAAACAGTATTGTCATAGCAGAATCAGAAACACAAATTACAATGACGATAATAAGATAAAAATGCAAAAGAGCCATCTTAATTTCATTAATGCTTGTGGTGGTGGTGCAACTATAATGACCAAACACAGGAAAGTTGCTATCCCTATATATTCCTGTGATTAACTTGATGCAGATCCTGTAGCTCCTTGCACATCCAAACCAAACTGTCTCATTGTTTTGGAGGCATTCATGAGTATAAAAATGGCCCTTTATTTTTTTTGTATATTCTGACAATTCGTTTTGTTTGAAGTTAATTTTTAGTCTGTGTTGAGTTGTCCCAGAAGTCAAGATTTTTTTTCATTTTTTTTGTACACTCAATATTATCTAGTATTACAGTGTCTTTGCATTCGCATTTTAGATTGTGAGAAGATGTTTTTGGGTCAGTAGAAAATCACCCATTGACTTTAATGGATTGCTGTCCATGAGCTTAGAGAGACTGGAGCATGAGTCTGTCAGATTTCTATAGCTTCAGCATTTTTATTTGCTGTTCATAAGGGTAGTTACTTTTTTATCAGTGACTTTAAATAACAACGAATTTGCTATTCCTTTTTAAAGATCCAGTATATGTTAGACATTGTCAGTGATTTATAAAAGGAGCAAACTGGTGTTTGTTGTTGTTTTTTTCCCCTGCAAATAGAATTCCCATGAATAAGGGCCATCCAAAACAGATTAATAGACCGATCCTCTGTTGGGAGTTACTCAGAAGAGACTTATTCAGAATATTAAGAAATCTCTTGTCTGTGTGGATGGACTTTTGAGCAACTTTAGACCCATGTGTATTGTTGACCTTAATATATCTAATTATGTGCTGCACGTATTTTGGGGAACAGATATTTTCAGTGTTTTATCTATTGTACCCATTTATTTTATATTACTGTTGAAATTATTTTTATATCAATTATTAAAATATATTAGTACTGTAACTGATATGAAAAATATTAGTATTTTTAAAACAGAATACTAGAATACTAATGGTATCATGCCCCTATACTGCTACTGTTTTTGCCATTATATTACCAGCTTCTTAATGCATCTTTTGCAGTTGAATTGCTTGTTTCACCAGTTTTATTCTTACTGGTTCATCCCATTTTTCTCTGTTCTTTTTTTGGTTGTTTACGCATTATATTTCCTCTGTGGAAACGTGTGATCAGTGAATATATATGATATACATCTGGAAAGAGGCGGCATGTCTAATGCCTTATTGCGTCAACCAAACCCATATCCATATCCTCTTGTAGAGAGACCACCTTGACAGTACAGTACTCCCCCCATATCCGCTGGGGATATGTTCCAGGCCCCTCCGTGGATACTTGAAACTGTGGATAGGAGCGAACACCCCCTTCATGGTTTCCTGAGGGGCCCCCGCCCTGCCTCCCCTGTGGGCAGGCGTGCGCGCGCCCCCAGCTCTTTTTTTTTTTCTTTCAGCAAGCTTTGTTTCTTCCTTAAAACAAACAGAGAAGCAGCCTCCATTACAGGCAAGTAGAACAAGACTAAGTCCTAGAGAGGCTCTGCAAGGTTTCTGTTAACGAAGCTTACTGTGAAAAAATTAAAAACCTGGGAGGGGGGTCCCCACCTGGCAGCAGGAAACAAGTTATCTTGTTGGCTGTTTGCTCCCTGAGGCATCTGGTGGGGCCACTGTGTGATACATGAAGCTGGACTAGATGGGCCTTTGGCCTGATCCAGCAGGGCTCTTCTTATGATCCGTGGATAACTGAAAACGTGGATAGTGAATCCGTGGATATGGGGGCCCAACTGTATTTATTTGAACCTCTGTTTCAATAGCACAGCACCACTAAGTCCATTTCCTTTGATAAGTTGCAAAGTGGCCAATAACAGTGAAGATCAGGCTGTCAGACCGAATGATAATTAAAACCCTTGTAAAGAATTCATATGAGAAATGGATCCCTCGAGAAATGGCTACCACCCCGCTGAAACTGTATAATTAATTACAAGCCAAAGACTCCAAATAGACCCATGTGAATGTTGATAAAAACTATAAAGTAAAAATAAGTGTTTTCTGCTGAAATTATATATTTAGAGCACAATCCTATCCTTCCTTCCACCACTGGTGCTGCCGCACCAAAGGGGAGCATGCTGTATCCGGGGGGGGGGGATCGGCAGACTTCGGACAGGAAAGGAAATTTAAATTCCCTTTCCCCTCTGTAAGCTTCCTCCTCTGCATTGGGTCTCCTCAGACCTGTGCCAGCTCTTTAGCTGGTGCAAGTCTGAGGAGAGAAAGGGGGAGGGTGCTGACGGAGGGGATATAATCTGGTGTGTCACCTCTGGTGGCAGTGCTTCCAAAATGGCCACCGATAGAGCTCTCCACATGCTGTCAGCAGTCATTTTGTGACAGCGCAACTCTGTTCTGCTGTTGCAAACACTTCTGCAGTACAGCCCAATCCTGGATAGGATTGGGCTGGATAGGATTGGGCTGTTAGCTTTGCTTCACCATTCTTTTTTATTATATCACAGAAGTGTATCAAAAGAAATATGTAGCTTAATCAACCACCCCAAGAAATATGTAAAACAAAAAGTCATTTGCATTTTCCATGTGTATATGTCATTTCCTATTTTAGCCTCAGGTCCACATGCAGTCTGTTCCGGTATTTGTTTTTGACTAAAACAAGCACAAAAATAACTGGAAAATAACTGGCATTATAACTGGGCCCGGTGGGCCAATCTGACCCCCTGGAACACTGTCTCCCCGACCCTGCACTATACTGCGGGAAACGTACCTGCACCTGGGAGGGGGGCGTGCTCCTAGGTCGGACCGACTTTTATGTAATTTTATAGATTTTATTATTTATTCCCACCTTTCTCTCATGGAACTCAAGTTAGCATATGGTGAGATTCCTAAGCAGACCCAGACCTGTTTAGCTTGGCAAGGTTATTGCATCATGTGGTTTCAGACCATGCCCTGCGGCACGTTAGCTTTTACATTGGAAAAAATGTTTTTACCAGCTCCTTTTGTTTGGGATATGCCCCAGGCTGAATATTCGGGGTGGTCACTAGGGAGTAAACAAGCAAGTCTTATGGGGAGAAAAAAAAGGTCAAAGATTCCCCAACAGAACTTGAAATTTAGAAAAAGCTTACAGAGGAGGACAGTATCCACGATTTGGAAAATAGGAGCAAAGGCCTACTTCCTCTCTTGAAATCAAGTCCTGTATTTTGTTTCAGGTAGTAGCCTATCAGATGGCTGAGGAAGCTCATAAGCAAGCCATGTAGGCCAAAGGTCTCTCCTGTACTTTATGTCCAGTACTGTATCTGGTATTTGTATACTGCCTCTGAATGTGGGTGCTGTATTAACTGCAATTGCTAATAACCTTGAAAGACCTCTCCTCCATAAATTCTAATCCTTTTTCAAAGCCAGCTGAGCTAAAGGCCATCACCATATTTTGTAGTAGCGAATTTCATAATTTAATTATGAGTTGTGTGAAGTGTTTTCTTTTTGTGTGTATTGAACCTGCTACAAATAAATTCCATTGAGTGTCTCCAAGTTATGGCATGTATAAGAGGAGAAACATTCATCTCAATTTACTTCCTCCTTACTTTTCATAATTTTAAAAATCTGTTTCATGTTCCCCTTCCCACTGTGTTCAATGGGAATTACTCCCAGATAAGTGTACATAGGATTTGCATACTTACAGCGCAATCCTGTCTAACTGCACTCTGAGATGCAGGGGTGTCGGTGCAGCCTCTGCTGCATCCAGAACACAGAGCAGGCAGCTGGGAGGTCACCTTGGGGGAAGTCCCAGCTGCCCGAATGGGTCTCCTCGGATATGCACCAGCTGTTTTGCTGGCGCAAATCCAGGAGGCCCGTGTAATGGCAGCCAGATCCAGGAAGGGGGATAGGCCTCCTCCCAGTCCCTCCCCCTGTGTGGGCCCGGTCAACCAGTCCCCCCCCCGGAACGCCTCATTCTGCCCTTCCCATGCCCCTCTGTTGCCTGGCGGGGAGCTTACCATCCCCAGCATGTGCAGATCCAGCCTGCGCAGAGCAGGGCCAGCCTTAGTGCCAGTGCCACTTACTCCCAGGGTGCCGCAAAAGTGTTTTTTGTTTTTTTTTAGTATGTGGGATATGTTGTTATCTGACTTAAGCTGGTCTATGACTGCATTGTTAATAAACTAAACGTGCTTTATGGCAGGTGCTCCGCTGGTCTACTATGTAGATAGGATTGGGCTGCCCGTCCTTTCCAGTTTAATGATAAATATGTGTATGAGGAGTTTATGCCTATATTTTGTTAACACTCATCCAGTTTTGAGATCAGGTCAGGGAGGGGGTGACACCAAAATGACTTCCTATTCCATTTGTTACCTGTGGTGCGAAAATGCACCAATGGTAGAAACCCATTTTCTACCACTGGTTCCTTTTCGCACCACCTGTAACAAATTAATTAGTAATCTTATGCCAGCAGGCTCCTACTTCCAGGAAACACAACTACAAAACATGACAGGGCATGCAGAGAATTCTTACAAGGGAAATAACTTTACCTATTGCAATGATCTTTCCCACTGCAGCTACTTGAGAACCTTTCTAGTCTCAATTTCCAAAGCCTTCTTTGTAATCATGTCTTTCAAACCCACCTTCTTCTGAAGGAATTTTCTGATCTCTCTCCTGTGCCCTATTTAAATAAGCTTACCAGATTTCTTCCCGGGACAGAATGTCGCCCTTTAGGAGAAGGAATGTGGGGAGGTGTAGCTTGTTAAACCTTTGAGCACAATCCTAGGCATGTCTACTCAGAAGCAAGCCCCATTGTGTTCATGACATAAAGTAGGGCTAAACAAATCCTTACCCCCCCCCCCCCCGGTGGCAGTGCGCTCTTGGAAGTGCTGTCACCATCACCGCAGGTCACCACTCCCCTTAAGGGAGTAGCGACCCATTGTTCCTGGCTGGGGCGTCGTGATGCCCCAGTTTGGGAACCTCTGTCTTAGAGAGATCTTATTATTATTAACAGTATTTATATACCGCTTTTCAACAAAAAGTTCACAAAGCGGTTTACAGACAAATCAAATGATTAAATGGCTCCCTGTCCCAAAAGGGCTCACAATCTAAAAAAGATGCAGAAGAACACCAGCAAGCAGCCACCAGAAAAGACACTGTGCTGGGGTGAAAGGGGAGCAGTTGCTCTCCCTCTGCTAAATATAAGAGGAGCACCAATTGAAAAAGTGCCTCTTGCCCAGTTAGCAGGGGTTTATGCTATGAATAGCATATGGTGAATCACAATAGCTTATGGTGAACACCATTCAGCTCTGCGTATTTTTTCTATTTGTAAATTACTTCTAGAATATCATTTTAGAACTTCATTTAAAACTTCAAACTTCTATATGACATAGTTCTTTAAGGCTGATTCACACTAGCCCTTTCCGTGCACGTTTTGGCTTAACGTTTGGTCTTTTCGTGCGTTTTTCATGCTTGCGTCAGACGCAGCATGAGCTTACGCCGCAGCCAGGAGAGATGGTTTCGGTTTATCTTTTTGCTGCGCTCGCGTTTAAGCTAGCGTTTATGCTCCCGGTGCTAGGCAGCTCACCAATCAGAGAAGCGCATTTCTCTTCACCCAATCACAGCTGCGCTTTCTTCAAGAAGGCGGGCAAACGTTCAGAGAACTGCTAGACGCACGTACAGACGCTAGAGTAGAGCAAACGTGCACAGAAGGGCTAGTGTGAATCAGCCTTTAGATACAGTCTGCCAAACCAACGGTTCATTTGTTGAGGGAATCTCCATGACAACTTTTAGAAGATGCAAATAATTAATTTAGCTACTCATATTTCCCATTCTTCCTTTAGATGAGACAATTGCTTCCTTGGATTTAAGCAATAGCTGCATATTACAGTAATTCAGAAACAGCTAGAACACAGGAGCTGCTTTATATGGGCTCAAGCCCATGGTCCATCTAAACTCGATAATATCCACATTGACTGTCAATGACTGGCATTGGCTGTCAGGCTTTCAGATTCTGGTCTTTCCCCAGCCCTACCTAGAGATGCCAGACATTGAAACTTGGACCTTGTGCATGCAAAACAAGTGCTCTGTTACTGAGCTGCAGCTGCATCCCCAACTTGTTTCATTGCAGGCCTGGTGGCCCATGCTTGACACACACCCTGTGATCTAACATCTCACCTCTGAAACCTGACAAAAGTGGCTCAAAACCTTAGACCTGGTCACACTGATTCTGAAAGGCAATTGGAGACAAAGGACTAAATATTGGGAAGAAATAAAGGCAGGAAATGTGGGTGCTAAGAAAAGAAGGTAACTGATAGCAAGAGTGTTCAGTATAATAATGAGTTGGTCTTAATGGAACTGCAGAAACTGCAGGTTTGAGGGAGCTTTTGGATAGACTGGATGAAGGACCTAAAGCAGGGTTGTCCAACTTTTTGTACCTCGAGGGCCGCATGCGGACTTCGACATGGAACCCGGGGGCCGCACAATGAATAATTAATTAATTAATTAATTATGACCACTGCATAAGCAGAGCTGTAAGACCCACAGTGGAATTTTTTTTAAAAAAGATTAGAGCAAAGGTTCTCAACTTCTTGACTAACTGTACCCCCTGCACATTAACTTAATTAATTATCTAATTAAATTATGCAAATTAATGTGATCGGAAATTTTTTTTTTAAACATCCTGCCAAGAGCATGAAGATGAGGACATAACACAGAACCTGCAGATCAGGTAGCCCACATACTCCCACTCCACAACTTCCTCCCACTCCCTGCAAGCAGGACAAGCAGGACAAACACAGATCACTGTATCTTTGAAGCAACACGACAACACACACCACACAGATCAACTGGCAAAGCAAGGCAGTGCAGATAACCTCCCCTCCCCAATCCAAGCAAGGCAACAGGCAGAAGCAACATAGCCCCACGTGGAAATCAGAGCCTCAGAGACACAGAAGGGCAACTACAAAAAATACACTGCACAGATGGGAGAGAAGGAAAAAAACTTACAATCTTATTTACACTTACACTTACATAGAGGCACTTACAAAAATACCCTTACAATTCAAGAATGTGGATTCACACACACACACACACACACACACACACACACACACACACACACACACACACCATCCTTCTCCCCAAAACAGCTTCCTCTTCTGAACAGTAAAGACTGGGATATTATGGAAAGGTTCTCCTCTACCACCTCACCTCAATACTGGTCTTCCAATTCCGTTTTGAAATTAAGATGCTTCCCCCAAAATGTGAGTCTTTTCCCAGGGTCAGCCTCAGCCTATTTGAGGCAAGTGAAAACACACACACACACGCACACACACACACACACACACACACACACACACACACACACACACACACACAAACACACCAAGAGGTTGTGATCACTGACTGCGCGCACACACAATCCCGGGATCAACTCTGGCAGAAGCTGTCTTTCTTTCCTGCTGCCCAGAAGCGCTGCCCTCCCCCCCCAATGATTCCTCCCTCGGGAACCTTACCTCCGAACCAGTCCTGTTCTCAGGAGGGAGGGGGGAGCAGAACTCCTTGATTCCTCCCGGCTGTGAGCTCCCTGCTGATTTGCCCCCCAAGCTCGATCTCCGGCTGTGGCCTCACGATGAGTCCTTCTAGCTGCGGCCTTGCATGAGCCACTTGGTCCAGCCCCCTCCCCCAGCTCAAGCTCCGGATGTCTCCCTCATCATGCTGCTGCCTTAGTAGTAGCAGCGGCGGCAGCCTGCTTACCCGCCGCTTCCTCCCCACTTGCCCGCCTCTTGGCTCCTGCGCGCCTTTCTGATAGTCTCCCTGCCCAGCATGCCCCGCCTGCGCTGACAGTCGGAAAAGCGCTCAGAACCTGAGCGCTTTTACGAGCATCAGTGGAGCGCGAGGAACGCTGGGCCTGGGGCGACCTCTCACAAGGCAGTCAGCCCGACCAGCTCTCTTCCTGACTTTCAGGAAGAGAGCGGATCGGGCCGGCAGGCTCAAGAGAGGTCGGAGCCAGTGGAGTCACTAGGGCGCGCGCCGCCCTGTGCGAGGGCGTGCACGCCGCCCTAATGACCGCCATGCTGCCCGACAGCCGGCCGGCGAGGATGCTCCGGAGACATCGTCGCCGGCCGGCTGTCTTGGGCAGGAGGAGGCCTTGGAGTGTCCGCCCTCGGCGGAGCTCCAAGGCCTTCTGAGGGAGGCCCGATGCGCGCCGTCATATTTATAAGGTTTTCGCGCATGCGCAGTATGTTTCTGAGGGCAAATTTGCCCTCAGAAACATACTGCGCATGCGCGAAAACCTTATAAATATGACGGCGCGCATCGGACCTCTCTCAGAAGGCCTTGGAGCTCCGCTGAGGGCGGACGCTCCGAGGCCTCCTCTGAGGCATTGCTGAGGCCTCCTAGGCGTCGCTGGAGCGCGGCGGGAATGGCGCCCGCTCTTCCTGCCGCACTCCAGCGACGCCCCTGCTTGGGGCTCAGTGCCTTTCTCCCTCCCTTGGTGGAGGGAGAAGCCCTGGGGGCCGCAGGAGAAGCCCCCGGGCGTGGGCCGCGTGTTGGACCACGGTGATCTAAAGGTTAAGATTAGAGTATTTCAGCAAGGAGCAAGTGCACAGGGATAGCTGGAGAGAACACATGGTGGCATGTGATGACATCTACCAAAATATTTTAGTGGGTTCATTACAAAAAAAAAAAAAAAATCTGCCAATTTTCAAATTAGCGTACAAGTCCTGTAAAACGGCCATTTGTCACCATATCAGTATTCTGAGTTGAGATTGTAAAGATAGCCATGCTTGCTCTCTTGTAGTTGTATCTGAGGTCCTTATCTCTTGCAAATGGATATATCCACATTTTGTAATTTGTTACATAAGCACTGATAAAAACTGTGACTTTTGTGTACTTTTCATAGTTGCATTTCAAGTAAATCACATCTGATTCTATGCAATTTGCCATTCTTTGTGATGGAAAATTGAAAAATCCAAAACATCTGTATAACGCAAAAGCTTTCATAAAGCTGTTGTCTTTGTTTTGTTTTTATTATTCCTGGATACTGCTGCTAATATAAAGGACGTGGATTGAAAAGAGGACCTTCTTTTCCTAGGCAATGTGTTATTGATGAGCTGGCATTTGCCCTGTGGCTTTCCCAGAGGATTGCTTACATCTATTACTCACACACATCGATTGGTTAATTTGATAATTCTATCACCAATCAGCTTGTGTCTGACCTTTTTGCCATGGCAATGATGGCAGAGTCTTCATTTTTACATTGCGGACCTGCTAGATTGACCTTTCTGAGGAGAATGTCAAGACATCCCTTGATCTTAACCTGTCACTAAATTTGTTAGAATTACACTGTCCCTTAACCTTGATCTCGTGGAGTTGTTGCATCCAGGATGCACATTTTGTCTTTTTAAACATTTTTAAATGAAGTGTGTCAGTGGAAAGTAATCAGAACAAAAAACTACATTAGAAATTAAAATCAGTTTTCCTTTAAAAATACGTATAATCTTTTTAAAGAGATTTCAGCATAAGACTTGCTTACGTTTGAAATGTTAGGTGCATAGCAGATTTCATCATGTCTGTGAAATAAACTATTTCTCTCCTAAGGGATTTTTATCTCTCTCTTTTTTTCCCCCAAGGAACATCACACAATGCAGTAAAATACTGCCCAGTACCTTGGCTAAATGTTGCCATCTCAAGTGCCACCTGGGTTTCCCTTTCTGCCATATAATGTTCCTAATTGGAAACTCCACTTAAGTAGGAAAAGAAACCAATTTGGCCCTAACCCAGTATATTTGAAAGTAAGCCACATTCATTTCAATGGAACTTCTTTCCAGATATGCCCACTTATTTGGGTATACACCCCATTGAGCTCAATTGTACTTACTCCTGAGCAAACATGTGTAGGATCAGTTTGTAAGCCTTCTGTTTGCATCGTTCAAATTTCCTCGCTTTCTAAATGTAAATATTTTATTATCTATATGTAAATATTTTAACAGGGGGCTGTCACCAAATTTGCCATTGGCAATCTAAGATAAAGTTATATTTACCAACAATTTGCATGCTTGTCAGAGCACAGAGAGTCAGTCTGTTTCTTGAACAGACACACACACACACACACACACACACACACACACACACACACACACACACACACTTTATCCTACAAAGTTAGGAGGCTACCACAGTCAGCAAGCACATAGAATGAATGCTAAACATAGGTCAACAACTTTGAACTTGGCGTTTTGTGGCAAGATCAATGAACTATAGAGGAATCCAAGGCACTTAATATGAGGATAACAACAATAAAATAGCAGTGCATAGATCCTTGCATGCCAGTCCCTGTCAAGCTTAGACTAGTTTGAGATCCAGGTCCTCTGACACAATTTGAGTATCTTCTCATTGATGAAAAAGCGTGACACACCTGTGATTTCCTGGGCTGCTACTCATCTAAGCAGACACTCTAAATGTAGAACAAAGTTATTGCAGTGCGGATTTGTAATGGGAACTGAAGTTGTTAAAGACTGGGATGAAATGACTAAACTCATTTCACTCATAATCTTAAGCAAATTCATATCTAAGCCCTTAGAAGTTAAAGGCTTGTGCGTTAACAGCCTAGATATCCTCTGTATTCACTGAAAAATAAACTAAAACCAAATCTCAGATGATTTTGTATGGACCAGAACATGCCCTCCTGTTAATTAGGAACAGTGTAAGAAGTCTGAGACATTAATAAGAAGATTTGTATTAAAAATTGAAAGATTAAACTGTTATCTCTCTCTTTGATTTCTTGTAACAGAACAATCTTCTGTGGCTTCGATGCCTAATCTTAGCTGAGCTTGTGAAAAGACCTTAGTTAATAAATATTATTTTAAATCAAGACTTTGAGCAAAAGTGCAGATAGTGAGATCTTTAAAGTTTTAAACGATTGTCGCTCATCTAGCTTTAGAGGAGGAGGAGAGGAAGAAAGATGCAGCAATGTGGGACAGAGACATATTGAGAGTCAGCTACTAATGTTGCTGGTAGAAATAAAATGGATTTCCTGTTTTGAGTGAGAGACTGAAGGCACCAACACCCCTAGAGTTTGTGCTCCTATGATCTTCATATTTTCTGTGATTTTGGTTTTGTACTGTGCTGTGTGTTTATTATTATGGAGCTTTTATTGTTGGGTGAGATCCAAAACTCCTCGTGCACTAGTGGGAAAGCACTTTGGGTCCACTCCTATCCAACTTCCCAGCCCGGATGTAGCTGTGGCAACAGGGCATGCACTGCATCCTGTGGTGGAGGGGGGGGGCAACCACAAGGTCTCCTCAAGGTAAGGGAATCTTTGTTCCCTTAGCTCGGGGCTGCATTGCAGCTGTATTGGCCCTGGAAGGTTGGATAGGATTGGGCCCTTCCAGTCTTACAAGAGGAAGGAGAGAATTCCGACAGCAACCACCCACCCACCCCCAACCTTGGGAGTGGACTTTTCAAGCATGCTGGTGGGGGGTGGGGGGTGGGAGTGTCACTCAAAGGGGTAGTTTAAAGTTCTTATGTGGAATTCGAGCAGCTGTTCCCTCTGTTCTGGATCCAAGTGACTACTACTAGTATTTATAGTAATATTAATACATATAATTATGCTTGGTATTTACAGTACATATCTCGTTTTTGAGCATGTTCAAAGTGCTTCACATGTCTTTGTCCAATAATGCTTACAACAGCCCTGTTAGGTAGCTAGGTAGGCATTATTATTGGCTTTGTATTGTAGATGAGGGACAGACTGAGGGATAGTGGTTTGCCTAAAACCATCTACTGTGATTAGATTTGAACCAGAGAACTTCCAAGATCAGATACCCTCTAAACCACCATAGTTCATTAGTACTCATAATTTGAACCAGAGAACTTCCAAGATCAGATACCCTCTAAACCACCATAGTTCATTAGTACTCATAATTTATTTTTATTGGCATGTTCTTAATGGGATTGATTGTATTTTTTGGTTTGTTTTTATATTTCCTGTAAGCTGTTTCAAACTCAGAAGAGGATGTATTGTGTAATCGTGTGCCCACTCCTGAAAAAAAAAATCATCTCTGGATTCCACCAATTTAAATAATTATTGACTGGTTTCCAATCGTCCTTTCTTGAGGAAGATGATTGAGTGGGTGGTGGCATCTCACCGCCTGGGGATCCTAGATGAGACGGCCTGTCTGGACCCTTTTCAGTTTAGCTTCAGGCTGGGCTTTGGGACAGAGACAGCCTTAGTCGCCCTGTTGGATGATCTTCACCGGGGACTAGACAGGAGGAGTGCGTCCTGTTGGACCTCTCAGCAGCTTTCGATACCGTTGACCATGGTACCCTTCTGGGTTGGATGGCCGGGCTTGGGGGCACTGTGTTGCAGTGGATCCGCTCCTTCTTGGCTGACAGGTCCCAGATGGTGCCTTGGCCTTTACAGTGTGGGGTGCCACAGAGATCTATTCTGTCCCAATGCTTTTTAACATCTACATGAAAACTCTGGGAGAGATCATCCACAGATTTGGAGTGGGGTGTCACGGCTGGGGGGGGTTGATGTGCCGGCCAACCACTCGCCTGGGGTGACGCACCGGCTCGTGACGCCGCTGAGCTAGACTGTAGTGTATGGAGCACATCTCACCAGTGTTAAAGCAGCTATACTGGTTCATGGTTTGTTTTTAGGGCAAATACAAAGTGCTGGCTCTAAGGCTTGTCTTCAGTTTCCCCCCATAATGAGATGGCACCCCGATTCTGGCATGGGTTCCCTAGGCGGTCTTAGCTCTGACTCTGATGTCTTTTTGGTGCTAAGTCAAGTACTTTTTTATTTCTCCAGGGCATTTACACTTTTCTGGGTTTTATGTTATTTTAACTGACTATAAGTTTTTACTGTTTTTGTTTGAACTGAAATTATTTATTAACTGGTTATTGAATTGCATCTAAACTTCCGTAAGCATAACCAAACTTGCAGTGTAGGCCTGTCTGACCATGGGGCTGATGACAAGGATCACCACAAGTATGTGTAACCTAAAATGCATTAATTAAAATATATATATATATATATATATATATATATATATATATATATATATATATATATATATATATATATATATATATATATATATATATAATGGCTAATTTGTTAAATTCTGAAGTTAGAACTGTGAAGTCCTTGGAAAATGCTGGAGGAAACCTACTGATAAGTCATGATGGAAATGAACAGCAATTTAAGTTGTTAAATGTCACATTCTACCAAAGTGAAATTAATTTCCTGTTTCTATGTCCCTCCAAACTGCCAAATACCGGTACTTAGCTATCACATACATTTTGGGTTAAACTTAGTTAATAAAATTATCCTAACTTAAATGTGTCTGAGGTCAGAATTGCATGTCAACACCTTTAATAAGCTACTTTAAAAAAATTGTTAAATCCCCAACTTGTTTCATCTGTGGAATTTATTTCATAATTTTTGCATGTTGAACATACACCACTGAGCATGCATCAAAATAAATTTTGATACAGCCTTGACCTTCAGTAATAATCTGCACCTCAATTGCTCCTATTTAAATAGCCAGGAAAGAGCAGAAGAGAAAATTACATTTGCTGGAGATGATTTCGGAGTACAGCAGGAGTTTTATTCATTGTTAATTTTAGAAGCAGATATAGAAAGCTACTGTGATTCTGATAATATCAATCCGCACCTTTGTTTAAACTCTTCTAAACCTAGCATTTTAATGTTTTTAAAACAAATTTAGAAATACACATTTAATTAAAATTCCTTTATTTTTCACTGTTTTAGGGCTAGAGAATAGGAGAGCTAAGTCCCAATCATAATTTCCATGGGTTTAGTAGAGACTAGGTTTTAGAAGAGTAGGTTTTCTCTGTGACAAGTGCAGGGGAGTGGCAGCAGGAAACAGGTTGTCTTGTTGGCTGTGTGCTCCCTGAGGCATCTGGTGGGGCCACTGTGAGATACAGGAAGCTGGACTAGATGGGCCTTTGGCCTGATCAGCAGGGCTCTTCTTATGTTCTTATGACTTGTAACATACCCCCCCCCTCTCTTAAGGGTGCCAACCCTCTAGGATTGGCCTAGGGTCTCCAGGAGTCAGCATTAAATTCCAGGTCACTACTGAAAGCAATTCTGGATATCCTAACAGGGTCTTCTTGTCTTAGAGCCCAGTCTTATTCCCCCCCCCACTTGTGCAGCCGCACTGAAAAAGGGCACGCTATATCCAGTGGGGGATGTGGGGGATTTCGAGGGGAAAGTGTATTTAAATTCCCTTATATCTCTGTAAGTCTCCCACTCTGCAATAGCTGGCGCAAGTCCGAGGACAGAAAGGGGCGGGGAGGCTGCCCACAGAGGGAGTAGGATCCGGCACGCACTTTCACTGCCAGATCCACACCCCCAGCATTCTGCCCCTCCCCACCCAGTTCTGCATCCTCCCCATCCCTTTTTCTGTCAGTGCTACGAGCCCATTGGATTGAGATGAAAATGACATCATGTCATGTTGGGAGGTGAAGTTGGTTTATTATCATATTTATATACCACCTTTCTCATAGACTCAAGGCAGTTTGCGTAGGCAGGCTGAACATAAACCCCATTTTTCAATGAGGTTTTTACAAGTATTCTATGAGAAAATCTACTAGAACCCTCCATTTCTCCAGATATTTCCTTTTATAGTGCAGTCATCATCCTGGCTGCCTACTCTTGTGCCCTTTAAGGTCTCGCAGGCAGCTGCAAGCCAAGCTTCAGACTGGTTCTCAAGATGTTATATGTTTTGTGCCAGCTGACTCCTCCACACTCCTCCACAGAGATACACCAGCGGTCTCTCGGTCTCCCTTCCAGCAGCTGATCCTGCTTAGCTTTTTCAGGCATGGCAACAGCTGCTCAACCTTCTGCCTCCACACCTCTACACCTTTTTTGTTTCTTTTATCTTTTTTTAGTTCATAAGCTCCTAACATCTCTGGCTTCCTGATCTGTATTTGTATCCAGACATGGAGTTAGGGTACTAGATATATTAATTGCACAAGTGACAAAAGGCGTATTCACACTTGGATCTGTCCCTTGGATCTCATATCAGTACTTTTTTGCACTTGGGCGACAGCAACATTTGTTCCTACTGTCCTTGGTATGTCAATATCTCTGGCTATTATGGTGCTTGTCCCTCCCTCCAGCTGCCAGTCACACTCAATTGCTTTCTTGTGCCTGTCAATTGCCATCAGAATTGCCATCAGAGTCTGGGGCTTATAATTCTGGGGCTTGTAATACTTGAGAGGGCATATCACATAGGGTGACACAGGTCTGTCTGTCTCTCAAACTACAAGAACTGGAGTTCCTCACATAGCCATTTGCTGTGACTCTTACACCCTCTGTCTTTTAAAGCAGGGCCAGCTGGCCAGCAGCTCACTGTTCATAATGTTGCACTGCTTCTGATGGGAGTCTAGCAAACTTCAGAGGATTTTCCAAGATTTGACAGTGTCTTAGAAAAGTGTTTGCTGGTTGGGATGCAGGTCATCATCATAAAGCATAGTATGATTTGTTTTTCCTGAATGGTCCCCAAAGCCATTATTTAAAATAGAACCATAGCAAAGGCTGTCGAGTTTCATCAGGGTTAAAACGACAACATGTAGGGAAGGTATGTAGGGCTGTGTGTGTGTGTGTGTGTGTGTGTGTGTGTGTGTGTGTGTGTGTGTGTGTGTGTGTGTGTGTGTGTGTGTGTGTGTGTGTGTGAAACTCATAAGGCAAAACTTTTGCTTCATCTTTTTTTTAACCTTTCAGCTGCATCAAGCATCCATATGGACACCCTGTCCTGCACCAGCATTTTATCACAGCTGCATTTCTTCACAGGAGAAACTAGTTATTTATTTTCCTTTCCATGCCTTTCCATGTGGCAACAAACTCTGTAATCTGGAAACGTATTTTCAGGTGGTCTTCTAATTCTTCATTCTCTTCTCCCAACCAGTCCCGGTTGACCCAACCAAATCAACATACCACCCAACATTTCACAGATAAAAATAGGGCCAAGCACATAATCTCTGTTCAGATATCTCAATCCCTACCCACCTCCTTGCAAACTGTTGAAAGTTCTACTCAGTCTGCTGCATTCATTAGCACTGCAATAGTCTGTTGGCATCCTACAGCCTAACTCATTCATATCCTTTCCATCAACATAAAATGTAAATCAGATTAATTTACAAATAAAAATGTAAAACAATAAGCAAATAAACTAGAATCAGGGTAAAATCAGCAAGTAGAAACAATATCATTCGCAGATTAAAAATTAAAAAGTCTTCACCTGGTAGTGAAAGCACACAATCAAGAAAGCTTTTGCTCCAGTCATGGCCCGCCTCTCTTGAGATGGAGGAGGCACCCGGAGGATGGCTGTGAAATTTGCTATAAGTGTTTCATTTGGAGTAGGTGATCATTCAGTCATCCAGATCCCAAGCCATGTGTCTTAAGACTGACAGCACAATCCTGTGTAACTCTTGCATCAGTGTAACAGAAGATCCACCAGTGTAAGTGCACTTATGCCAGTGTTACTTGCTGTACGTCGATGAACGCAGGACGGTCATCAGCATAACCCCTCTCAGACACAGTTCAGACGCCAGTGCAACTCCGCAGGTGCAGGGGGAATTCTGGGGGTGTTTGGACCTCCCCTGCGCCGGTGGAGTTGTACTGGTGTCCGTCCTGCATCTGAACTGAGCGTGCATGGCGTCCGAGAGGGGTTAGGCTGGTTTCCGTTTTGCGTTCATCGGCGTATGGCAAGTTACACTGGCATAAGAGCACTTACACTGGTGGATCTACTGTTACACCGATGCAGGAGTTATACAAAATTGCGCTGTGAATTTAGCTACATGTGCACAGGGAAGAAGATCCCTCTATCCCCTTCTCAGAAATTTAACTTGTAGAGACTTGGGAAGAGATTTAAATAAGCCACTGACAACATTTTATTAATATATTCCCAAAATGCAAACACAGAGACAAAGCAGACTGACTTACCGGGGACAGGAGCCCCAAAATAAAGTCTGTCTTTAGTAGATAGGGACTGTTGGAGCATATTTATCAAATGATATTTCTTTGAAGCTTTATGGGCTTGCAATTATTCAGTTCTGCTATCAGGTCCTATCAGTGACTATCTCTAACCAGGAAGTGCTGAGAACGTCTCTTAAATATTTCAGGTTCACTAGTAGTGTTCTTTTAAAAAAAAGCCTCACTTGGTTATTTGTATTTAGTTTTAGACAGACCAACAGACATCACACTGCTACTATAAATGGTAATGCACAGAATACAAATGGAATACAAATTCTGTTGGTAATACATAATGAAAAAATGTTATTATGGAAGCTGCAATGATCAGTCAAAGTAATCTAGCAGGGTAATGATGAAACCTTGCGGCCTGTCAAAAGGCTTCCAACAGTTAAACTTACAAGTCCTCTGCCAAGATCATGATCTCTGGGAATATTTGTTACTTCAATGTCTACTTGTTAAGCTGATTCCTTGGTTTTCACTCATATAGCTCCTGTCACACGCACACACACTTTTATTTTATAGATATTAAGCTTTGCTTCTTCAAAAGAAAATTGAGTCACCATCTGTCTGGGAAAAGTTGATGTCACACTGATCATCACACGGAAAAGCTTCCTTCCTTGACATGAATGAAACCAAACTCATCCCATGCTGCCTGCCTCTTGTGCCATTTTGACATACAAGAAAGGCATTGCCCAATGCTACAATCTTGAGAATCAAGCCCGACGACCTAGTGGGGCTTTGGATTTTTTCATTATTCTTTTTCCTGTGCAACAATCTACCCTGCTCCTCCACTAAGGTTGTCATCTTTCCAGGACTTTTCAGGAAGCCTCTCCTAGAACCAGCAATATGCTCAGGGACCGATGAGAGCAAGCTTAGAGACTTCCAAGCTCCCCAGTCCCTACCCACTCCTGACACTTAGTCCTGAGTCTTCTCCCCATCTCTGCTGCAGCCAGTTCTACACGCAGACAGAGCACTGACGTCACGTCACCTCGCTTGCCCCTCTTCATCAGCACCTGGAATGCTGAGCAGGCAGGCAGCAGAGGTGAGGGAGCTGCAGCGACAAAAGTGGAGGCGATAGCATGAATGGCTGGCTGGGGTGGGGGAGGAGTAAGGGGCTCACAGGAACCAATGAAGCTGAGAGAGGAAGAACTTCCATTCTTAGTAAGCTATGCCAACTGAAAGGTGCTGCTCCCCCTATGGAGTTGTTGCTCCCCACCCCCATGCAGCCCCAAATGAACGCAAAAATGTCTTGAAGCTGCACACACCCTCTCCGCTGGCCTCTGGGTCTCATCATTATGCTCCTAAATCCTTTTTTTCTGTTATTATGGCACAGATTTTGAAAAATGGAGCTCTTCCTCAACTAAAAACTAGAAAAGAATGTTTTTTTAAGCCCACCTCGCTTTCCTTGGTTGTTCATTTAAAAAAAAAATAGAAATTGGAGGTTTGTAGGTAGTACTTTTTACACTCTAAAGAGGTTTAATGGATATTTTTTTTAAGATACTGTTCCATCTTGCAAGTGACCAGGCTTTAAGGAAAAATCTAACATTGACAGTGCAATCCTATGCATGTTTACTCAGAAGTCAGTTTCACTGTGCTCAGTGGGGCTTACTCCCTTGTAGCTGTGCAGCCTAAGGCTGATTGCAGGCCTTATAATTAATTAATTTATATTGGGAGGGGGGAATCTCCAGGAATGGCTTCTGTCAGAGTGTGTGTGTGTGTGTGTGTGTGTGTGTGTGTGTGTGTGTGTGTGTGTGTGTGTTAAAGAAGAAACTCCAACGTAAAGGAACTTTCTGGATTATGATCAAGGTCTTTCCAAATGAAAAAGGTCTTCCAAACCTATTTGTCCTTTCATTCTGAAAATATTTCTTCTTATTGCGATCTGACATGATCATGAATACAGTTATTAAAGTCACCATTACATTTTAAGGGGCTGAATTTTTTTCACTACAGTACCTGAAGGTTAGTGCCTGGTCCTATTAGCTATCCTCAAGGGGGAGAGAAGGGATGAAAATTGTGTGAGTTTTGAGATGAGGCAAGGCTAATGTCAAAGTACAATAAATGTGTAGAATTGCATCATGTAAATCTAAGAATTTACACAGCTGGCCTTTTGCTGTTCTGAAAAAAGCAGATATTTCTAGGGTAAGCTTCTTGTACCAGAAAGGTTAAGGCAAACTGAAGTCCACTGAATGAAAACTCTGGTGATGAGCTAATTCCATTATTCTTGGTGAAATTCAGTGGACTATGAGAGACTTCTGAAGCATATTGGCCCTTTACTACAAAGACTGAAAGCACTTGCAGTTTGACTTACAGAAGGATTGTCAGCATCTTCAGAATGCAAATGTATTTTGCAAATTGAGTGCAACTCGGTTTTCTGTGAGAGCAGTCAAGAATGTAGACTTTAAAACAGGTTGGTGATTATTGAGCTGTGGATCTCTGAATTTTAGTCAATTAACCAATCCAAGTTCAGGTATCCGAACCTTCAGAAGAAATTCCCTTGACAAACTATGAACATTTGAAAGTGCTTTATACCAAGTAGGACTATTGATTTCTCTGGCTCAAGGAGTCTCAAGAAGGCATCTCAAGGAGACATCTTTCCCAACCTCTGTGATCCCTTAGAAAAAAATACAAAAAACCTGAGATGCAATGGATTGAGCCCAAGACCTTTTGCATGCCCCAATATATATCCCAGTTCTTGATATTTAATATACTTTGTCACACCCACACTTCATATAACTTGATGGGTAATACATAGAGAAAAATCCAACGTCTCAGTGTCTCTGTGTGAGGGCTCCTTAGAGCCTATGCAAAGTGAAATCTCTGGGAGCAGAAATGCACGATCACATGATCATCGGCCTTGTGAAGTCATCCCAGATTTTTCTCACTCTGTGATGGGTAAAAGACCGTAAAAATTTCAGGCCTTAGTGCACTCACATTCTTAGCAGAATGTTTTTCATGTTTTAAATAAGATGTACAGTACGTTAAAAACAAATTTGGGCATAGTGTGCAGATAGCAGTGCTACAAGATTATTAGAGAATGTTTTTTTGTTTTTTAAAAGGATAACGAATAGCTTTCTTCAGTAGCAACTGTAAAATGCCAGAATTTAACTTTAATCACATCTAATTAGACATCTTTTTCATGTTTGTGTTTGTGACATTTCTGAAATCTTGATTCTCATAATGCATCTAAAAAACACCCAATTTCATGCATCTAAAAAACACCCAATATGCAAAAATGCCTCGCACGCTTTATTCCAACATTTCAGTCTTGAAGAGACTCTTACATTATCTTGTACCATGTGGAGAGTTGAACACAATGAAGTCCAAAATTACCAATATATTTTGACATATCTAAAGCAGTGGTTTCCAAACTGTGTTCCATGGAATAATGGGTTTTCTCAGGTGCTTGTCAGAGATTCATCAGTGCACACGCCAGCAACAGAAGACCAGGTTCTTTGAAAGACAGTTTACCAGTACGGTAATCTTCCCCTGCAGTATGCAGCCACCCTGCAAGGTTATGTCTCAGTTTACATCTTGTGTCATGACAGTGATACCCAACAGTTCTGCCTAGTGCCCGGGCTGGCCGAAGACATTTTGCTGCCTGAAGTGAAGGACCAGATCACACACAGCCCCATTACATAGAAACAGTGTGTGGTGCCCCCTTGGGGTCATCTCAAGGAGACAGGCTCACATTGTATGGTCCGCCCAGTGGCGTCGCTTCGGTTGGGGCGGGGCTGTAAGTATCGCTCCGGTCATAGTCTCTTTACGGAGGGAGCAGGAGGCAGCCCCGCCCCCTCACTGTCGGAGCCAGTCCCCTGCAGAGAAAGCAGCAGACAAGAGACCCTGCCTGCTGCTTTCTCTGCAGGGAACTGGCTCCGACAGTGAGGGGGCGGGGCTGCCTCCTGCTCCCTCGGTAAAGAGACTACGACCGGAGCGATACTTACAGCCCCGCCCCAACCGAAGCGACGCCAGTGATATGCCCCCTGAGTAAAAATGACTGGCCAAAGGTGACAAAAGAAGTGTTGCTCAAGGAGGGGTTTATTCAAGGCAATCATTATTATTTATTTTCTGTATTTATATACCGCCTTTCTCATCATCAGATTTCTCATCAGATTTATTCAAGGCGGTTTACAAAGGCAGGCTATCCTAGACCCGATAAGGGTCTTTACAATATTGTTCTATTCATATACAGAACCTTCCATACTCAAGTTTTCCCTTCGGAGTGCAGCCCTCCTTATGACTTGTGCTCTTACATGGCTTCTGAATCCTCATATCCTATTTCGCTTAAAATTGTGCTCTGCACTTCCAAGCTTCAGTTTTACCGCAGTTCACCCTCGGATGCTTGTCAAGATGTTCTCTCTCTAGCTGATTGCCCTCCACCCTCTCACCGTGTCTTCTCAGTGTCTTTGCAAGGTTCGTTGGCAACTTCCATCTCCCATCCAAGCAAGAACCGAGGTCAACCCTGCTTAGCTTCTTCAGGCAGGGCAACCTCCAGGGCAACCTTCAGGCAACCTTCAGGTACCTCCAAGTATGGGTCCCTTATAATGGAGGGTAGTCCACTGTAAGATTCTTCTGGTTGCCAATCATAGGGAGCTTCTTTGTGGGTACAACAGGTGTGGACGTTTTCCTTCTTCCTGCTTCTGCTGTCTGCTTGAAGTCTCCCCTGGCCTGGAGGGTCTGCTTCCACCCCAGTGGGCTTTCCTGAGGCTCCTGTCAATAGGCATCACCCCCAAGCTCTCAGGCCAGTGAAGGCTGATGGGCTCTTCCCGCTGGAGGCTTTCCACCTGAGAGCCAGATTGTTCATTTTTCTGTCTCTCCCAAGCACCCACAGTGCCTGGTACTCCTACCTCTCCCCTTTTCCTCTGCTCTTCTTTTTCCCCTCTGGGGCTTTTTCTCCCTCCACCTCCTTCCCCTTCAGCTGTTCCACATTTGCCTCTCTTCCCCAGCTTGGCGTTCTCACTTCTCCTTCCATTCCTCATAGATCCTCCTCTCTCTTTCCTACATGTTCCTGTCTCCTTTGCTCTCACTTCCCTTTGCCTCACTCTCCTTTTGTCCTGTGCGCACTTGGCTAGGCTCCTCCCCCTGAATTTCCTGCAGCTGTTTGGCTGTCAGCGTCTTCCCAACAGGCGGTGCTGAGTGATGACATCATCACTTCTCTGCCTGTTGGGCCACAGCCAGCTTCCAGGACTCCCCACAGCTGTACAGGGGCTTGCGTGGGGCAATGTCGTGACACGGTGTCATAAGTGCCTTTCTGCAGCCAACAGGGTTTTTTAAATACTGATGACAATGAGCCATTGTGCTTCTGAACTGCTGGATTATTCAATCTTGTGTGATTAAAATAAAAACACCCAGGGCTGTTCCTCCACCCCAGTTCTGAAGCACAAGCAGATATATTGCCCCCCAATTTGTTTTTTTCACATGCAGAAGACTTAATACTCAAGGATTATTATCCCCCTCCTAGTTCAGAAGGTTGAATAACTCTCTCTCTCTCTCTCTCTCTCTCTCTCTCTCTCTCTCTCTCTCTCTCTCTCTCTCTCTGGGCGAGAGAGAGAGAGTGTGCGTTGAACATTTCCTGTTATTAACCTACCTACCCATCATTTGATTGCACCTTTGGTAGTGGGGAGAGGGGGAAGGCATCAGGCAGGCATCTGCCTCAGTGCCAGCCTCTGGGCAATGACTGGCAGAAGGGAGAGAGGAACGGAGGAGACAAGCAAACTTTTTTTATTTCAAAAGCAGAACAGAAAGTCTCTCTCAGACAGGTCTGCCTTGCTTCAAGGAGGAACAGAGGTACATCCGTCTGAATAGACATGCCTCGCCTTTCACTGGAAGGAAGGATGCCAGAGGGAGAAAGAGAGACAAGGCAGCCTGAGACAAAAAGAGGCCTTGTGGCTGCAACACCTCCTTACGCTGTCAGCTTCAGGAGAGGTGAAGGAGAGAGACTCGATGCCAACTAGGGCCAGAGAGGAAGGAAGGAGAATGCTGTTTTTTGTGACTTGGAATGTCTCTGGGCCGGTGGTGGCCTGCCGTTTAGGGAGAAAGAGGGGAATGCTGTCAAGAACTAGGCTAGGTCTGCCCAGCAGCCAGTGGCAGCAATGCTCCTCAGCGACAAAAAGCGAGCAATCTCTCTCATGCTGCCACGGTGCCACCACTTAGCGGACTGTGCAGTGTATATGTGCAGCAAGCTCTGACGTCAGTGCTGGGCAGCATGGATGAGGCAGTGTCACAAACAGTGATGATCAAGGGGCTGTGGAGCGGCTGGCCAGGGCTAGGAAGAAGCCAGGGGATGCTGGTGACGTACAGCACCATGGTAACACAGTGGTGGATTTTGCCACCTCAATAATCTGCTGCTCAAAGCAAGCACTTCACCTCATCTCAGCCTCAGGCCAGCCCTGCTAGTTCCCCGTATGAACCGTGTGTGATGCCCAAGGACATGCTGAGAAATCTTCTGCAGTGTGTAGGAGGTTTCTCAGCAGGCATGCTGTGAAGAGGATTCTCTCAACGTCCAACATATGAAAACTCCTGATTTTAAGTAAAGGAAATTTTTTTAAAAAAGTAAAGGCATGAAACCCATTGTTGGTTTATGTTCATTCTGGATAATACATTTCTTATTTTATTTCAGGGTATCGATATTATTTGTGTTTGCTGCTTTTGCTTCTTTTGGCTTTACTCACTTTCCTCACCATCATTAGAAATGCTATCCTGGCTAAAAGTATCCTTGTTAGTGATTTAAAGGTGTTAAAGACTAGTATATCTTTGCACCTTGCACTAAGGTAGAGCCACTAGTTGTGGCTGATCTGTGTGATGATTGAGTAACGTACGCATATGACAAAGTGGCAAGAATTTCTTGAAATATTCATTTCTCTGCTGCTTCAAAATGGATGAGTATGTATGTGAATTGTTTTCCTCTTATTTTGTATCAGCAAATAGATTATCTGTAACTTTGAAAAAAGTTCAGGTTAATCTTTCATCTGTTTGTGTTTTCTTATTCCACAAAGCATAGTGGAATTTCCTCCCAAATAAGTATGTAGAGGATGATAGCACAACATTCTTTAAGAATAATGGGTTGTTGAATGGATAACATTCAAACTGTGAGTGGGTTGTGGTATGAAAGTTGGTCTGGAAAGAAGAGATGGCTTAGTGCAAAAGGGTTTACATTAAAATATTGGGGGAATGCAGTTAGTGTGAGAATTTATTTTTTTTAAAAATATACAGTGGGACTTCGGTATCTGCGGGGGTTCCGTTCTGGACCCCCTGCGGATACAGAGAATCCGCAGATACTGGAGTCCACATTCCGAACGCTGTTTAAAGGAGAAAAAAGCCCCCAAATCACCGGTTTCACCTTTACGCAGAGGTTTCCAAGCCTCTGCAGGGCTTCTTCAAGCTGAACGATCCACTTCCGGGTCGTGCGAAGGCTTCTCTCTCCTCCCAACCTTGCCCCCAGATGCATTCTCGGTGAGCCTGGGAGGAAAAGAAGCCTTTGCATGACCCAAAAGTGAGTTGTTCAGCTTGAAGAAGCCCTGTGGAGGCTTGGAAACTGCTGCACAAAGGTAAAACTGGTGATTTGGGTTTTGTTTTTTTCTCCTTTAAACAACATTTGGAGCGTGGACCTCGTGGATCCGGGATCTAGAGTGAGACAAATCTACGGATCCCGGATCTATGGAAAGAGAGGGTCCACTGTATACAGTAGTGTAGTGTAAGAGAAGTTTTTAAACTTCTTGAAATTTCAGAAATGAATGTGCACAATGGGGCTGATGGGAGCATTGTGGTTTTCAACCAAACAGCGATGAATGTCAGAGTGATATTCAAGGGTTACTGCAGCTTCTACTGATCTCAAATTCCAAAGAATTTGCAAACTTTGGTAGCATTGCTAAGTTAAACAATGAGAAGAAAATAGAAATAAAATGCTGCTCTGAAAGGTAGTTTCTGTTCACTCTGTGTAAAGCAGTCAGTAAACCCTGAATGCAGTTTGGTCACTCATGGGCAATGTGTCACTCTTTTTTTCACGTTCACCTTTCACATTCACGTTCACTGTTTTTAGAGGAGTTTGGATTACATTGCTACATGTTTGGTACTAGTTTCTAATTGCTCTTATTGATATGTGCATTTCAATAACTTAACGTGTCTCATTACTGATGCCAGATTTTCTTGGTTGAATGCCTTTCTTGTATTTGTTTCTGGCAAGTGAACAGTGCTTTCCTTCGATTTCAAGGTGCTCTGTATTCTTGAGAGATCAGTGGGGCACTTAACCTACATTAGACCTAAGAGGTCTGAGCGTTCTTCAGAAGACAAAAGAATTTTACGATACTGTCCTCGAGGACATGTCAAGGGCAATACAGACAAAAGACTGATGTCTCCTTTAACAGCTTGATAAGTATCTTAGGATATTCAGCAGGAATCAGTACTGTTCTACAAAGTACTATATTCTCATTCAGCATAATATGGGTGAATACGTGTGCTATATATGACAATGGAGAAGACTTATCTGTGCCCCGAGGGCTAAGTGCTCTAACACTTCTCAAGTGGAAGGCTTGATAGAAGAGATGATTGAGAGATGCTGATGTGCTAAAAAGCAACATTAAATACGTTGAAGAATTAAACATGGATCTGTATTTATGTTGATTTTATTTTCTGTTTCAAAGGCCTATTTATTTACAACACCAAATTCTCTTGTAAAAGTAAGCTAAATCATTCTTGTATTGACCATTTTTTTCATGTTGTTCTATTGAGGCCTCTTCCCAACTGAGTTCCTTATTGAATTGTATTTCTATGAGGGTATTGTAGGTTAGCAGCACATTTTATAGTACACAAAAGATGTGCCTTCTGAATTTTCAATGCCTTTCATATTGTTCCCCATAGAAAAAACATCTCTGAAATACTGAATAAATCAAAATAGAAACATTTGGCTCTTGACTTGCTGCCAACATTATTTTTCTCTAAGTTAACATTTGTTGGAGTAGTCTGTCTAGCCCACCTTTATCTATTTGATTAATATATACGAAAAGGCCTTTTGAAACCCTCTGTTGCATTTTTTTTGTTACTAAAAAGCAAGGGGATTCATACTGCATTTATCTTTAAAATGAAAACATATTAGTGCAGGGTTTAAAGCATTTGAGATACACATATGTACACACGCTAAACTTAAATGCTATGTTCTGTAATTCAAGGACTCTGACAGTGTCTTAGAATCGAATCTATAAGCCTGTAGCATGTAATTGTTTAAATAAGGCTTTCAGCTGAAACTGGCATGGCATTGACTAGCAGATTTTGCTCAGATATATGTAGAATTTAAGTGACAGGGGAAGCTGTATATTAACCTGATTTGAATCGGGTTCCAGTTATTTTTATATGCTCTCCTTGAAGTATTAATTCTTTGAAATGGTAAACCTACAATGTGCAGCTCAATTTGATGCAGTTAGATAGGCGCATCCCTGGAAGTGAGAAATTTTGCAGCCAAATCATAAAACTTGCTCAGCCAGCAGATAAGTGCTTACAATGGGGTGTATATCACATATTGTGCCAATGCAACATTTCAAAACATGATGGCATGTTGATAGCCATGGTTTCCATGATAGCCATGGTTGATGACCAGACAAGTGTTTCAAATTGAGGAGTAAAAGACTGCTGCAGTGTCGTTGGTATGTTATGAAAAAGAGATGCATTCGTTTGACAGAAGTTTAACATAACATAAGAAGAGCCCTGCTGGATCAGGCCAAAAGCCCATCTAGTCCAGCTTCCTGTATCACACAGTGGCCCCACCAGATGCCTCAGGGAGCACAAGACAACAAGATAACCTGTTTCCCGTTGTCACTCCCTTGCACCTGGCACAGAGAAAACCCACTTCTAAAACCAGGAGGTTGCTTATGGCTTGTAACCTGTGATGGTCTTTTCCTCCATGAATCTGTCCAAACCCCTTTTAAAGGCATCTAGGCCAGGTGCCATCACCACATCCTGTGGCAAGGAGTTCCACAGATGAATTACATGCTGGGTAAAGAAATATTTTCTTTTGTCTGTTCTAACTCTCCCTCCACTCAATTTTAGTGCATGTCCCCTGGTTCTGGTGTTATGCGAGAGGGAGAAGAATTTCCCTCTATCCACTCTCTCCATCCCATGCATAATTTTATACGTCTCAATCATGTCCCCCCTCAGGCGCCTTTTTTCTAGACTGAAAAGCCCCAGACGCTGTAGCTTTTCCTCATAAGGGAGGTGCTCCAGCCCACGAATCAATCTGGTCGCTCTTTTCTGCACCTTTTCCAATTCAACTATATCCTTTTTGAGGAGTGGTGACCAGAACTGGACACAATACTCCAGATGTGGCCTTACCATCGATTTGTACAAAGGCATAATGATATTGTCCGTTTTAATTTTGAATTTTGTAAGTACTGTACTGTACTATTTCTGCCCCTTAAGTGGGATCTCTGTTGTGTCTTGTGGAAGGAGAGGAGTAAGAGTCATCAGAAGGGACCACCTCTGCCAGGAAGGAGGTGTCTTGCAAGGGAACAGGCAATGGTAGACCAGGGAAGACAGAATTGCAGAGGAAACAGAGAAGGACCTGATGGAATATCAAGATAATGTCTTCTTTGCTCAAGCTTTGAAATTCCCTCCTGCAGGAAGCTCATGCTTCCCCTCCTCTCTCATCCCTTCTGAGAGGTAGTGAAGACATGGTTGGTCTATTGGGCTTTTGGATCAAGTGAGAACGGGGAATGTTTTCTTTTGGAAGTTTTGGTCTGAAGTTCTTAGCTAGTCTCTCTGTGGTTTTAATATTTAATTTTACTATTGTTGTTTACTGTTTTGTTTTTAATGCTCAATTAACTTGTCAAGAACGCTCTCTGTAGTCAAGGACACTTCTGGGGTGCAAACAGGGCCGGTGTCTTAAGCAGCATGCCAAATGCTCTCCCTCATCTGGTGATATGCCAGCCTCTGCTGTTCTGAAACCCGAGCCGACCTCTATCTCATGCTTCCTCTCTGTCCTGCTCTTCCTTGTCCAATCCAGGGAGTGGGAGGATGGTCAATGGAGGGGAGCCGGTGGACAGAGGTGGGCACTTCCAGCCAATCTGCTGCCTGCGGCAATCCGCTCACGGATGGGCCATCAGGTGTGAATACCTGGGTTAGGTGCACTCAGCCATTACATCAACATTAACATTAACTGTGGTTTGTGTGTTATTTGTGTATTTCTGCACACTTTTGCAAAGACATGCTGGTATTACTGTATCACAAGAAGGCCCCCCGAGAATGTACTTTTTTGACCTTTCAAAATTGAGTTTACAGTATTTTATTCTGCGACAAGAATGGTTTTGAAAATCCTGTAACTCTTATACAAAAATGCAGATAAATCAGTACTTTATTCGATTTTTACTTTATTTCTCAAAAAAGAAAGAAAAGTGTTCTTATATAAGTGCAGGTTTATATCCAAACCATGTGTTTACTCAAAAGTAAGTGTCACTGAGCTCAGTGACACTTCAAAATAAATACTGTATGCTTAGAATTGCAGTCTTAGAATGCTAAGATTCCATGTAAGAAAATGTTATTACCGTAGTATTTTTATAGAAGCCCTTGTACTGACTTTACAACATATTCCTCACTTCTTCCAAGCTGAAATGGTGAAGTAATGAAGGGGGCCTTCAGTGAATTAAACAGCTTGTTAGTCATGAAGGATCAGTGGATTGCATTCTCCAGAGGCTCAGTGTACAAGGTAGTAGCAGTGAGATTGGAAAAGAAAAAATTCCTGGTTGCTGAATATATATTAAGATATTCTTCAAATTTAATACTGGAAATAGCTTCATTTTGGCAGCTTACTAATTTATTAACTTTTAACTCCGGTGATCCTGGCCAGAATGCAGCCACAGCAATAATTAAGGAAATTGTTCTGAATGAAGAGTTACAATGAGTTGTTACACTATACGCCAAAATATTTCGTCATTGAATTTACTGCTTTGTAACTCCACTGGGCACCTCCAAGCTATATAGTTGGCTACATGTTTTTCATTTTAGCTTAATCCTGTTACTAGAATTTAAAAGGTTAAAAGTGTTGCATCCAGATTACTTTCTTCCTCCAAGAATGGATACAGTATAATTAAATGGGATTGATGCTGGACCCCATTCTGAGTGTTCAAGATTTTTTCGGATCTTAAACCTTCCCTCTAGATGCAGTGGCGTCACTAAGGGGGCGCAGGGGTGCTATGTCCCTGGGTGACAGCCACGGTCTCCTCGTGAGGAGGAGCCATGGTGGGATTTTCGCGCTCCACGGCTGCTTTTTTGCAGCCAGGGGGCTGCGTTTGCAGCCGCGGAGCAGAAACACGCCGAAAATGGCACATTTTCTGGGCCCTCCCTCCCGCCTTGAGTCCTGGAAGACTTCAAATAAAGCCTTCTGGGAGTGCAGGGGGTGGGACGATGACGTGAAACCTGTCATTGGGCCCCCCTCCAGCGATACTAGCAACGCAACTGTCTAGAATGTATGTATTTTTAAGAATTTAAGAGCCTTCCTGGATCACCCCAAAGGCCCATCTTGTAAACAGTGGTTTCCAACACTAGTAGCCAGATGCATGGAATCAGAAGCTTTTGCCTGCCGGTCCACAGCAACTGATGTTCACGTTTAATACCTCTGGATAAGCTTCTCCAGCTAGCGTAGCTGATCGTCATTAATAGATCTTTGCATCCCAAAACAACTGACTACCAGTTTGTATTTATCTTGGGATCTTTCATCTGTGGGTCTGTCATGAGCCTTCATATCTTTGTTATGAGTTTTCAATAAATATTTCTAATGTGGTATGTATAGAGTTGGATGAGCAAAGATATGATGTGGTATAGGATCAGCTCATGCCTCTTTAGTGGCTACAGTGCCTGGGCTCTAATTTGGCCTATGTCTCTAGGAATAATGTAGCCCCATAAGCATGGGACTTGCTCTTTGTTTCAGAAGTTGTTCTGCAGAATAAAAGAAACCCATAGGAATAATTTCCGGAGTTGATGCCTTTGTGCCTACATAATGCAGCCAAAGGAAGGCAATTCTTTTGCACATGGAAATTTGGGGAGAAAAATTGGGAGACATTTTTGAAAATGTATATGAAGGGAAGTTGGTTCTAGGTTTTCAGTTACCATAGTTCGCAACTAATTACCACACCTCCAGCGGCGTCATAACATGGGGGGCCCGGGCGCGGTGCTGCCCCAGGGCGCCAGTAATTTGGGGGCGGCCGGTCTCGTCTCCGTCCGGGATGCAGCAGCTGCTTTGGGGCCTCACGTGCGGGGGTTGGGTTACCATCCGGCGGGCAAAGAACTGGAGCAAATTAAGCAGCGACGGACTCCTCTGACTCCGGCCGGGGCTCGGAGCCTCGTCGGACGACTGGATCATGGAAGAGGAAGTGACGTGTGTGTGCCTCTCTAGGAAGCGCCTCCCAACAGTCTCGCTGGTGACCTGGAGAGGCACACACACGTCACTTCCTCTTCCATGATCCAGTCGTCCGACGAGGATCCGAGCCCCGGCCGGAGTCGGAGGAGTCTGTCGCTGCTTAATTTGCTCCAGTTCTTCGCCCGCCGGACGGTAATCCAACCCCCATGCATGTGGCTCTGAGCCCTGGCGTGAGTCGCTGCTTTTGCAGCGCAGCACTTCTTCACCTCACCCTGCGCCCAGCCGGCCGGTAACCCTCCCGCGCCCCCAAAAAGATAAGTGCGGGAAAAGCGGCGCCCGAGGGGGATTCTGCTGCACCCAGGGGGGAATAAATAAAATGAGGATTTGCCCCCCCTCGAGCGCGGCGGCGCCGGGGAGTAGAAAGGTGGCAAAAGGCAGGGGCGCTAATTCGAGGGGTGCCCCCTATAGATTTAGGGCTAGCGACACCACTGCACACCTCTCTTACTGTTAGCTGGGTGGAAAAGGGATGACTAGAAAGCTTCTTGTTGTCTGGCCTCACTCCTACATTACAATAACTCTCTGGACTTGTGGAGGAAGTGTACAGAGATGGGCAAAGAACTGAGAGAAGAGAGGGTAAGAATAGAGAGGAAGCCGGGGTCTGAATTTTATATTGATTTGAACCAATGAGCCAGATCTGTGGTTGCAGGCTTCTATTCTTGTGAAAATTGCAATACTTTGGTTGCAGGCTTCTATTCTTGTGCAAATTGCAATACTTCCTCTTCCCAGTGTTTCTGCTGGGAAAGGGTTACACAGTTTTATTCAGGTGCAAAATATTTAAATTTGTAGTTAATCTCCAAAGCTACAGCTCATTCTGTTAATGTGCTTTACTCAAATGAAAGTTACAACTGAAAGTTCAAATATATGTGGTGTAGCAGATTATGGGGATGCGGAGGACATCTGTCCCACTCTGTGAACAGGCCTTGGAACAGATGTCTCAAATTTCTTCAAATCCAGAACATGCTGTCCATTTTTAGTGATGAACAGCATTTCCTCCTCCTTGTCATCAACCACCAAAGTATTATCTTTAATACATCATATGTAAATTCTCAAAGCATCATTTTGCTCTTTAGTGAGTTTAGATATTACAAAATGGTTTAATTATAAAAACAGACAGACCTAGTCCTGGGACCTGTATAGCTAGAAATAAATGTGCAATCAAAACTGCAATTACCTGCAGAATTTAGTGTAAACAGATCAGCAATCACATAACAAACACAGGCTAGTTTGCATTCTGATATGAATACAGTTAGATCCAAAGCAATTTTCCTTTATTTATCTTAGCTGCTCAGCATAAATAAAGCAAGGGCATTGAAGCAATTAGCATAATTAGAGTATCGTGGTCAGGCCCTGTGTGATTTCTAGAGACGTTTCACTTTAGCATTCTTTTTCCCATACAAGAGTTTCCCTGAGCCACTAAAACATCGCTCTGGGCATTTTTGTATTTCAAATTTGCAAGTTGTCAGTTTGAAAAACCCTTGACACATGGATGTGAAAGCATCTCACAGACAGCCACAGAAGGTATACCCTCCGCTTTTCATTACTAAGAAGCAGGGGAATTTCCTTTTTCAACTCTTTCTCCTGTTTGGCATTTAACTCTTGAAATGTCAAATGTAATTATCTTAACTACCAATGAAGATACAAGGGTTAAAAGCAGCCAGTTCTCAAAAAGAAGATGAAGTTGAGGAATCCATTTGTTGCCAGATCGTTCAGTAGTTTTCACGGACATTTTGATCTTGCGTTGACTCCCTGTTCAGCGGCTTTAAATCAGGGGCAAGCTTTAGTATTTTCATTTCATTTCAGTCTCCTAAGATACAGGATACATCTTAATTTAACTCTCACTTTTCAAACTGATTTAAAAGCAGCATATGCATGTTTATTCGGATTTAAGCACCACTGAATTCTCTGGGGTTTACTTCCAAGTAAGTATGAAGAGGATTGCAGACTTTGGATGGGTTCACGCATGTATGTCTATCACAACTGCAGCGTATTTGAATGAGCCATCACACATCCCAGTTTCCAAGTAGGAAACAAACAGTGCTGACTCTTTCCACTTCTTACAAGAAGGTTGTAGTATGGCTCTAGGAATAGATAAGTTTGCACGAGGTAGGCCCCCACTTAATCAGAAGGCCGCCGTGGGCATGACACTGTCCCATTGGCAAAGGGGCCATAAAGGAGTATAATCAAACAAGGTCTAAATCACAGACCCCATTATTACAGTCCTGATTATAGATTCTTTTAAGCTGTATGCAGACATTATCTTCTGCATGGAAATAAACATGTGATTGGGAGAGGTGAGGTGCTGTTCATGGTAACTAGGCTTTTTACACATCTTGTGAATATTGTGTTTGTATTCTATACTATTGCATCTTCTAGTCTTCCAACATGAATATCGGTGAGGTTCTGTTGTAACATAAGCATGAGTCAACTATGGTTTAACAATATTGACACTCCCTTTTCCCCATTGTGTGTGTGCAAAGGGAGTAAATTTGCTTCTTCTGTTTCTGGTTTTAAAGCAAACTGAGATTTGTTACTTTGTACATATCCTGCTTCATTCTAACCATAGTTTTTCATATAGCTGGAATATCACATAGGATCAGATACCAGTTTGGTATCCTGGCTTATTCACATAACTTTATTGTTATAATCTAGAGTCATGCCAATAAAGGATTATGATTTATTGATTAGATTTCCTGAAGACCATGTGCAAGTTGCGTATATATAGGGACATGGAAATCTAGATGCTCTAAAAACTAACTCTTCTTGGCCATGGGGGGGGAGGAGGGGGAGGTGTCCTGTGCAGTGGCTATTAGCTTCCAGGTGACAATCCCTTTGCCCAGGAGAATTGCAGGACAGAGTGGTTGGAGGGGAAGAAACTTTCCTCATCTGCCTGTCCACCAAAGAGTCAGCTGCCAAACCAACCCTAGGTAAGCTGTGGGGGAGGGAAGGTCAGAGTGGGGAAAAGGTGAATGGGTTGAACCAGAGGAAGAAGAAAACAGGGCATGCCGAAGTGGGGGGGGAGAGGAAAGGGGAGAGAGTAAAGTGCATGAGTAAGAAGACTCAGAACTGCACTATGCCCTAAGGTCTAGTAGACCCTGGCTCTGACCCAACCTACAATGTAACTGGGTTCCAGAATTTGTGCTTAACTAATTCTTGAATCTCATTTAATTTCTACATTTAGTATTCTGATAGCACCTGTTAGCTTATTTTTAGTTACTAGAATTTATAAGTCTGAGTCTCACTTCATTGCCTAACATTTTCCTTAAGATGGTTTGGGTTTTATTGCATGCTTTGCCTTTATTGCACCAAATTCTATCCTTTACTGACTTTAGCATCCTAATGTAGTTCCTCTTCTGTGTTCTTCATCTCTTTGATAGGTTTTTACCTAATGTAAGTGTTCTAATTGCAGCTCTTTGCTTTCCACAATATTTTGTTTCGGGTTTCCTCCAAACTTTTACTGTTTCTATAGCTGGAGAGCAAACAAATGGGACATTCCAAAGTTGAAATGGACCCCATGCCTGTGCTTCCTTTTTCATTCCAAAATAGTACAATTTAGCAGCACCCTAAACAGTGCGGCCAACTCTCTGATCTGACACTAGCCCTCCTCAGTACTTGCTGCAGGCCTGGTCTCATCACATTAAAAGGATGAACTACTACAAGACTCCATTTCACTCTGCTGCACTGGGAGCACAACCGTTTATTTGATGGGACAGTTGCGAACCTCAAACCAATTTCCAATTTGTGTCTTCCTGTTCTTCCCTTCCCTTCAAGTCTGGCCGCATGTCGTCTATTATTAAATTAGCTTGGTACCGTATTACTGCAGACTGCTAGGGCTTGGATAGGATCCAAATAATCCGAGCCAGTCAGTCAAACTCTCTCTCCTCTTCCTTCCTTCTTCCCTCCACTTAGAACTTCTCACAAGAATGTTTAGCCTATTCTGAAGGGAAAGAGAAACTCACATGCCCTACTTCAGGTGAACCAATCCTGCATCCAAACCAGCACATGGTTCTAGAGGAAAACAGTTCAGTGCGTGCGTAAATACTAAAAAAAAAAAAAAAGATTTAATAAATACTTTAAACTGTGGCTTCTACCCACTGCCAAGCTCCTTTATTTATTTCTGCCCTGAATTTGCCCTCAAAATCTGGTGAAATTTGAGGCATAGTGGCATTGTCAGGATAGTATAGAGTTTTGAACTGAGGGAACCCTGATTGCTATCGTCTATAAAGACTGCTGGCTAGTCTTGGTCAAATCATAGTCTCTTCTCAGCCTGTATTCCCCTAAGGCAGGGGTGCACAACATACGGCCCGCAGGCCGCATGCGGCCCGCCTGATCATTTCCCGCGGCCCGCAAGGACATCCGGGAGCGGGCACTCTCCGAGTGGGCAGTCTCCAGCGGCGCTGCTCCACTCGGCGGGCGGCCGCGGGCGGCCGCACGCGATGGACGCTCCGGCACTTTCTCCGGCTCCGAGGCCGGGGGAGAGGGCCTCAGCTAGGCCTTCTTCCCCCCCCCGGCCTCGGAGCCGGAGAAAGCCCCGGAGCGTCCACCACTACCGGCGGCCGGGGCTTTCTGAACACGGCCGACTGCGTCGCCTGTATTTATACTTTTTTCTGCACATGCGCAGAACGTTTCGAACGTCTGCGCATGTGCAGAAAAAAGTATAAATACAGGCGACGCAGTCGGCCGCGTTCAGAAAGCCCCGGCCGCCGGTCGTGGTGGACGCTCCGGGGCTTTCTCCGGCTCCGAGGCCGGGGGAGAGGGCCTCAGCTAGGCCTTCTTCCCCCCCCCGGCCTCGGAGCCGGAGAAAGCGCCGGAGCGTCCATCGCGCGCGGCCGCCCGCCGACTGGAGCGAGACTGCCCACTCGGAGAGTGCCCGCTCCCGGATTTCTTCGCGGGCCACCCGGCTTTCTCCGGCTCCGAGGCCTCAGCGAGGCCTTCTCCCCCGGCCTCGGAGCCAAGCCCTGGAGCGTCCACCGTGCGCGGCCGCCCACCGAGTGGAGCAGTGCCGCTGGAGGGTGCCGCTGATCGTGGTGGACGCTCCGGGGCTTTCTCCGGCTCCGAGGCCGGGGGAGAAGGCCTCGCTGAGGCCTCGGAGCCGGAGAAAGCCGGGTCGCCCCCCCTCCCTGGAGCGGAATGAGCCGTTCGTTGCGTTTGCTGCCCAATATGCCCAAGGGAGGCTGGGCTCTGCTATGCAGCCCTGCACTCCATGTTCAATTGCAACCAGAACAAGCCCAGTATTTTCTGGTCTAAATGTCCAACTGTACGTCTCTCTTGCTTCAGCTTTGCACATATTTTTCACGTCTTTTTAATTTTAAGTGGGGCATGGCTGGTGGGGAGGGGGGGTTCTGCTTGCAAAGGAATCAGGCTTGTGATTTTTGTAATGTGCTGCTTTTAGTAACTACTGTCCTTTGAGTTTGAACCTGATTTCTGGCTTGCAAAGTGCGTTGTGCTTTTTAATTTTAAGTGGGGCATGGCTGGTGGGGAGGGGGGGTTCTGCTTGCAAAGGAATCAGGCTTGTGATTTTTGTAATGTGCTGCTTTTAGTAACTACTGTCCTTTGAGTTTGAACCTGATTTCTGGCTTGCAAAGTGCGTTGTGCTTTTTAATTTTAAGTGGGGCATGGCTGGTGGGGAGGGGGGGGTTTGCTTGCAAAGGAATCAGGCTTGTGATTTTTGTAATGTGCTGCTTTTTGTAACTGTACTGTCCTTTGAGTTTGAACCTGATTTCTGGCTTGCAAAGTGCATTGTGCTTTTTAATTTTAAGTGGGGCATGGCTGGTGGGGAGGGGGGGTTCTGCTTGCAAAGGAATCAGGCTTGTGATTTTTGTTATGTGCTGCTTTTTGTAACTACTGTCCTTTGAGTTTGAACCTGATTTCTGGCTGGCAAAGTGCATTGTGCTTTTTAATTTTAAGTGGGGCATGGCTGGTGGGGATGGTTTTTTTTGCTTGCAAAGGAATCAGGCTTGTGATTTTTGTAATGTGCTGCTTTTTGTAACTGTACTGTCCTTTGAGTTTGAACCTGATAAAAAAGAGAATTTTTAAAAATTCTTTTCGTGATATTTTCCGGCCCATGGACACGCCCCCTGTGATGTCACTTCCTGAGGAAGTGGCATCACAGTTCCTGGACACGCCCCCTGTGATGTCACTTCCTGAGGAAGTGGCATCACGGTTCCTGGACACGCCCCCCCGTGCGGCCCCAGAGAAGTTTGGCCTGTTCATTTCGGCCCACACCTATTTCCAAGTTGTGCACCCCTGCCCTAAGGGATCCACACCTCTGCGCAAGTTCCTCCAGTTGCTCCGCAGCAGCATAGCGAAGTCTTCTGGCATTCGACGATGATGTCATACATCTTCGCCGACTTCTGGTTCAGCCGAGCTCTGAGCTGTGTGGAACTCGGCTTCAAGCTGTGTGGCCGTGTGGCCGCACAACTTTCCAGGAAACACTGCTCTTAGCCTTCAAAGGGTTGTTATGAGGATAAAATGGGTCAACTCCATATACGCTGACCTGGGCTCATGTGAGTGTAAGAGTGTGAGGTATGTTTATTATTATTATTATTATTATTATTATTATTATTATTATTCTGTTGGCAGTAGTGTTACTTGGCCCATTTACCAAGTAACATAAGGGGAGAAAACAGTAGTGCCATGCTCCAAAGAGTTTGCAATGTACATTTTAAAAAGCAGAAGGAGGGGAGGAGGAAAGGGAGAGGTAGGGGTAACGAAGGATGAATGTGAGATGTGAGCCAATACAGTTACACACAGGGGTTTTGTGTAGAGGATATGGGAGAATGAGGACTGAGAGCATAAGCTTAGGATGTGCTATGTGAATTATTTTCAGTTTCTTTCCACATATATTTTCACTGTTTTAGAATATTGTATTTCCATGTTCAGGGCACTTCCCTAAAAGAAGGTGCAAATTAGGAAATGTAAATTTCCCACTATTCACATGATGCCCAATTTGCTTAATCAGGCATTGTTCCCTATTCTGAAGCACAGTCCTAGCAGTTACAATGAAGATCTGAATCATGATTTTACATCATGTGCATATTTTGCATGATATCTTTTGCAACGAGTCACCACTCCCCCCCCCCACACACACACATTTGCCTGTTCACAGCTCTGCTGCCTGTTCAGGATATTTGAAAACAAGCTCCTTGTCCTTAGTTTCAAAGCCCTATAAGGCCTCACTCTCCCTATCCGTCAGTCCTCATATCCTGCAACGTTCTTGACTGTAGTCTTCACTCTTCCAGCTCCTCCATCCTTAACCATTCAGAGTTCTCCTACTCCCTCAGTCAACTCTACCTTTTCTCCTTTGCTGCTTCTTATGCTTGGAAGTACCTTCCAGAACATCTCAGGGGGTTTCTTCTCTTGCTTTCTTCAAATTCCTTCTTAAAACCCACTTTTCCCACAAATGACTTAGATACTATATGACTGGCAGCACCATCCTATCCAACTTACACCACCGGTGTAACCAGTGGTGCAGCGAGAGCGGGAGGCCCCAGAATGGAAAGGGGATTCAAATTCCCTCCAAAGGGGGATTCAAAGGGGATTTAAATCTCCTTAAACAGTTGAAATGTACGTTAAATGTTAATATTAAGGAAAATATGTATAAAATGATGTATAGATGGTATATAACCCCAAGCAAATTAGCGAGAATGTATGAGAAGGTGTCGAATAGCTGTTGGAAATGTAAAAAAAAAAAGAGGGAACTTTTTGTCATATGTGGTGGGGGATGTTCTCAAGCAAAGAAGTATTGGATTCAGATTCATAAACAGATACAGTTGATTTTAAAGATTAAGGTTCAAATGAAACTGGAAACCTTTTTGTTGGGTATGGGGGATGATCATGTAGGTGAAAAATTTCAAACTTTGTTTTTATATATGATAAGTGCGGCAAGAATTTTATACGCACAATATTGGAAGAATTCAGAGATACCTTCACTGGAAGATTGGTGGTTGAACATTTTGGATTATGCTGAAATGGATAAACTTAAAATTTTAATTAAGGAAAAGTGAGTTAACCTTTTTGTGAATTTATTGGAAACCATTTATTGATTTTTTAAGAGAGGGAAAAGAACGATGTGATGATATGCGGATTTAATGAATAGAATGTTGGTGAAATTTTGACTTAGTTGGATATTATATGTAGAAAATAGTGAATAGTATGCTAGTAGGATATATTGCTTCGCGCTTGCTATAACCTTACGAAATATGTATTGTTTTTTATGTTTTAATACTATATTAATAAAATACAAATATATACAGAAAAAATATCTCCTCCCCTCCAAAGCCTCCCGCCCTGCCCTCCCCCGCTGGTTACACCAGTGGTGTAAGTTGGATAGGATTGAGCTGTCAGACTTATTTCCTGTTACTAAGCTAAGCAGGTGCGACTTCAGAGGTTGACCAGATGGGGCACCAACTGAGGACCCACACTAAGAGGGCTCACTTAGGCAGGCCAACCCCAGAACCTTCACTGAAACCAAGTACATGTAACAAACTATTTTGAATGCTGTACGATACATATCTACTAAAAGTCTATCCAGGATTTAGGACAGTTCACACATTTAGGAATATGATATTGCTTTACACATGATGATTCACAGCTAAATGTGTGAAGCGTCTCCATTGAAAAAGTCTTGTGTTTGAACTAATACTTATTTCTGTAATGATTAGTTTGTGATGACTCATTGCTCTGGCACCCCCCATGAAAGTCATGAGATAAGTTCAGCTTTTTGGTATAAAATGGGCCACTTTATTTATTATATAAATCAATCAATGCAAAATCCTGCAGCAGATCCTGACTATTAAATTCCTCCACTTTTAGTGCTGGCACCTACCATGAAGGAGACAGATGCAGCTGTCACAATTTCCCTTTGGGCATTAGCACCCTGGCTCCAACCAGCGAACAGCTCTCCCCCAGACCCCTGCTTTTCCCAACCAACCCCTTGAAAGGGGGTCAAAGCAGCCAAATTGCACCCCAAGCCAGGCAGCCTTTAAGGTGGGCTTTGCAATTCAGTCCCAGGGGGTCACCAGCCAGCATCCCTGAGATGCTGCCTCTTGAACGTGATGGCAACCGAGATGACAGCCGCTTGAGATTGGTTCTGGCTTCTTTTCTAGCCTTGGTGTACCTTACGGTGCACACCATGAGATCACTACTCCTATTCCCAGTGCCACACTGTACCTGCCAGAAGTGACCAACCTGGCTAAACTAACCCACAACTCAAGGAAGGCAAGAAAACTTCCCACCAACAGCCATTCAGGTGAGAAGCAAAAACATCCTACCAGCCCCCAGAAAGGCCGCCAGCTAATCTCAGACTGAACCTAGAGTGGGTGGGATGGGACACAGCGCTTCCAAATCTCCAAGTGGGGAGCTTGGAAGGATCATGTGCTGGAAAATGCTGCCACACTCCGCCTTCGACCCCACAAGTACCAGTCTGGTACTGTTCGTCCCTGCCTTGTGCAGGACAAGTCAGAACAAGGGGAGCCCCCACCATGAGTGGCAGAGTGGGTGCATTCTCACATACAAGTAATCACTTGCGTAACCCCTGCTAACTGGGCAAGAGGCACTTTTTCAATTGGTGTTCCTCTTATATTTAGCAGGGGGAGAGCAACTGCCCCCTTTTACCCCAGCACAGTGTCTTTTCTGGTGGCTGTTTGCTGGTGGTGTTCTGCATCTTTTTTTTAGATTGTGAGCCCTTTTGGGACAGGGAGCTATTTAATCATTTGATTTTGTCTGTAAACCGCTTTGTGAACTTTTTGTTGAAAAGCGGTATATAAATACTGTTAACAACAACAACAACAACAAGAAGACAGGAAGAAGCGCAAAGTCCTGTGCTCCTTTCTCCCCTTCCCTACCCTGTTGCAAGGAAAGAATCCTTGCTTGTTAAAACCCATTTCTCTCCGTGTTATCTGAACCCAGGAGCTAAAACCCAGGAGTTTTAATGTGTTATGTATTTTAATATGTTGTAAGCCGCCTTGAGTGCCTTCGGGAGAAAGGCGGGCTACAAATTCCTGAAATAAATAAATAAATAAAATACTTTAACTATGGTTTATAAACCAGGCAATGAAACAGGAATCTAATCTTATTTTCATATACTGGCTTGTACACTGTAGTTATGCTTCAGCGTCTAGGCTCAGATAATACATGGAGCTATGGTATAATAATTAACAAGAATTCATGTATCACAGCTCTGAGCCTGAGCTGAAGAGGGAGGAGGGAACATGCGGACTTGATGCTCCATATTGCCTCATTCTTCATGACCACAAAAAACCATGGTTTGTTGGATTGTCTGAACCGGTCCTCAGTAAAAATTTGTTTCAGGAAGTAAAGAGTGGGCATAAAATCAGCCACTCACATGAGGGTAACTTCATTTTTCTGATGCATGTCAGAAGTATATGGCTTTCTGGTTCCTGTAACAATGCACCTGACAAGTATCTCTGTAGACACTATAAAATGTATCCCTGGGAGAATGCTGAGTCAGAGTGAAATATTTTCCTTCAAAAGTATATATCAGAACAGTGTTGCTGCTTATTATGGGTCTTGATTTTTCTTTAACTTAAATAAGTGACAGTTCCCTATAAGTGTCTTTAAAAAGTATTTTACCTGGAATAACAAAATGATTTATTTTTCTGTTTTAAAATGCTGCAAGAATACTGGGGCCCTGTACCGCTGGAACTAGTTATCCAACAGTGCAAGGCTCTTGACAGCGGCTTGAAAGAAAGCCACCTGTGGTAGCTGCATCGGCTCCAATGGTGGGGGATAGGATCAGGCAGTTAGTATAGTTAAGCCCAAACATCACACGACCATATCCAATTGTTGTGATCTTTGTGTCCTATTACTTACTTATCCTTGTGGTTATTTGTTAAGTTTTGCCAAGTCCTTACAAAGCTTGAAATCATAGCAAATAAACTACAGAAATGTTCATTCCTCACAGTACTGTTTGTAGAGTTCACAGCCTTGTGCTCTGAGATGCCCCCAACTGTAATGACTGCAGAAACAAGGCATGTTTTCCCATGCAAAAAGCTACTCTCTTATGTGGACATGTGTGATGTATTCGTGTTATGTTGTTCTGTGTTTAAAGCAACCACATGAATCTGTCTTTGTTGAAATCATCTTCAGAGGCCCATCTCCAGATACCTCCGTCATCTGAAGTAAGGTGGGTGGTGCCTGGGGAAAGGGCCTTTTTGGTGGTAGTGCCCCAACTTCGGAACACTCTCCCTTGGGCTGCTTGCCTGGTGCAAAGTGTGATGAGTGTTCAACAAAGTTGTTGCTTTAGTATTCAGTTTTAGGTATGTTTTTACTGCTCCTATTTTATTGGGGACTTTTGTTCGTAATTAAATTTAACTTTTTATTGTTCCTAGTTTTATTCTTGTTTATTTATTAAAATGGCTTGTTATACTGAGCTTTTCAATCCTTCAGGTAGCTTACAGCCCTTAGTCCCCTGGCCAGTGGCAAGGGCCAGTGGATGCTTTCGTTAAGGGGCGCAGTCCCTAGGCAACTGGCCGCTAGAGCAGATCAGAGTTCTATCTGGAAACGAGGGGGAAAGCAAGACTTTTTTTGTCCTATTGTTTTTTTTTATTACCACAGGTAATAAATAATGCTTTCTCTTTCAGAATGGCCACAATACAATGTTTGAAACCCTTATACTGCTTGCAAGTGAGGTACAGAGTACTTTGGACAGAAATTCAGATAAGTCCATTACAGAGAGAGTGTTTTCAGCCTATCCCGTTTTAGCATAAGAATAAGAAACTTGGCATTAATAATAGTGATAACTATTCATAGTAATACAGTTGATTACACAGAATAGTGTTGGTATTTATTACTCCATTTCATGAACTGACCACAGATATCAAACCTAAGCAGCAAATGTCATGTTTCCATACCTCCAAAGAGACTTGTTCATTCAGTACCAACATAGTGTAGGCAACAAATCCCATAATAGGCCTATGCTGTCCAGCTTCTCAGAGCGGCTAAACCAATAGCAGCTAGGAGCCCATGACTCCTGTTCTTAAAGTGCCCTATTGGGACAACAGAGTTGACTGACCCCAGTGGCATCAAGATAGGGCAGGCAGGCAATGCAGTGATTGAGGAGGACATTGCAAGAATGAAGCGAGAGGACAAGGAGGGGAGGGAGCAGAGCAGTTCGACTGATGCCAATGGCAAGAATCCCCTTCATTTTAATGGAGCTGGATTACATCCTAAGAGTATAAGGCAAATTATTTGACTGTGCTCACAGACCATTGTACTGACAAGCCCTTGCTAATGCCACATCAACAGACAGATTTTTCAAGGATTTCATCTTTCATATCTGGAACTGAACTAAAAAACAACCAGAGCAGTAAAATTGCAATGCTGCCAGGTGCCTATGGGGCAACATTAAAACAATGGCAGATCATCCTTACTGTTGTAAGCACATCATAGGTTTGGAGAAAGTGACTAGACCACCTTTCCCTCGTCTCTCACCTCTTTTTTTTCTTCCTCTTGCCCATCAAAAAACAGATGGCAAAACACAGTTTGGTCTTGATAACTGAGCATCTTCCTCATTTCATAGCTGCTCCTATAAACAGCTTTCCAGCTCTTTCAGTCATGACCAGTAGCCCCAAAGATACATCATTTTTGTTTTGTTTTCCTTCTCCATTTGCCCCCTTTCTTCCCCAGAATGAAATCCATTTCATGTTGTCTACTTGCCATAATAAGGATACACGTTGACTCTTGTACCGTCCTTCGTGTTGACCTTAAAAATTCCCTTGTTCTGTGTTTAGTTTGAATAATTACCAAACAATTTGCAATTAGAACTCCAGGACATGACCTCATGCCAATTTATTCCTTCTTCTGCTCCTGTATTTAATACATTTCAGATACTGAAAATACCAAATCTTTGTCCTTTTTTATTTTGATACTTATCAGTAATGGAAACATTCCAAAACAATCAGCCAAATACCTATGCTTTGTTCATTTATTGCCTTCTCTGAAGATAAATTGACTGTACTCAACTCTCTTCAGCATTTTTCTTCACCTAGATATTATTGCCTTGTGCAGCCACCCCAAGGTGACTGTTATCACTTAATTAAATCCTTGCACGCTGGGAAGAAAAAACAACATTGTTCGTTTATAACCCCAAGGAGCTTTCTTTAAAAAAAAAAAAAGCCAGTGAGCTTTCCCCTTGTTTTTATTAACTTATTCCTGGCTACAACAAGACATACTTTGTTGATGAGCAAAAGGTTGTATTAGCTTTTTATTTTCCAGGTAAACTTATCTATTCCCTGGGAAAGACGTGTGAGCATTGCTACAAAGGGGGGGGGGAAGGGATTTCGCCAAATCTTGCAATTCTAGTAAAGGTCTCTGTAAACATCAAGCAAGGAAAGAGGAACAGGGGAGTAGTAGGCACGAAATGAGAAAATAAAATGCAAACATAAAATTGGAACAAGGCAAAAAGTGAGATGACGTGCATCTACACTGGGAAAACCTATTGCAAGTCTCCAGGAAAACTGGCATTACGAACAGCTCTTTTGTAGAAGGAAGATATATCAGAGCTCTTTATGTTACTGTCTGGGGCAGCCTCTTTTTATTAACCTCTTGGTTAATGTGCTCTCTCTGTCCATCGATTTCAGACTCAAAAAGACTGAGCTTTTGCTTTTACCTTTGTGTTTCACCTCTACGGCGTTCAGTCTGGTACTGCCATGCAGTTGAAAACAGTAAAAGGAAAGAACTGGAGATGAACCATTCATTGGTGGCGAGACCTGTGATCTGCTTTTATGTTGTCTTAAGCGCAGCACTTGATATTAGTAAGTTCACTCGAAGCAGCACGTTTCCAGCATATGTACGCTGATTTAGTTGCCTTTTAGCTCATTTCTAGTCCATTAAACCACTGCCTAGAAAATAGGTTTATCCATTCTAAAATTTTGGCTCAAACAAGCATAGGCATTTGCTCACAATGCTAAATCATTTTGCCACCTGCTGTGTTCAGCCACACAGTAGATGCTATTTAAGGTTATAATCCTCGCAAGAACAATTTTTGCAGGAGTGTTATCTGCATAGAAGCCATTGCACTCAAGTCTATGAGAGGAAGGAGTTCATGTGTAGTTATTAGATAATTAATAATTTGGGAGAGTCCCTTGTTTTATGAATGCTATATTTAATAATTAATGTATAATGCTGTACAATGAGGAGTTGTTTTCCTGGAAAATCAGATTCTAATTTCCATGTCCTGCATGAAATATATAGGACCAGACATACCTTGATGAGCTTTGTCTTCATGGGAATTGTAGCAATTCCTGAAATCTCAGGCACTCGAAAAAATGTCATGGAGATTGAAGGAGACGCTGCAATCCTTTGTGGAGATATCTGCATATCCTTCCAGTCTATGGGGACTATTTCCATAGTACTGTGGAACCTGCGTGATCCCAAAGATGACTGACTGTGGGAAGGAAATTCAGTACTTTTTTCACACAGTTTATTAAGGGGATTTGTTACAACAGCAGGGAATAGGGGGAAAGCATACAAGAACAACCAAGTCACAACAACAAGTTGACCAGGGAACTGGTGCTGCTCGGTGAGAGAGAGGCGAAGTTCCAACATCGTTGGGGGAATTAACAAAGAGGTGTTGCTTTGGTGACACAGCACGTATGCCGCGCCTGCCCCCTTCTTGATGGCAGGAGTGCTTTTACTCTGACCCGCTGGTGGTGTAGGACAAGAGAGCTACTCCTAGCATGCTATTGAGTGCTTTGTTCAAGGGGAAGGGTTTGGTAGCCATTACAGACACTCGCTCTCGTCATTCTTCAGTATGCCTCGTGTCGCCGTCTCCACTGTCCCACCCATTGAGCACTGAGTTGGTTGCCTTTTGGAGCCAGGTAGAAATTTTTGCTACCCACCTGATTGGCCTTGGAGGATGGGTTTTGTTGTTGTTGCCGCTGTTGGTTTTTTGTTTGTTTGTTTTGCCTACCCCAGACTGATAGCTTTGGGTTGGGTTTCCTGGTCAGCCACATCTGGCTGGTAAGGTGTAGGCCAGAGAGTAGGAGTAGGGTTTTGGGGTGTGCCCTCTGGTAGGCAGCTTCAGAGGGGTGATCAGTACCAATCCTTAGATGCTGTCTGGCTCAGGGAGGCTGGCTGGTAAGTCAATCCCTTACTGGCTGGTACGTCAATATAAATCCCTAAGATTTATATTGCAAAGCCGACCCCAAATACTTTCCAGCCTGGGGGAGGCAGTGCAGTTCAGCTTTCTCAACCCCTTGGGGGTTGAAATATGATAAGCTTGAGCTGTCAGTTGATGACCTGCCGCTTGGAGTCAGGGTGGGTGTGCCCGATTGGGGACAAGGCAATATTTTTGTCTTGTCTAAGTTAAATGCCTGTAGTAAAGTGGAGAGGAGTTTTTGAGGCAGAACCTGTGGCTGTTTGGTTGTGATTCGTGATGGGCTCATCAATAAATGTGGCTCAATAGTATTCCGATCATTTGTCTTGTACATTTATTCGGGGGGGGGGGAATTGAAGGGCATTGCAGTGTTCCTGGGATTCCAGGGGTTATTTGATAGAACTAGACTCTAAGGTGAGAAAGAGAGGGAGAGAATCTGTGGAGGAGCAGAAAAAAAGAGGTTAACCAGATTGCAGAGATGGGGTTTTGGCTGAGTTATGAGGGAGAGGGACACAGAAGTTAGTAGAATCAGTTTCAGGTAAGCTACTGGTCAGGGCATAGCAGTAAGGTTACTCCCTGCCAAGAACTGAGGGACAGATCCAGAGGGATGCCTCAACTCAGATCCAGAGGGATGCCTCAACAGCAGTCCAAGAGGGTACTCAGGGAAGAACTGGAGGTTCACACCAAGTTTAGGGTCAAGCCCTAGTGCTTAGTTTGGGCACCAGAGTCACTGCAATTTTACTCGCTGGAACAAAAGAAAACGAATGATTTCTTGGGTGAATGGGTTCAGTCCAAGCTTTCCATTTAAGGCTCTCTTCTTCTCAGCAAGGGGGCACAGCATAGAAGGAGTAGTCTGAACTGGCCAGTACAGAATCAGATGAAACCAAATACTTGGAAGAAACTGTCTGCTCTGTCCGCAGTTCTGAAAGGCCTGTCCCCAGCCACCCATGTCATCTGGGATGTTGATCTTGAGTTGAACTTTGCCTGCCTGCTGGTTTCTTGCTCTCTCCATCAGCCCTCAGACTGCTATTTCCCACAACTCACTTCTGGTCTCAGCCTGCCTTGGTAGGGCTGGACAGTCAGTGAATGAAGATGCTGCCTGCTGTGTGTCTGTCTCTTCATATCACAAGTCTCAGTGTGGCCTCTACCACCCCTTCTCTTCCCCTGAAGGTCTGCTTGCCTGATAGGGTCTTTGATTTTTTTTCCCAAAGAAGGGAGGAAGAATGCTGGTATCGATGCTGCACATTCCAATAAAAAAACCCTCACACAAACAGCACAATTCAAAACAGAATGATTCAGTCATTGGATTTCAGGCCTACTATCTTGCTTATAAATACTGTTGATATATGAAATGAGTAAAAGTTCACAAGCCTATAACAAAAAACTTGGCACCAGTCTAGACATACCAAATATGCATAACCAAGTTTTTTTTTTCCTTTTTAAATGAAATACAATGTTGGGATGTGTTAAGTTTGAGCAGGGAGACTGTGAGGGAAAAGATGTTTTACTCTTTACCTGTGCACCCTTCCCCCCCCCCATAATCACGCCAGACAGAGGCTTGGATTAAGGTTAACTTTATTTAATATAAAATAGCTCTGCAGAAGGGATAAAGAAGCTCACCACCACCACCACCCCCCAATGTGCGGGCCCTAAGGTGGGGAAAGTGATGCTAACCGTCTACCTCCCCCGAGTCACCCTCAGGCATCACATCCTGACTCAAAGCTGTCCTCGGTCATAGATCAAGAACGTTTATCACTGTTGGCCAAAAGGGTCAGTGCAGATTCCCCCTAGGCCAAGCTATATGGTGGTCTTTGCTGAGTACAGCCAAGGAGCTTGCCAGCCAGCCTCACCAATCTGGTCAGGCATCATCTGAGCGATTCTGGCTCACCCCTTGGCCTTGCTTACCTCCGAATGTATGCCAATCGATGCATCCCTGTCTACCCTGCCTGCACATGACTTGCCTAAAAAACAACAGTGAAACTTGCAACCAACATTCACTACTCACCCAACACCAGACTGGGGTAGGCGACAAAACCGCCAGCCGACCAATCAGGCTAACGACAAAAAAGTACTCCCCAACTTTCCTAAAGAACAGCCAGCTAATCTCAGACTGGGCAGGCGGCGGGGCTCGAAAATGGGCAGACTGGTAAGGGCACTGTGAGACACTCCCCTGCACTCCAGCCTTGCCACACCCACAGCCCCAAGCATGTCCTATGAGACATTAGAGTACTTGCCCTGCCCTAGTGTTCCTCGTAATCAATTTCCCTTTTCACCCAGTTGTGCTTTTGCATACATATTGCATGAAGCTTCAGGCCACCCAACTTGATATGCGAGTGGTTATCCTACACTTCAGCATATGCACGTTGGTGCTGTGCTGTGATTGGCTCCTGTGCTGAGACTTGGCTTCTGTTGCGCCTAACAGGTGGGGAAAGGGATTGGTCTCTGGGTTACCCACTGAGTATTTTGAGTTATGACACCTACATCAATGCAAGGCTATCCTGGAATGGTGATAATTATTTTATTTATTTAGAACAGGGGTGGCCAACCTTCCACCATTAGGGCCTCCACGTTCTTAAGAGTTGTGTAGAAGTCAGAATCTTGGCAGCTGCAATTGCTGATGGTGCTGCTAAAGCAGCTGCACCTGCTGAAATGCCCTCACCTATGCAACTATTAAAGGGCCAGGAGCATTCATGTTGAAAGGTTAGCCACCCTTGATTTAGAATATTTACATGTCACTTTTCAGCAACAACATTCCCAAAGCAGTTTGCATAACGGAAATATGTTGAGAATAGATCCAAATTAATCTGGCTGTTCCTCCATCCCTCCCCATTGTCATCCTTGACTCAGTTCTGAACTCTGGAAAATCTTGGTCTGGTATGCCTAGGACTTTGCAGCTAAGGCTGGAGTCCTGCTCTGCCTATTTGCAGGGTGTAAGTCCCATTGAATTTAGTAGGACTGATTTCTAAGTGAACAGGCATAGGATGGGTCATATGGCTGCACCAGTCCAGGATGCAGTTACAACAGTACACAGCCACTCAGGTGCTCCTATCCTGCCCAGTCAATGTAACATAAGGACAGGATCATTCTATAAATATGAACATTAGTAGTGTTGAAGAGATTGTTTGCGGAATTTGCTCTGTTACAAAAATAGGATGTTATAGTGGAAATGCAAGCACATTTATAATTATTAGCAACCATCATGGTTGCCTCTGTAGTGTGAGTGCTGCTGGATCCCAAGTGTGGTTACTTGGAAGTAACCCCCGCTGCATTCAATGGGGTTTACTTTGAAGTAGGGCTGCATGGAATTGCCACCTAATTCATATAAGAGCAACAACAGCAAAGGCAGACATGAGATGTCATCCTGCCCCTCTTGGGTAGGCTTACCAGATCTCCAACCGGGACAGAGTGCTAGACCTTTAGGAGAAGGAATGTGGGCAGGTGTAGCTTGTTAAACCTTAGAGCACAATCCTAGGCATGTCTACTCAGAAGCAAGCCCCACTGAACACAATGGGGCTTGCTTCTGAGTAGACATGCCTAGGATTGTGCTCTAAGGTTTAACAAGCTACACCTGCCCACATTCCTTCTCCTAAAGGTCTAGCACTCTGTCCCGGTTGGAGATCTGGTAAGCCTACTCTTGGGGCCATTTAATACTAATGGGCCTGTGAGGGAGGAGAAGCAGAGAAAGGGAGAGGCAGATCAAGACATCAGGTCCCTGCTCTGTTTCTGTGATTCTGTTGTTTTTAATGTTTATATTGTTAGCCGCCTTGAGCACCTCCCAAGTGGGAGGGGGAAAGCATGGGATATAGATGTTTACGATGAATAAATACATAAGAGTATGAATCGATTTCCCCAAAAAGAGAACAATTCTGGGCTGCAAGTAGATGTGCTTGGATATATGCAAGTGCATTGGTAGCAAGAAAATCCATACTTATCTTTACAGAGGCATTAAATAACTGGTGAGCTCAGGAGAGAGAGAGAGAGAGGGAGAGAGAGAGAGAGAGAAACAAACAAACAAACAAACAAACAAAAAAGAAGAAGCAGCGGAATTTCCCTACAGCCTCAAGTGGAATTAGGAGTCCTGTTGACAGCAGAGCTACATATTGTCTTCTCACCTGGTCTCATATTCCAGCTGTGAAGCAGGAGTGGAAGGTCAACGCAACAGCAGTGCACTGTAGTGGTAAACTGAGTTGTTATTCTGAAATCATTCAGGACCAAGCTTCAGATTTCATCAGAATAATTGATTTTCACATGAATAGGCACTTCTGCTTTTGTGGAATATACTTCTACAGTGAAGCGAAGCAGAGCCAGCGCTTCATCAGAAAATACAATAACAGCCCATGCAAGGACCTATTTGTTTTTTAATTTATTTATTTTATTTAGGGGGTGGGGCAGATTTTAGCCTATCATCATGAGAGGTACAGTCTAGGTAACAATATTGGCATAGAGGGGAGGGAAAAGATGCTGGTATGAAGAGGAGGGTCGAGAAGAGGAAAGGCCTGGCATAGATGGAGGAGGGAGAAAAGGAGCTTTGTGGAAGCTGAAAGAGAAAGATGAAGATCCTAGTTCACAATGGGGGAAAGAGAGAGGAAGGGAGGCAACATGGAAAAGGGGGGGGGAAGGGGAAATGAGCTAACCTGGGGAAGCAGAAACAGCCTGACCACAGAGGGATAGGAAGGAGCTAGAGCCCCTCTGTCCCCCCTCAATATACACCCACCCTTCAAACTGACAGGTAAAATCTAATGCAAATTCCTGTGCTCCCACTTCTTTCAAATCAGTGTAATACCAGCTACTAGAATTCCTTTCAGACTTAAGTGTTTGGGGGTTGATGAAACTTCAGGGCAAGCGTTCCACAATTCCTGAACACCACTAAAGATGTACCTTTGTGTTTCTGAGAACCTTTAAGCATCTCATAAGTACATAACAAAGGTCCTGTGCATCAGGCTAAGGGGACCCTTCTAATCCAGCATCCTGTTTCCCCACAGTGGCCCACCAGCTGCCTCTGGGAAGCCCACAAGCTGGCGAGAAAGCCGTACTTCTCTTCCGCCATTCCTGCTACTGATATTCAAAGGCATACTGCTGATGAACCTGGTCATCATGATTAGTGGCAATTAATAGACCCATCCTTCATAAGTTTGTCCAACTCCTTTTAAAGCCATCCAAGCTCTACTGGCCACCACTACATTTTGGGGCAACAAATTCTGTCCTGTGTGAAAAAAATGCCTCCTTTTGTCTGTCCTCCCACCACGTGGTTTCATTGAATGACCCAGCCTGGTTCTGGTATTGTGAGAGAAATATGCCAATATTGTTACCTTTCTTTATCCACTCGCTCCACACTATACATAATTTTAGAAGTTTCACAGCCCAATCCTATCCCCTGCCACCAGTGTCGATGTAGCCAAAAAGGCAGGTGCTGCATCCTATTGTGGAGGAGCGACCCAAGGGCAAAAAAATAATTTTTACTTACATCTGTGTAAGCTCTGGGGCTGCCTATGGGTCTCCTTGGCCAGGTTTACAAAAGAGGGATCTTTGCTGCTGGATCTACCCCTTCCGCCTCCTTCCCACTCTTGGTTCCCCCTCCCTGCCCAGAAATGCCCCCGTTCCTCCCACTGTCTGCCCCACCGCCAACTTGCCCACGCTGGCAGACAGTGGCCTCTCCACCGGCCTGCACGTGCAGCCGCCAGCCATCATGCTAGCATCCTCATTGCACTTGCTGTCGGAATGTTACTTCTGCCAGCTGGTAGGATTGGATCGTCAATCATGTTTTCCCGTAATCACCTTTTTTCTAAGCAAAAACATCCCAAATATTGTTAAGTGCTGGTTCCAATGCAGATCCTTGGGAGAACCCACTCTTTCTTCCCTCCACTGTGGAAATTGCCCATTTATTCCTTCTTTCTGCTTCCTGTTCCTCAAGCAGTTAAAAATCCATAAAAGGACCATGACTGCTATATTTACTTAAGAGCCTTTGGTAAGGAACTTTCTCAAAAGCTTTTTGAAAGTCTAAGCATATAGTGTCAGATGATAATTGGTGTATAGAGAGAGAAGCTTTTGTCCTCTCTTTCAATACTAAAACCAAGACTCATTCAATGAAACTGATTGGCAGGCAAATTTGTATGGGCTAAAGGAGGTGCTTCTTACACAATGGAAACTTTGTCTGTGGGATTCATTGCCACAAGATGTGGTGATGGCCATTAGCTTGGATGACTTTAAAAGAGGATGAGGATTGGATACATTCATGGAGGACAGGTTTATCAATGGCTACTAGTCATGATGGCTGTGTTCTGCCTCTGGGTTCAGCAGCAGTATGCCTCTGAATACCAGTGTTTCAGGGAAGCAATGACAGGAAAGAAGTCTGCTTTTCTCTCCTGCTTGTGGGCTTCCCAGAGGCTGGATGGAAAAGTGGATGTTGGTCTAGAGATGGACTATTGGCCCAATATGGCAGGGCTTTCTTATGAGTTAATAGATTGGACACACAGGTGATTTCATAAGGACATTGTAGGGCCTAAGGAAGAGGTATGGAAAGTAGAGAGTAAACTATGGTATCCTTACCTATGTATTCATTTGTAGGTTCAACTCTTCTAAAGTTCATTCCAGTTCATGTTGTACACAGCTCAGTTCTGCATATTTGTATTTTGAAAGGCATCATTCTGCGAACAGGGAATCTGTAAATTGTATTTGGGGGGGCGGGGGAAAGCTGGCAGAAAGGTCCTAGTTTGGTAGTGACCCTGCTCTTAGGGCAAGGGAGAGGTAGTATCTGTGTGATCATTTTCATTCTAAATATTTGCCCTGCATTTTTCACCAAGCGCCTTGTGATCTTTTGTCTGGTCTCTCTGGTGCTCAAACTGGGGAAACCACTTCAATCATATATGTTCAGCATGAACAGGCATCCTCTGAAAAGGTCAGTGCTTTAATACCAAACTCCCACAACAGGAAATTTTAATTGCTTGTGGCAGCCATTTCTTCCTCCCTCACAAAGTCTTTTCTCCTTGTATACTTATTTTCACCAGTATACAATGCTTTCTTTGAACAGGAGTCTCTCTCTCTCTCTCTCTCTCTCTCTCTCTCTCTCTCTCTCTCTCTCTCTCTCTCTCTCTCTCTCTCACCTTGGATGCTTGTATTCTTACATGTTTTCAACCACAAGAAGAATTGGGTCCAGGGTCAATATAATTCTACAATACTTCGAAAGAAAGTACATTAAAAAGCAATACCGATCATTGTCACAGAAGAAGTATACACGTCATTAGATACTTTATCCATGCAGAATGCAAGTGACTAATATTTTGACATTGTTGAAAGGAAGACAAGTAATGCAAATGCATTCATCATATCAAATGTGGGACTCTAGAAATCATACAATTCAACAGGGCCATGTCTCAAAGTACAGTATATCTGTACTCCTCTGTTCAGCGTATCAACTCAGTGAAAGCTGTTTGCTTAGATTTTGCTCCTTTCACTCTCTGGAATTTAAAACCATCCAAGAGCTTCAAGCCACAGCAGGTCATCAGACTATTAAAACCTTAATCCTAGTGAAGCCTAACATATAAATTAAAATAACCTATCCCTCTGGTTGACTTTCACTGTGCTAGCATTGCATGCAACATCAAACTACTCCCAACCAGCAGTTTTATCCACACTATAGATTTTGGCTGCAAATCATCCTCTACTTAGCTACTGTTGCAATGTCAGAAATATGCTAAGCAATTCACTTCCATGTGTTGGTGATACAACTGAGGGGTGGAGAGGAGGGGAGAAAGATAGCGAGGCTGATTATCATATTTCAAGTACAGGGTGGGCAGATAAAAGGTGAGTAAACCAAGGTCTATGGGAATGCGTTTTTGAAAAATTGGCTTTAGTGTTGTTGCTGTGCCATTTTGTTTTTGGATGGGACTTCATTTTGAAATAAAGGATTTGAAATCCACAGACATTTTCAAACAAGCACCTCAAGCATTTCTGAAAGGTAGCTAGCCGCCTTCTGGTATGACAGGTACTAAAGTAATAGTTACTGTTCCAAGTCAGTCATTTTGGTTTAAAATAATTTACTGCTTTGCCTCTTTATTTTCCATTCCTGTGGAGGTAAAACAGAATTATGCCTCCATTTATATTTGTTTTCAGTGTCGTATGTACCTCAGCAAAGTATGAGGAACTTGTAAAAAAGAGAGCAATTAAGACAGACTATATCCTGGGATGGAAGGTTTTTCAAGATATCGAACTGCGACAGCGTCCAAAGATTCTGCTTACGTGTATGAAATGTTGATGGTTATTTACTCTGACATTTGCCCAAGAGATTTCCCTGAATCAAAACTTCACTCCTGATTTGGCAACTGTACAGTAAAGGGCCTCTGAATGAGAACCCCATTGCCACAACATCTCCCTGTTATCCTGAATGAAGCAGCCAGAGTTGGAACTCTTGCATGACGTAAGACAGTGTTCACAGGAAATGTTCCTTCTCTGCAGTATTTACTCAGAAAGTTTTAAAATATACAGCACTGATATATGCCATAAATATAACTGAAAGACAATGCATATATCCATACATGTTCCTTTTCTGTATCTCTTAGCCAGCTCTGCCGACTGGCTATGCTATTCCCGTAGGGCAGCTGACTGATGCAGGACGGACACCAGCGTAACCCCCCTCAGATGCTGCGCATGCGCAGTTCGGACGCGGACGGACGCCGCTGCAACTCCGCTGGTGCAGGGGGCATTCTGGGGGTGTAAGTGCACTTACACTGGTGGATCTACTGTTACACCAGTGCAAGAGTTACACAGGATTGGTCTGTTAAGCAGATAACTGGAAAGCAGATAACTGGAAAGAGAAAGTCAATTGGTTGTGTGCCTCAGAGCATCATGGAGGAGGGCAAGGGTTTGATGTCAGTTGTGAAGCCAACAGAGTTAGTGTGATGCAGGCATCTGGTCAGCTGCCCTACTGTCCAGACACCCCCGGAATGTCTCCTGCGCCAGCAGAGTTGCACTGGTGTCCGTCCTGTGTCCGAACTGCACATGCGCAGCATCCAAGGGGGGTTATGCTGGTGTTTGCCCTGCATACGCCAGCGTATGGCAAGTTACACTGGCATAAGAGCACATAAGAGCATTACACAGGATTGGGCTGTTAGTTACTAAAATCTGTGTCCAACCGGTGATACCTGGGGCCTCCCTTTGGATTATTTTTCATCTGGTTTTCCCTTCTCGTATTTTAATATAATATTTTCCATACTTATATCTTGTTCCATTTATATTTATTCAAACCATTGTATCATCAGTTCCCTACATCAGCAGCTATTGTTGGCCGAATCAGTGCTTGTAGTTCTGACTCTTTTTAATTCCCCATATCTCAAGCATTCAAACACCATTATTTCCTGAAAGCTGCCAAGAGAAAGTGCAGACCAAAGGCTGATTTCGGACCATTTTGAATTGTTCCCTATTTCACTGATGACATTTATTGCTTTTCCAAACTATCTAAGGTTATCTAAAGCTGAAATATGTTCCATGTCATTTTGTATTTACCTAGCAGGTCCAGGTCACTGTTACTATGCATTCCACAATAATTAGCAATGCTGAGCTCCATTTAATGGAGAAATTGTGGGTTGCTACAGTAACATTTCAACAGTGATAAAACAGTAGGTGGGCCCTAAAGCCTCAAAGCTAATTCCCGCAAAAGTACTTTTATGATGTTGTTGCATATTGAGAAAAAAGTTTGAGAAGTTCTTCTAATTCCATAGAATACCATTAAAAAAACAACACCCTACGTTGAATAGTAGTGTTGCCTTGAGAGATCATTGTTTCCTGTATCAGTACAGCCAATTTGTAATTACGGTATGTTTGTTATACCAAAACGCAACTTCTTTAGGTGAATGCTAGTTCACATCCTGTGTGACCTGTCTTTAGTAGCAGTAAAATACTTTAGCTGTTATTGAATGCTACATATCTAATTGGTGACAGGCATTGTGCTCAAATTAATGCTTAGCTCCAGTTATAATATAATTATGTCTTAACAGTGGAAAATTCTAATTAAGATGATCTGTTTGCCAAGGAAAAGTTTAGTATATCAGTGAATCTATTTATCAGGGGTGAACAGTTTTCCCACTGATCAGAGCGTGAATTATGAGGAAAACATCACAGATGCATGCTGCATTGGGCAGGAACACATGCACGCATTTAAATCATGTATAACTTTCTTTTAACTGATGTAATTGTGAAATATGTTCTTTTTGCATTCATAATTAGGGGGTGGAACAGATGGTGAAGGCTTAGTTTAAAATAATCTGTCATTAAAATAGCCTAGCCTACTGGTAATTCTTCATTCTAACTGGAGTTCAGGTCAGAGTAACAGGATTTTTTTGTAGTGTTGGCATACAGTAGAAGGAATTAGGGACCTCATAGATAGTGTGTGACATATGAGGATATTCCCCAGAAGGACACTGTCATAAAGTAGGAAGGTATGAAATTTTAGCTGTAATGTTGTGAACGTATATCCAAAAAATGGCAAGGACAAAATTCCCCTGGCCAATTGACCTTTTAGCATGCTGTGATAAACACTGAGGCCCTGATCCTGAGATCCCCATGCATTGCAGTGGGCTGCACATAGATTGCTGCCCTCTGTGCACACTGCTGAACAAGTGGTCAGTGCTTTCAGTCTTCACAGCTCTGATTGCTTTCAGGAAGCGAAGGGTATATCTGGGATCAGGACATGCCCCCAAGGTGATCAGCCCCAGCATGCAGAAATCCAGATGCCCAGTAGCCCTTGGCACTCAGACAGATGAGCTTGATGTCTAGCACCTGAGTTGCTAGAGGGCAAAGATCTACGATCCAGCTCCTAACTTTTGCAAAAACCGCTGTGCCTCTGATTGGCACTATCAGGGATTTCTCGTCCCTTGCCTAGAACCATTCTTAGGTTTACTGTATATACCCCATTTCTTCCATCATGGAGCTCAAGCTTACACATACGGGATCCCTAGACAGTCACCCATCCAGATTCTGATCAGACCTAGACTTGCTTAGCTTCAGCAAGTAGGCAGTATAATATGCCCTCAGCCTTGGATGCTTTTGTATATGTGCGAAGCATCTGGAAGGATGATTATGGGACATTATGTACACTTTTAGGAAGGAGTGCTGTTACCGTCCTCTCTTCGAAACTGAGCCTCGTTCTGTAACCGCGTGATAGGAAAATGTGGGGGTTGGTGGTAAAGGGAACCAGTCGTTTACCTATTATTGTATTTCCATGAGTGCTCAAGGTGACATACAACAAAAAACAACAACAACAAATGAGCAAACTAATACCAAAAACTAAATAAATAAAACTGCTAAAACCAGTAGAAACTGGTTTTGCAACAAGCAAAATATGTGCTTTTCACATCTGCCTTGTGTATTATTCAAATTCACATAGCATAAATTATCACTGGTATCATTGTTTAGATATGCCACAGCTACTCTTTACATCTGAAAATAATTTGCCTCCTGTCGACCATATAGACTTTCTGAGATCTGACAAGGAAAATCTCCTATCATTGCTGTTTGACTAGCTTAGAGCTGTTTTCAGGAATAAGAGAACTGTATCTGTTAATCAGATACTTGCATGTCTTTAAAGCATTTATTTTAGTGTTTCCTCTAAGATTTTGTTCTCAAACTGCTTTGAAAAAAACCCATATAGGTTTCAGCATGGTATTATGATAAATCTTCTTGAGGAGGGGCACGCATTAACATTTATGTCGGTACTTTTTCATCTTAATCCAACCTTGTTTAATAATCAGAAAATTCTACATAGTGGGTAAGAAGATGTAATTAACTCTTTGACCCCAGAATCTTAATTGGCGCCTGTTGAAAACAGTGGGGCAGTTAAAAAAAAAAAAGCAGCCTGTGGTGATTGAAACAGCATAATACATAATGGTTTTTTTCAAATCAAAATAAGGAAGTGCTTGGAAAACTCAGTTTTAATCACATTTTGTACATAGCTGGTAGGAGGATCACAAAACAGCCCCCCCCCCTTTAGATCAGTAGTGTTCAAACTTTGCCAATATCTAGTCTGCACAGTCTGCTTGCAGAACTGAGGAGTAGAGCTCCACACCTTTGTTGCAAAGGGTGGTGTTTAACATTACAGATAACTAAACTATCATTTACATCTTGATGAGGCTGACTTATAATAATAGGGCACTATGTAAATTCTTTGTATTACAGCTTTTGCTGCTGTTGAAGGTGGAAACGATCACATAACGATCAGTACAACTTTTTCTCTTTTTAAAGCATTTATTTGACAGACCTACAATATAAATAAAGAAGTTCAAAGTCATGGCTTTTGGTACTGAGTTAGTTAGGTCATCAGAGAAGACGCGGGTTCTCTGTGATGAGGAGGGTCCATTCAAGAAAACCCTCAATGAATAGAATATTAGACTGGAATTTTAAAAAGCTTTAGTAACACGTCAAAACTGTAAGCACAGTTGTTCCCGATACTGATACTTGTTAGCCGTAAATATATGTACGGGGGGAGGAGGGGGGTTCACCTGTCTAGCAATTACATAAAATTGTCAGAAAACATGACGATTGCTGCCAATTAATGATTCAATTTTTAAAAAAGCATTTCAATAACCATTCTTGTTTCAAATCTCAGTGCTGCTTTGGTGTTCTGGGAACATTTTAGACCTCCTGTCAGGGAGGTGGTGCTTGTTCCACCTCCTTTCAAGAGAAGAGAATGCCTTCCTGCCCAATTCTCATTTGACCACTGTGTTAGCAACAGCTCAGAAAGCATTCTCCATGGTGGCTCTCCTCAGTGAACTTTAGCCTCTCCCCCCCCCCCCGTTTTTGTTGGCTTTTCTTTTTCTCAGTTACATCCTTGCTATCGTATCATTTAAAAAATACTGCAATTGTGAGGGTAAAATTCCCACTACTGGGGGCATGACTTGGCTCAGAGAGGGACGTTAGTGGAAATCATTCTTGCCTTTCTAAAAGTTTGCCAAACAGGCTTGCTGTAACCATTCCATCGGTGTCTTTGTTATCCCTTATTGGGAGAAAGGCGGGGTAGAAATCCATTAAATAAATTAAATAAAATAAATTTGTGGGAGAATATGCTGGTGGCCACCATTGCAGTTGACAGAGTCCCAAGCTGAACATGTCTGGGGGGGGGGCTTGGTTTTGATCCCACTCATTCCCAAACTTATGGGCCTTGCAACACCCCCCCCTCCGCTGGCACCGGTCATGGACCCTGGAAGTAAGTGCTGATGACATGATAATGCGTAACGTGATGATGTCATTGGAACTTATTTCTGGGTTCTGTGGCCTAAAAAGACCTGAAAATTGGCGCTAAACAGGTAAAGGCGGGTGGGTGGACCCAAAATGTGATGCACAGCCAGCGGTTTTCACGGTTCAGGTTTCCACGGTTTTCCATGTCGCATTGTGATCCTGCTGCTGGGCAACTCGGCCAGCATGGCTCCCGCAATGCCCCTGGGAGTGCATCATAATGCCTCAAGGTGTCTGACGCACACTTTGGTAACTGCTACACTAATCTATCTTACTAGTACTGCTGAAAAGACCTGAGATGCCTCCTGAACCTTTCCTTTGGTCTCTACCATAATTTCTGACCTTGATGTATACCTTGCTGTCAAGCTTTGAGTTTCTAGATTCTTTTTAAGACAGTTCCATGTTCTGTACATGTACAAGACAAGTCCAACAATCCAGTCAGCTACCACTATTGCTAGTCCTGAACCACAGAAGAAGAAAAAGTACAATGATTTAACTCCTGCCAGAGGAGCAGATTGGAGCATGAATCATTGGGATAACCAACTATTTTACTCTCCATGTAGAACTTTTGTTCACTTCTGACTAGCATAGAGATGTCTCTTGCTGGATTGGTAGCCCTACAATCCCCATTGAGACAAATATTCTTACTTTGCTTCAGTTTTCTGCTCAAGGCTCCTACGTTCAGTCTAGGGATCCCTATTATTACTACTGCCTTGACTGATAAAAATATTCCGAGCATCCCCCATCCTATCTGGAGGTCTTCCCATGAATTACTCTTTCTCTGCCTGTTTCCAATAGAGATCCATCTGTCCTGGCAGCACCAGAGCTACCTTCCTTGGCTCCTCCATCAATAGCACTGGTTATACAACCTCCTGTGATGCTGAATGTGCCACTCTTTCCGATCCTGGCTGCTGTTGCAGTACCAATTACAGCAATTCAACCATCTCAGTACTGATGACAATAATAATGTCATTCTCTAAACCCTCTGTTCTTGCACAATCACCTTCTATCTAAACAGGACCTTCTAATACCACCATGACTGCCCATGTGCCTACAGATGTGTATCAGGATTGGAAACCAACCACTAAAGTACCAGTGCCAGCAAATTCTGTCCCATCTTGTCTATGAGCACTGCAGATATCGCACCATTGTCTCCAGCAGCACCTTGCCCTTATGCAAAGGGAAAACGTTTGCCTTTGCTGCTTCTCACCATTTCTGGTTCAGAGTCAGAATCTAATGCTTCACTTTTGCCACATCTGAGAATCCTTAGACTTATTATTATTAACAGTATTTATATACCGCTTTTCAACAAAAAGTTCACAAAGCGGTTTATAGACAAAATCAGTCTTCATCTGACCATCTCATGGTAGAATGTAATACTTCATCCCTAAAATGAACATTTGCTTTTCTGTGTAGAGCGAGTCGAATGTCTGGCCAGGTCTTTGAGCCTTGAGATCACTGCTCCCTGACAAATAGATACTGGCTGTAAGTTTCAAGCAGATTCACTCTGCCTGTGAAACAACAGATGAAAATGCCATATCATGACAACAATTGTGGCTCTAAGACTCTAACAGCGCAATCCTATCCAACTTACACCACCGGTGCAGCGAGAACGGGAGACTCCAGAATGGAAAGGGGATTTGAATGAATCCCCCTTTGGAGGGGATTTGAATCCCCTTTCCGTTCTGGGGCCTCCCGTTTTTGCTGCACCGCTGGTTACACCGGTGGTGTAAGTTGGATAGGATTGCGCTGTAAAGCTGTGTCAAGCTCTAGTGCTCTCTACAGGCTTCAGTTCATCTCCTTGCTTTTGGAGAACAAGCCTCACATAGATGTCCTCACATGTGGACTCTTCAGTGCCAAGAGAAAGCCTGGAGTGGTTCTAGCAAAATAAATCAACAACTTGCTCCCTTGGAGTTACATAATAGCTGCTTGTATAACACTCAGTGTATAAATCACATCAATGTATAAATCACGTCAGCAATACTTTTCATTTTAGTCTCCAACTGCCTATTATTCTTTCATAGTACTGTGTTCCTATATCCCACATCCTGGCCTTCAACATTCCAAGACAACGTCATCTGTGGTAAGACCTAATGGCTCATATATGCAATCTGTGCTACATCTTCCACCTTCTTCATCCTACTCCTCTTTTTGGTTCAATACTCCTATCCTTTGCCAGTATTTATGAACCACTACGCACAATGCCACTGGGTCTTCACCACAGGAAGTTTTGGGTAAGCTATTGAATTCAGCGCCCTTCACCCTGACCCTACAGGTGTTTTTTGCACCATCTCTCCATCTCCTGGTCTCAAGGCAGTGGTTGGTGATCTCTTCTATAAAGGGGCCATAGAACAGGTGCCAGCGCTGCAACACCATCTGGGATTCTTTTCACATCACTTGACTATTCTAAAGAAGGAGGGTGGATTTCACCCTATCCTCAGTCTGCAGACTGTCAATTTCTTCATAAAACCCATGGAATTCTAAATGATCTCCCTAGTCAATATCCTCACATTTCTTGGCTCTGGTGTTTGCTTTGCTTTAGTAGATTTCACAGATATCTACTATGGCATCTCCATCTTTGTGTGCATTCCCTACTATAAGTTTACTTCTCCTGGAGTTGTAGCCTCTTTTAGCTTAAAGAGGTGAGATCCAGCAAGACTTGCTGCTATGCGACCTCCTGTACTTTCAGCTGAAATTGCACTGAATTGCCATAAGAATGGAAGACATGATTAGTTGACATAATCAAGTTTGCTAAACAGCAGTGCTTGGTGGATTGCTCCCTAAAAACATTTTTGAGTGTGCTCTTGCTTGGGTCAGATTTAAATTTCACCACTTGAAACTGCTCGCCGGTAATTGATGTCAGTATTCAAGGTTCCTGTGTTAATCATCTGAAAAGAAATTATGATAATTTTCAAGATAAACTACTTGCATGGTATAAATATTTTTGTTTGACAAAAGCCTATGCAGATATTTACATTTTTATTAATTCATAAATATAAATTGAAGATCCTTTTTTTAATGTGGCAACTTTACTGTTTGTTTTCCAATAAGTTGCTCGTTCTTTGAGAGAAGGCAGTTTTTTTTTTGAAAAATGTAATTCTACCTCCAACATCAAAGAACAGTGAATGTTTGCCAAAGCCAGTTTCTCACCATCCGTATGTTAGAAATTAATCAAGAAGCAAAAGAAGCTTAAAACACACACAACTTTTTGGTGTTTGAATTATTGAAGGTATTGTATTCCTAAATTTATACCAGTTCTGTTGTTGCATTATAATCATAACTGGAAATGATCTACACATAAATGGAATAAAATGACCTCATCTGAAAAACAAATAGTGTTGTTACAAGCTTTGGATTTGGGATAACAAATGTTTCATTTTGGTTGGATTTCAGTAGGCTTAAGCATGGTTAACTCTGTGTTGGATATAGGCATTATTGGTTAACATTTATGGACAGAGGAGCTCCAGTGTGATTATGGATCTACCTTGCATAGAAGGTCTACTGCGTTCATTTCAGTGAAGGAAGCATGCATTTGCATTTAAGCATCTGCCGCTTCTCTAAACGAGGCAGCTTGTTGTGCCTGCAGGTGTTTGATGGACGTACTGGAATTGAAGCAGTATGGAAGAATGGGGGAGCAGGAGCAGTCCAAGCAGCTCTGCCACATGAATTGGGTAGCAGCTGGAAGCAGCTGGGTAGGCAAGGAGCGGGAGGGGAAGCAAAATCTGTCGTGGTGATCCGGAGCCCCTCCTTACCTTCAGTTGGTTGCAGCCGCTGCTTCCTCCCTCTTGCTCCTGCTGTGACCCTATTTGAAACAGGCTAGGTGGAGCATCCTGGGAGCATTGACAGCATGCTCCGCTCATCCTGTTTATTTCAAAAAGATGAGGTGGAGCAAGAAGGAAGGGGTGGCAATGGACTGAAAATAAGAGGAAAGAGGTGGGGATCTGGTCTTGTTATGCAGGCAAGATAGATAATGAGTAGAGCTAAGCAATCCTGTTCTGATTGCTTGTGAAGGTGAGCAATCAATGCAAGATCACCCTGATGCTTTTTCATACAGCTCTGCTGTTACAGTTGATCACTGTGACACTGGAGGAAGAGGTGGGCTGCCACTGCCCTGATCCTTTCCCCGCTCACTCTCAGTGAGCAAGAAGTAGATTGAAAAGCTGGTTTGAAATAGCTCTGTGGGTAGCAGGCTGGAGGGGGGCAGTGGGCAGGTGCAGGATACGCCTCATCAGTTCGCCGTTCTTCCCGAACTCACCACTCAAAGCAGCCACTTCAGTCAGTCTCATGGCTGGACTGTCCACTGAAATGAAATAGATATGTAATTATCAACCTTTTAAGACTTCTTGGCAACCACTTTTAATGTCTCACTTTAGATCAGCGCTTCCCAAACTGGGCACTACGACACCCTGGGATGCCACAGCGAGCCCCCATGGGTGCCATGGGATGATTACAGCCCAAGCCACTCTGCAGCGAGACCACGGAGCAACCCTGAAAAAAGTGGTAAGAGGCTCGGTGGGCTAAGTGTTGCTCTCAGCATTTTTGTTCCCTGAAAAGCCCACCTGCCTTGAGACTCTTACCACGGGTTTCAGGGCTGCTCTGTGGTCTCACAACCCGGAAGTGGCAGTGATGCCATCATGCCATGCATCATCACTAATTACTTCCAATTGCCGAGCTCCGCATCTGCAGCAGGAAGTTTGGGAACCACTGCTTTATATGCTTCTGCTGACTCCTTCCCTTTCTCTTCCTTCCCTTTTCTTCTAGTCTCTGTCTCTTTCCCTAGTCTTGCTAAATAATTAAAATCATTAAACAGACAAAAAATACAGAAGAGGGTGCTGCCTAACCTTTCCCTTCCTCCATCCAAACTTTCCAGTTGGTATGTACGGTAGCAAAAGAGAGGCCCTGTTGCTGCAGCGCGTCCATTAGACACCCCCCCAATCCAGCAGCATATTGGATCCCTAGGAAGTGTAGTTTTGGGGGCTGCTATCACCCTTAGTAAGGATATGTGTAATAATGGTGAAAACAACTGTGTCCCTAGGAAGGATTCACTACCCACAGATTCTGGCATCCAGAATGCTGCTGGAGCCGAGTTCAAGAGTAGAATAGTCTCTACTGTGAGGCCCCTCCATCATGAGCCCCCACATTTTTGCCATTGCCAGATATGTTTTGGGGGTAAGAGAAGGGGGGCAGGGAGCAGCTCAGGCCTTGAAGAAGGTTTGAGAGCTCATGGGAGGGGGGCTGTTCAAATAACATCATTTAAAGCATGACAGCCCAAACTTTGGAATGTACTTAAAATAATGTATTTTCTGATTTTTGGAAGATAATTTGTTTTAGCCAAGCCCATTTCAAATCAAGATGGGATTTGTGGGATTCACCCAAGAGGTGGATTAAATGCTAATAGTGGAAGACAAATGAATTAGATTAAAAAAAATGTGTAGTCATGATTAATATTTACCATTGTGCATGAAACTATGTACAATAGTCCCTCCATATCTGCGGGGGATATGTTCCAAGACTCAACGCGGATACCTGAAACTGCAGATAATAGTGAACCCTATACAAAAATGAAAAAGTCATTTTTTTTGTTGTTGGGGTAGCTAACCTTGCAGCAGTAGAGAGCTTCAGGATGGCCTGCAGAGAGCTGCAGAATGGCATGGAGAGCTTCAGAATAGCCGTGCAAGACATTCTGGGGTGCTACCGGTAATTGACTAGTCAATTATACTAGCTGTAAAATGGCCACAGAGAGCTGTACAATGGCCAAGGAGCTTCAGGATGACTGGGGAGAACTGAAGAATAGTGAGGATAGCAATGGCACAAATAGCTTCAATGGCATGGATAGCAATGGCATGGAACCGCGGATAACAAACTGTGGATACAGGGGCGACTGTATTCAACTCTTTGTTCTGTTATGTCTCAGTTACAAATAAGGCCTGTTGTTTGTTAACTGGAGAAATGTTTCAGGTAACAATCATATATATAACAATATCACATGTTCTTTTTAATGCATTTTTCTTGGAAACCATATCTAAAGCTTTACACCTGCCAGCATATAATTTAAATATACAAGTTGACATTGAAGAGATTAAATTCACAAGATTTCTTTGGTCTCCAGGTGTGAATAGATTTGACAGTAATCTGTTGATTGGTTTTGTTTGCACTTAGAAAAAAAGTGCACAGTGCATTTGTGAATGAAGTGGAGGACTGTAATCCTCTGTTAATTAGCAAATTGATACAATCCACAACAGTTCTCTTCTTCACTGTTTTTCAGCTCGGAAACAGTTTTCATTTCTGTGCTGAACAGAAATCATAAAAGGTTTAAGAGAATGTAATATATATCAACGTATGGTATTTCTGTAAAGAAGAATAGATCCAATGAGTGTGTGATGCCTATGCCTTATCCGCTGGTGAAATGTATCACCATATAACAAGGATCTCACTTTTTTCTTACTTTGCAGTCCCTGGATGGATTTGTATTTGCACTAAACCAAGAGGGAAGATTTTTGTACATTTCGGAAACAGTCTCTATCTATCTAGGCCTGTCCCAAGTAAGTAGAACTTTTAATGGTGTGAGCTTCACTCTGGTGCTCTTCGTTTTTTTAACGCGATGATCTGTTTTGTGGCATTTTGCATATTATTTGAATCTATAATGTTATGGCTGTGACTAACCCATCCTAGAAAATAATTGAAAACGTGAGTCAGTATTGGATGTACAAATGTTAAAAGAAGAAAAAACTGAGCCAGAAAACTTTTTCTCTCTCTCTCACAAAGGATCATTATTAATTTATTGAGAACAAATGAAGTTTCTTTTCTCAATTGTTTTGAACTTTAAACCTCAGTACCTGGGTAGGAAAGGGACACACTAATAGTACTTCCCTTGTGTCCTATTACTGGATGTTTATGGAGTACCCTGCATTATCCTGGGAGCTGACACAATGACAGGGAGTCATTTGGAGTCAAGAAATGCTGAAAGAGACCATTAAAATGACTTGCAGGGAGGGTTTCAACAAGGACACATTCTGCTGCTTTCGCAAATGTTCGGTAAATCTGCAGAGGACATTTTTTATAAAACAGTAGTATTTAATTGCTGCAATTTAATTACGGACTCAATTTTTTTAGATCCAAGATTATAGGGAAAGAGAAGAATGACTTTTCGCTGATTACTAATGGTTCAGCTTTTAGTGACATTTGCCACCAAGGTATACCGGAATTGTCCAGATAGAGATTCAGGAACACCTGGAGTCATTTTGCATGATGATTTGCAATGTCGGATACTTTGCCCCTGGTCTAGCCACCCTCGAGGTACTTAGGAGTTGTGATGGTGCTTATGTCTCCTTGTTTGGAATGGGAACCCACGCTGAATTTGTTGCTTGTGTTGCCCTGGTTGTTAAGAGACGCTTCCCAGGACTGGAACTTTTCAGAACTTTATGATTTGGCTGTGCCAAAATGAAAATGAAAATGCTATTGTGAAGTAATTGAAAGGGATATCTGATTAGCTGGTATAGGAGAAAAGAAAATGTGCACATTGTATTGAAAACAACAGAATTACAGCATTAAGTCCTCAATGAAATGTGATTACAGGTGTCCCCCGCTTAACGACGGGGATATGTTCTGGAAAACCCGTCCTATAGTGAAACCATCATTAAGCGAGTCCTCAATGTAACACAGTGGAGTTGTAATAGGGAATGAATGGCAAACACAGTGTACATTATGAGTGTAACACAAAGCACAAGATTTCTACCTGTCAATGGAGGTAGAAACACACACACACAGAGTTAAAGACGACATTTTTTGTTTTGCATTTAAAATGCAGTACTGTAGCTTTAATTCTTTGTTTACACTTTGGGAACCTCTGTCATATATGCGGATCGTCATTAAGCGGTCCATCATTAAGGGGGACACACCTGCATACTGTATGTGTTAAGTGTTTATACTGTTGGTTATGTAGAAGTTTTAGCAAATAAGAGGACTAGGTACAAAACCTAATTGCGAATGCAGTAATGGTATCCTTGTATCTCACTGAAGTCCCTAGTTTTGTAATAGGATTTAATCCCTGCCTTGATCTATTTGGAAATGAGTATCAGAAGTTTCATATGTTGTCATTGATAAAGCATGCGGTTGCTTTTGTTGTAAAAACAAAACCACCCCAGAACTTTAATGCTTATTATTGTCTTATGCTCATAATAATCTGCTTAATGCATAGTGTCCAACAAAGTTTAATAAACCATCAAAGGAGGAGGATGAATAATTAGTTTAAACAGGTAAATGCTAATTAGGGAACTCCTGAAAGGCATCCATTATACCCTAGCTTAAAACACGTTTTACAGCCCTGGTTAGTGGTGTAATCCAAATTCTGTCAAGGCAACTGCATTTTCTGTAATTGAGATGTGTATGTTTGCTTTGCATAACAGATGGCTCTGTATGCTTAGACTGATAGCTAGGAAAATAATAATTGCATTATTCTGGCCAAAAGAATATTAGCTCTTGGGTTGGGGCCATTTCAGGCAGTCCTCCTGCCAGCACAGCATATGCACATATATGGATTCGATTTTCAAGGAAATTGATGCATCTGGAATAGTGTGGCCATCTGAAATATCATCTGTTCAAGAAAATAGTTGGCTTTAACCCTGTACGAGTCCTTGTTAAAGCATGTGCCTACACTGAGCTGCAGCATCAGTAGTCAGACATTACTAGACTAGAACATTACTTTTCATCCTTCAGCGTTTGGGGATAGGTTTCTGCTTTTAAAAATGTTGAGTTAGACATACCACAAAATGCTAACTATGCAGAATGAACATCTTTTTTTGATTTTCCTATAATGGGAAATATATGGTTACAAAACAGTTGTGGATATTACCAGTACAAGGAGTGAACTCTGCTTCCTTGAGCTCAAATGCTATGCTTTCAGTTGGCTAGCCTATGCTTGGGAAAGTAGTGAACTTAAAAAAATAAATAAACACAGTGTGTTTGTGATGGGTTTGCTCTATAAAACATTGTAAAGCAATAAGAAGTTTTCTAGCGGCTTATCCAGATGTGATCATTTTGAAGTGGTGCCCGTACTGCATGTTAGCCTTTGCAGAAGTAGACCTGCACTTCCATTCAAGAGGCAATAGAATGATATCCAGTTCAGATGTGATGGGTGCGGAGTAGCCTGCTGCAATGTGGGGTCACTGCGTTGCTCCCCTCTCCTTTTTAAAAAGCTGGATGATGTGCACTCCAGCACACAGTGGTGCAGGCAGGGGAGTCGGGAGTGCATAGCCTGCCAAAGGAAAGATTGACTCAGAAGTCAGGACTGAAACCACTGAGGTTAGAGTCACATATGGTCTGACATGGGGTGGGGTGGGGAATGTTTCAATCCCACCCTATGGTTCCCAGGGCACCACACATTCTATATAGAAAGAATAAAGAAAACAGCACAAAAGTACTGTCATCAAATGCGTCACAGGGAATATTCAGCTGATGTCCATTAAACATATGCATCCATATTCCAGTTAGCACTTAAATTTCAGTAGTCCTGGTAGCAAGCCTGGAGGAAATAATTTCATTTTCCCAGCAGCAATACGTTGTGTTTGAGTACTGGGAAAAAATGTAGTATTCCTAAAACAGAAGGATTTGTCTGAGATAGGATCTTCCTCGAGTGCACCAAATCTGCAAACTCATTGTGCTATTCACTAATATTCTAGAACTATACTAAGATTCTCAGATGATCACCAAAATTTACAGGGAGTACAGTACATATAGGAAAATTCCTTAGGTACCTAGATTCTAGCCATTTACAGCCCAATCCTATCCGGGCCTTATGATTTTGGATCTCACAATCTGACACTGTAAGTCCCAGGCCAATGGCATGAAAGCCACTCTGTAATTCTGCGGGCTGAGCATGCCAACACAAACGGCCTGAGGCTGCATGCGGGTGCCACCAGCCTACATTTCAGGCGTCCTAGGAAGGATACTATTGTCAATGGTATCAAAGCCACTGATAAATCAAAGAGAATCAACAGGGTCACAATCCCCTGTCTATCTCCGGGCATAGGTTGCCCACTAGGGCAATCAAGGTTGTTTCAGTCCTGAAACCAAGTTGGAAACCAGACTGAAATGAGTCTAGATAATCAGTATCCAGAAAATCTGGAGCTAGAATACCACCATGTATTTGAGGACCTTGCCCAAGGATGGTATATTGGAAACTGCTTGGTAATTGGCTCCAAATATCACTTTTTATAAAACAAAGGGCACATGATTGCCTCTTCCAAGGTGTTGGAACATGGCCCTCTCTCAGTGGGGCATTGACAAACTCCACTATCCAAATTACAAGTCCCAGTCTGACCATTTCCCCCAACCTGGAATGGATGAGGATTGAGTGCACAGGTGGTTCTTTGCACACATGCAAGAAATTCTGCTCTGTTCCTCAGGCAAAAGAACCTGAAAGGTTTTCATCAAAACTTGAAAAAGAACACCTGGCAGGCCCTTCAACCATTTGTAGATAATTGGAGATGTGTATCATGGTAGATACAAGCAATTTTATCTGTCAAGTGTTTGCCAAATGTCATAACTGACTATTGAGGGCTTGACTAGATCTTTTTTGTGAGCTCAGCTTTGCCCTGCACCACTCAAAACAACTCCATTGGATGACAGTATGCAGCAAGGATGTGGATCAAGTCTCTGACTCCAAGTCTCGAGTCAAGTTCCAAGTCTCTGGGTCTAAGTCCCAAGTCTTTGCCCCCAAGTCCAGAGTCTTTGGCTGCGAATTGCGAGTCCCTATCTATTTGATAGATATATCAAAGATAGGTGGCGCAGCGGGTTAAACCGCTGAACCATAAGCTGTCGATTGAAAGGTCGGCAGTTCGATTCCCGTGACGGGGTGAGCGCTCCTTGCTTGGCCAGCTCCTGCCAACCTAGCAGTTCCAAAGCATGTCAATGCGAGTAGATAAATAGGTACCGCTTGCGGGAAGGTAAACAGCGCTTCGTGTTCCAGCTGCATGCTACGCGCTGCGGCAAGGAGAGTCATGCCGGCCACATGACCACGGAGGCGTCTTCGGACAACGCTGGCTCTTCGGCTTTGAAATGGAGATGAGCACCACACCCTAGAGTCGGACACGACTGGACTTAATTGTCAGGGGATACCTTTACCTTTTTATCTATTTGATGGGGAAAACGGGTTTAAACCTGAATAAAATTCGACTTGTCGTAAAAGGCTCCAAGTCTCGAGTCTTTTACAATCGCTGAGTCAAATCAGAGTCAAGTCATTGACACGACTCGAGTCCGAGTCAATAGACTCAAGTCTACGTCACTGATAGCTGAGAAGTATGAGGTAGGTTTTTTTGCCACCATTGCTGCTATAGAAGGTTCTCAAAAATGGGTACTAACCTGTGTTCAGTCTGACTCGTTTTGAGACTTCCTCCACCAGGGCTGTAGCTGTCATCCCTCCTGCATTGATGCTCTCACCTCTGAGGCATACCAAGGTGCACCACAAGCTCTGCAAGCAGAAGGAAGGGCACTTAAGTGCAATCATTGCGACTCCCTAGGCAATCTCTGCATTCCACAGATCAATCAGGGTGTTGACAGACCTACCAGCCATGCTAGCAAGAGAAATCTTCCAGAGCTATCAGAAAACCGATTGGATCCATCAACCTCATGCAAACTGATCCTTCACCCCTGCAGAGATGCATCTTATCTCAGTTTTTGCTGAAGTAGCTGGTATTCCAAAAGCATTGTCTTAATAACACGTTAAACATTCACATTATCATTTTCTGTTACAACATTGTGCCACTCTGCTTGCTAGTCCAGAGCTCTCTTTAAAAACTAGTTTGGGAAAGAAGACCAGGTCAAAAATATTTCTAATCAATAAAGGTTTGCTCATGTTGTACTGTAAACGGAACCTTTTCCCCCACATCTAAATATTACCAGCCCAAATGATCTTTTCAGTAATCTTAGAAAGGCGATGATATTTTCCAGATGCATCACTAACAGTGACAAAAGAGAAGCGGCAATCATCCACACTAAATTAAGCATTTAAAAGCTTTATTTACTGCAAAGAGCAGTGGCAAAAATAGCTATGCAAACAATTCTCCCTGTAGAAAGGAAATGCTAATGTTTCACTGCGGTGATTTCAAAATTGCTCAGTGTGTGGAAGCCATTGTAGTAGGTTGTTCTGTTATTGAATTCTAGTTTGTGATAAAGGTGCCAAGAACAAGCATTAATGGGAGAGGAACACATGAGATATCTTGTTTCCAATTCTTTATGTTCTAACCATTGCTATCAGATAAACATTGCTGGGTTCCTGCCATGAGCTGGCAGAGGTTGTGGTTGTGTTGAATAAACCTTGTGACACTTTGAGAGTTTACACATCCAGTATTATGTTGGAATTCTGTTCTCAAGAAGTGAAGGTTTGAGAGAATATATTCTAGCATCTGGCATATTTTTGATTACAGTATCCTTAGATTTTTTTTTTTGTCAATTAGTGATGTGATTAGGGTATCTGCTTCAGACATACAACCATTTGCTGGGACAAGGAAAGGAGAAGGTTCATATTTTTTTTCTTGGGCATGTTGAGGTCCAGGCCTTAAAAAATGGGTTAGGGTTTTTTCAGATTCTTTCAGAGGAATCTGACTGAAAGAAATGGAACAAAAATATTTATTCTGGGAATGTACGACTGGCATGAGACTGTTGATCACAACCTCCATTGCAATGAAAGTGCTGAAACAAAGCCGTAACCAATTTTTTGTTTTACATTAAAATATAATAGTTTGGGAAAATTGACGCTAGTGCATATTTTGAACATTTTCTCTTCAAACTTATAAAAAGGGAGTAGAGGCAGTGTAAACAAAAGCATTGTTTAAAAGGCATATAGCAGTACAGTACTAGGATCAGGATCCAAGTTTCAAGCTTTGTGCAATCAGTGCCAGAATAAACATGACAAAGGAACAGTGGAGACAACTTAAAAGATATATAGTGAGTGGAGGGTCACAGAAAGGACAAAGTGCATTTCTTGGAGGGGGGAGTACAGTGACAAGTTTTTTTTCCCTTCAAGTTACCACAAAGATCTGGCAATGGGGAGTAGAAGAAGGGAGAGTGTCTGGGGGGAGGGGACTTGCCACCATTGCCCTCCCCCCTCTGGCACAACCTATCCAAAGGAATCAATGTCTCCAGTTAAACTTCTCCAAATTCATTGTAACATAGTATAGATATTTATGCAGAACAGAAAGGTCTATCTATTCTGGGATGTTCTTTTTAATCTTTTTTAACTACCCTGCCTACTTCTGTAAAATCTCAGTTTACAGTGCACTCCGTGCTTGTTACTTGTATGTAATGGCTCAGTTAGATTGTATCAGCCCTGCTCAGAGAAAGGTTGTTTAAAAAAAAAAAGTTGCATATAAACATATTCTTGGCACACGTTACACCACCCTCACATGAAAAGACTGACTTATGCATTGTAGATCTTCCAGCCAACCCATTCTGAACAGGAGATTACAGAGCTTACTACAATCCTTCTGCTTTTATTTTATATCTCCCAGTCCTGAACATATCTGGAAGAGGGCTTGAAATCACCCTGTTTCTGTTTTGTTTTGAAATGTTGGCAGCTTTCTATTTTGGCAGGTCTCCATGGGAAAGCTCACTTAGTAGCAGCCACCAAGAGCACTTCTGCATGTGCCCTTGTCATTCATGTTTGGTGTGTGGATCATTCATCCACACCCCAAATAGGAATGACAAGGGCATGATGATGCTCATGGACGAGGTCTCTTGGGCTACTCTGCTTGCTCAGGCTTTCCCTCCTGATTTCCGCAAAGTCTTCTCTCCCACTTCAACTCCTCCAGAATGTTGTGGGGAGTAGTGCACAGGGCTGCAACAGGAATTTGCAGAAATGAGTGTCGTCTTCTGTGAGTGGAAGCATGTTCTGCTTGGGCAAGGGGCCCTCTGTATCCCAGCCATTATCAAGACCATCATAGGATTCTAGCAAAGTATTTTAGAATGGTTCCTGCTGATATTGGCAATGTTGGTAAACCCAAAGCATTATTTGCTTTCCCATTAGTTGCTTACTCAACACTTGATGCCTGAGTACATTATGTGAACTCACTCCATTGAAAATATTGTAGTGACTTTAGTGGCATTAAGCATTTGTCTGTAGTGTTAGATCTGTGATGATTAATCAACATATTCAAATCATTACTTGATGTTCAAGTCATCAAGTGATGGGGTACATGTGTAAAACAGTTCAAATGTTTATGACTGCAGCAGAAGGGGGAGATTACTGAACATTGGGTGTGGGGTGGGGAGGGAATTGGGTGAGTGGAGTTCCATTTACACTTTTCTAGTTCCAAGCCCTTAGAAATAAACGTGTACAGTTCCTTTTGTGTTTCTCTGTTGGAAATGTTAATCCTGCACACCAGACAGAAATATTTCAGATGCTTCCTTTATGGATAGCAACATAAAGATTGTTTTGTTGTTGTTCAGTCGTTAAGTCGTGTCCGACCCTTCGTGATCCCATGAACCATATCCCGCCAGGCCTTCCTGTCCTCCACTATCTTCCTGAGTTCGCTCATTTTCATGTTCGTAGCATCGGTGATGCTGTCTAACCATCTCATCCTTTGCCTTCCCCTTCTCCTTTTGCCTTCAATCTTTCCGAGCATCAGAGTCTTCTCCAGAGAGTCCTCTCTTCGCATTAGGTGGCCAAAATATTTGAGTTTCAGCCTCAGTACCTGTCCTTCCAGGGAACAGTCAGGGTTGATTTAATTTAGGATTGACTGATTTGATCTCCTAGCAGTCCAAGGGACTCTCAGGAGTCTTCTCCAGCACCACAGTTCAAAAGCATCTATTCTTCGGCGCTCAGCCTTCCTTATGGTCCAACTCTCGCAACCATACATTGCTACTGGGAACACCATCGCCCTGACTATACGAACTTTTGTTGGCATGGTGATATCTCTGCTTT
>JANXHW010000001.1:273742849-273817849 GCA_026170595.1 Plestiodon gilberti rubricaudatus
TCAGGGAGGACTAGAAAAGGCCCCCATCTGAAATCCATAGAAGCCACTGGCAGCCAGCATAGACCATGCTGAGCGCAATGGCCGAGTGGTCTGATTCAGTGAAGGAAGCATCCTTGTAACAAGAGAAAAAATATATATACCAGGTTTTAGGAATTACATACGAAAATGTATTTTCAGAACGATATAAGGTGATAGCAATTGTGATAACAGTTTGAAGGTGCAGTTGACTCACATGGAAATTGAGTGGAACCATTTTAACATGGGCTCATTTTAGAACAGCTTCAAATTTGCTTCTACCTTTATGTGCAACTGATCCATAAAATAAGGAATGTGTCTATTTACAGTGGTCAGAAACACACTGAAACAGAAGTCTCAAAACCAGTGGTTACAACCCAACCAAAGTGAATCACTTTTCCGAAGTCTCGTTGATTTTAATGGAAGGAATCTAAGCATCTGTCAACTTCCCCAATTAACGTAGTGAGAAATAAATTGTTGTAAGAATTGCAACATTACTGTGTATGAGCACTCAAAAGAACTACTGTATGTAGAGATGATGGTGATGACAGTGATGATTTCCATATTAAACACAAGCTTCCATGTTTTGCCAAGATGAAGCTGCCACACAAACCAAATAAGAAAGCATATAGCCTCATTTGTAGTCTTCTGTCTTAATAGCCTCAGATTGAGTTCTATTGTCTGGAAATGGCCGAACTGCTTAGCATTGTGACTTAGCACTAATGGAAAAGACAGTGCCTTTGACCATGCACACTGGACCCTGCCCCCCAAAAACCCATTGCTTCAAGGCAATTCTATCCTTTTAAAAAAATTCAAGCATACACTCTCCCCCCAAAGAATCAGTGGTGTAGCTAACCAAAAGATTTAATCTGAGGCCCACCCTACAAAGAAATGTGAAATGTAATCTGAGGCCCACCCTACAAAGAAAGCCTTGAGTGCCCTTGTTGGGAGAAAGGTGGGGTATAAATTATTAAATAAATAAATAAATAAATAAAATGTGACAAGGCCCAATCCTATCCCCAACCAAACCACACTATGCAGCGCCACCAACAGACCATACACTCCATGCTGTGGGTGGGAGACAACCAGATGGCCCAGGAGAGGTAAGTAAACATCATTTTTGCTTATTTCTCCATAGGCCTCCTGGTCTCCAGTGGGGCTTCTTGAACCTAAGCCAGCTCTTTAACTGGCATAAGTCTGAGGAGACTCCTGGGGGTGAGTCCTGGCCGGGAATGGGGGATAGGATCTTGGCGTGCGCAGCTGCCACCAAGATCCTCCCCCTCCTGCCCCCTCCTGCCCCCTCCTGGCCCACTCCCCAACCCAATCCACCCTCAATCCTCCCCTGAACCGCCTCTGCTGCTGACGTACTGATGACAACGGGGGACAGAGTTCGTTCAGTGGCCACTGTTGCCCACACACAACCTCTGGCATTTGCCCTTGCGGCCACAGCCTGCCAAATGTCAGAGCAGCTTTCTCACCATCAGTCTGTCTGGGATTTATGCTGATGAATCACATCTGTCAACATAAGCCCCAGATAGGATTGAGCTGTCAGTCATAGAAATATGACTTTGAGTAGGAACAGTGTGCCTTTCTTTTACCATCAAGTAAACCATAAACAGCCTCCATATTTTTGAGATCAGAGAGAAGAGCTTAAGGGGAGGATGGAGATCAGATCCACCTAAAAGTGAGGCAGTACAAAGGAAGACACCCCACCCATGAAACCTCAGAGTACGGGTCGGATTATAAGGAAGGAGGCGGTCCCTCAAATACCCTGGACCCGAGCCGTTAAGGGCTTTAAAAGTCAAAACTAGCACTTTGAATTGTGCCCGGAAACAAACCGGCAGCCAGTGTAGCCGCCAAAGCAACGATCCGACTGAGTCGAATCGACAGGCCCCGGCAAACACCCGGGCCGCCGCATTCTGCACTAGTTGCAGTTTCCGAACAGTCTTCAAAGTCAGCCCCACGTAGAACGCATTGCAGTAATCTAGTCTAGATGTCACTAGGGCATGGGTCACTGTGGCCAGGTCTGCACGATCCAAGTACGGTCGCAACTGGCGCACCAGCCGAAGCTGGGCAAAAGCCCCCCTGGCCACAGCCGCCACCTGGGAATTCAGGAGCAGCTGCGCATCCAGGAGAACTCCCAAGCTGCAGACCTGCTCCTTCAGAGGGAGTACAACCCCATTCAGAGCAGGACGATGATTTAGTACCTGAGTCGTAGACTTCTGGACCAGAAGAACCTCTGTCTTATCAGGATTTAGTTGCAGCTTGTTTGCCCCCATCCAGCACCCAACTGCCTCCAGACAACGATTCAGGACAAGCATGCTTTTGCAAGCATAGGAGCAGAACGCTAGCAGACTTAAGCAACTACCTCCTGTATAACAGAGCATGATCACACCTACTTTTTTGCTCTTTGTAATATATGAAACACATACTGTTTTGAAAATCCCAGCAGCTCAACTGTACCAGCAATTGAGAACATACCGTGTTTCCCCGAAAATAAGGCAGTGTCTTATATTAATTTTGGCTCCAAAAATGCAGTAGGTTTTATTTTTAGGGAGGTCTTATTTTCCCAACCTGCACCCCTGCGACCCCCCGGCACTTACTTTGACTGATTAAAGCTTCATTCTTTCTTGAGGGTGCAAGGCTCTGGAAGGCCTGCACTCGAGTCCTACACCATGGAGACGACATGCTAGAGAGACTCTGCAAGGTTGCAGCCTCCTTGCAAGCCTTGCTGGCTTCTCTAGCACGTCATCTCTATTGTGGCGGACTCAAGTGCAGGCCTTCCAGGCCTTGCAGAGCCTTGTACCCTCGGGAAAGAATGAAGCTTAAAATTGGTCAAAGTAAGTGCCGGAGGGGTCGCGGGGGGGGGGTGCCAGGGGGGTCGCATCCATCTGGCTGATGATCCTAGCTTGGTCTTATTTTCAGGGGAGGTCTTATATTTATGAGTGCCAGCAAAAATCACGCAAAAATGACGGTAGATCTTACTTTCAGGGGAGGTCATTTTCAGGGAAACAGGGGTATAAGCCCAGTCGGCTGATGTGGGGCGGTGGGCCCCAGGGCGTAAGGGCGCTGAGGCTCTGGGGGGGGGTGCGGGCCTCCTTATGTTTCGTTTTTGTTTTCACTTTTTTCCGGGTTTTTTTAAAGGTTTTTAGGGGCTTTTTTAGCGCTATCGGGGCTTCTAAGCGTGTGTGTATGCTTTGTGCCCACTTATCTTGTGTCTAGGAGCCTCCAGCGATGATCTCCAGGGGCGACGATCTCTTCCGGGGGCGCAGATCGTTGCTCTGCCTGCCCTGGGCGCGAACTCTGTAAAGCGCCGCTTTACAGAGTTCACGCAGGCGCAGAACGACGATGTTTCCAATCGACGTTCTGCGCCTGCATGAACTCTGTAAAGCGTTGCTGGGCGCTTTACAGAGTTTGCGCCCGGGGCAGGCAGAGCAGAGGAACGATCTGCACTCCTGGAAGAGATCGTCGCCCCTGGAGATCGTCGCTGGAGGCTCCTAGACACAAGATAAGTGGGCGCAAAGCATACACACATGCTTAGAAGCCCTGATAGCGCTAAAAAAAACCCCTAAAAAAACTTAACAAAAACCCGGAAAAAAGTAAAAACAAAAACGAAACTTAATTTATGCAAATTGATGCAAATTACTTCGGGGGCGTCGGGGGGTGGGCCCCAACATCGGGGGGCGCTAGCTACGTCTACTGGATCATGCTAAGGGCCCATGTAGTCCAGCTTCCTGTGTCTCACAGTGGCCCACCAGATAGCTCTGGGAGCACACAAGATAACAAGATACCTGTATCCTGTTGCCACTTCCTTGCATCTGGTGGTCAGAGACAGGCTACCTCTAAAACCTGGAGGTTGCATATAGTCATCGTGGCTTGTAACCTGTGATGGACATTATAGACTTTTTCTCCATAAATCTGTTCAGTTTCCATTGAAAGGCATCTAGGCCAGGTGCCATCACATTATCCTATGGCAAGGAGTTTCGTAGATTATTATTATTATTATTATTATTATTATTATTATTATTATTATTATTATTAATAATAATAATAATAATAATAATAATAATAATAAACCAGTATTTATATACCACCTTTTCTTTGGTCATCAGATTTCTCCTCTGACTTTAATTCAAAGGCGGTTTACATGGGCAGGCTTTCTAAACCCCAAGGGGTTTTTACAATGCAATAAGGCCGGAATCTGATAACAATAAGGCAGTGGATTCCGGGTAGGCTTACCAGAGTCCCGTTTTTGACCGGGAAAGTCTCGGTATCGCCCCTTCGTCCCCCCGTCCCCCCCGAACTGTGTCTTTGTCCCGGCCCGCCGGCTGCATTGCGGTGGGCCGGAGCTCTTCTGAGACTGTGCTGCAGCTGCAGCGCGTCTCTATCTCTTGATCTCTGTAGTCTCACACGCCTGCGCGAGACTGGAATCGCTCAGAAGATGTCTGAGTGAACTCACTCGGACATCTTCCGAGACATTCCAGCCTCGTGCGCATGCGTGCGAGGCTGGAATGTCTCCGAATTTGTCCGAGTTCACTTGGACATCTTCCGAGACGTTCCAGCCTAGCGCGCATGCGTGTGAGGCTGGAATGTCTCCGAATTTGTCCGAGTTCACTTGGACATCTTCCGAGACGTTCCAACCTAGCGCGCATGCGTGTGAGGCTGGAATGTCTCCGAATTTGTCCGAGTTCACTTGGACATCTTCTGAGACGTTCCAGCCTAGCGCGCATGCGTGTGAGGCTGGAATGTCTCCGAATTTGTCCGAGTTCACTCGGACATCTTCCGAGCGATTCCAGTCACAGAGATCAAGAGACAGAGACGCGCTGCAGCTGCAGCACAGTCTTGGAAGAGCTCCGGCCCGCCGCAATGTAGCCGGCGGGCCAGGGCCGGGGCAGTAAAAGAGACAGTTCGGGGGGGGGGACAGGGGGACGACGAAGTGGCAGCATAAAATAAAATAAACTAAAATATAAAATAAACGAAATAAACATAAAACATAAAATAAATAAACATAAAATAAACTAAAATGCACAAACAGCACATAAAATAAAATACACAAATAAACTAAAATACACAAATAAAATAAAAGTCTCAGAAAATAAAATACAGTATTTTACCTTTTTCCCCGTGCCTCTGAGCACGTGCAGAGTGCCACTGCTGCTTTCGTCCCAGCCAGCTGGCTGCATTGTGACGGCCAGCACTGGCCATTACAATGCACCTGGCTGGCTGGGACAAAAACAGCGGCGGCAATCTGCACGTGCTCAGAGGCACGGGGAAAAAGGTAAAATACTGTATTTATTTTACAGTGGACACGCCCACTTCCGGTGGACACACCCACTTCCGGCGGAAGTGACATCACAGTTTTTGACCCGCCTTCTTGTGATGTCACTCCCATCCCCCTTGGGGGTGCCAGAAATCTGGTAAGCCTAATCCCGGGGATATATTTCATCTGGTCCCACATGCTTCCCCGTAGGTGCTGGCGTGGTGCCAGAGACCCGCGTCTGGTGGATTTGGCCAGACGCAAAGCCAATGCCTACCTGGGGGGGTTACCATATGGGGGGTGAGGTGGTTAGGCATCCAGGCATAACGTATAATGCCCCATGCCTGTTTAGAGGCGATGGTGTGCACCTTTCCTCGCAGGGAGCGAATATTTTTCTTTCAGACCTGCAGCAGGCGCTTCGGCGTCTTTTTGGCCTGTGGGGCGGTGGGGGTTAAGCGCGAGGCTACCCCCCCCCCCCCGTGTGGCAGGTGGCGTGCCGGCCGGGTAGCCAGGAAACTGGGATCCGGCGTCAGCCTGAGGTTAGCAAGGTCAAGGGGTAACCCAGGACCGCTCTAGTGACACCGCCCGGGTCCATGAGGCTGGCTGGCAAGCCCCTTGGCTGGAATGCGTTAACCCATATCACGGCACGGCCGCTGGGGTTGATGCTTCCAGCTGCCTCGACCCTGCGGGGTTGACCATGATAGCTCACGTAGTCTTTGACCACTGGGAGGCTTGAGTCAGGTTGTCACGCCCTGGGGGGATTAACGGGGGAGGAAGACGACTAGGCCCGTTAACCCCATTTAGGGCCCGCACGCTCTAAGGGTCTGGTTAAAGTATTATGTTATGCTGCAGGTTCTGTTATGTTTAATAAAATTTGGCCCTTTAACCCAAGCCTCTGTCTAGCGTGATTATTTTGGGGGTGCACTGGTAAGGCCGGTGACGGGACTCACCCCCGTCGCCGCTCGTTACCAGGCCCCCTCCCCCGCGCACTGGTCAGAGGCTCGACGGGGGAGAGCAGCAATTGGCTGCTGGGCCAGTTGGGGGCGTGGCTCAGCGGGGAGACGGGAGCTCGTTCTCTCCATCTCCTCAGTCCGAGCCGGATTTGCGTACCCCGCCCGCCCTCCCTTATTACAGTCTGAGACTAGCTGGTCGCTTTTTTGAGGGCCGGGTAGGAATTTTTGGCTGCCACCCTGATTGGCTTTGGATTGGCAGTTTTTTCGCCTACCCCAGACTGGGTTAGGGTGGGGTGTGTGGCATTGATACTTATTGTTTAATTTTGCTATTTTCTTATGGCAGGTGGCGTGCGGGCCGGGTAGCCAGGAAACTGGGATCCGGCGTCAGCCTGAGGTTAGCAAAGTCAAGGGGTAACCCAGGACCGCTCTAGTGACACCGCCCGGGTCCATGAGGCTGGCTGGCAAGCCCCTTGGCTGGAATGCGTTAACCCATATCACAGCACGGCCGCTGGGGTTGATGCTTCCAGCTGCCTCGACCCTGCGGGGTTGACCATGATAGCTCACGTGGTCTTTGACCACTGGGAGGCTTGAGTCAGGTTGTCACGCCCTGGGGGGATTAACGGGGGAGGAAGACGGCTAGGCCCGTTTCCCCCATTTAGGGCCCGCACGCTCTAAGGGTCTGGTTAAAGTATTATGTTATGCTGCAGGTTCTGTTATGTTTAATAAAATTTGGCCCTTTAACCCAAGCCTCTGTCTAGCGTGATTATTTGGGTGGTGCACGGGTAATGTGTTCTAATCTTTCGTAGAACCCTTCATTCTATTTCTTTCACAGTCCAGCTCTTTCTCCTTGACGTTCACCTCGCCACGCTTCAGGTGAACCTTGCAACCAGGTTGACAGGCAACCTTGTCTCTCAGTCAAGTGAAGCTGCAGTTCCACTCCCCCAGGCTCTGCAACTTTATCAGCTCAACAAGTTGGCAGCTCTCCGACAGACACAGACACTTCCGTCCGTCACGAACTGCAGTTCTTCAGATCTTCAGGCATATATGAGACGGTCACTCTACCAACTGAGTCAGACCTCCTGCCCTGGGTAAACCTTTACCCTGGGTAAAGAAATATTCATTTTCTTTGTTCTAACTCTTCCACCGGTCAATTTTAATGGATGTCCCCTGTTTCTGGTGTTGTGCAAGAGGGAAAAGAACTTCCCACTATCCACTCTATCCATCCCATGCACTCTGTCATATGTCGGGCAGCCCAATCCTGTGTAAGATACAGTGCCCGGCCTACAGGGTCGGACGCCGTATCCTATTAAGTTCCCAGGCTGCCTCAGGGCAGCCCGGGAACAACTCGGGAGAAGGGGACTATCGTCCCCTTCCCCCGGTGTAAGCGACGGCAGGCCTCTCCTTTCACAGTAGCCACAGAAACAGCATCTGTCATGAGAGGAGGAGGAAGAGAAAAGAAGCAAGTAATGTATAAAACTTGTTCTACTATTGTAATCAATTCCGTGGTTTGATTTTATGTAAACTGCTATGGAAGACATGTTAGCTAAAGGGTGAGATACACATATTTTAAATAAATAAATAATGGTTGTACGAAGAATGCTTCCAGTTAAGAAAAGTATACAAGATCTCTGAAGACAAGATGAATTGTGAGATAATGATCCCAAATAACAACACACATTTTACAACCCTCTAATTAAAATTGACATTCGTAGGTTACAGGAGGACAGTGCTGTTTTAATATTTGAAAACCTTTTCACTTCAGCGGAAAGGTAAATTGTGTAATTACTGAGATTCTTTAGCTGCTTAATAAAAACACAGGCCTGCAACCTTTGGTAGCAAGCACGGAATTTAAAGGGTTGAACTGAAGAGATTTCTAAAATGTCATAACAGTGCTTTAGAAAGAGGTGATAGCCTATTATTATCTAGGATGCCCAGAGAGGTACTCAAGAAATCAGATAATAGTTTTAAAAATAATTAAAAAAGAAAATTCAGATTTTGAGGAAGTGTGTACTCCCTTTAAAAATGATTGCATTATATACATTTAAAACATAATAAGGGGGGGAGCAAATATAAACATTGCTGCAAATATGTGTCTTGTTTGTACAAAACGTAATGCATATCAATATTCCCTGCATATATTACCGTATTTCTTCGAGTCTAAGGCGCCATCGATTCTAAGGCGCACCTTTACTTTCAGTACCACCAGCAGGGGAAAAAAAATCCATCGATTGTAAGACTCACCTCCCTTCATTGAATCTACCTGCTCAGCACCAACTCTCCCCAGCATGTCTCCTGCAGCTGAGGATGACTGAGTGCACTGCCTTTGCATAGCATTTCTGGCCCCACCAGAAAGTGCCATTTCCTTCGTTACCTGGGCTTGGGGGAGCTTCAGGGAGGCCTGTGTAACCCTCTGCAGGCCTCCCTAATCTTCACTTCGGCGAAAAACAGCGATTTTTGGCCATTTCTGGTTTTCGCAAAAACCGGAAATGGCTGAAAATCACCGGTTTTTGCCGAACTGAAGATCAGGGAGGCCTGCAGAGGGTCGCGCAGGTCTCCCTGAAGCTCCCCCAAGCCCCAGTAAGTAAGAAGATAGCATTTTGGGGTGCTTTTGGGAGACCTTCGATTCTAAGATGCACCCCATTTTTTGAAATGTTTAATTGGGAAAAAACATGCGTCTTAGAATTGAAGAAATACAGTACAAGTGAACCTCTATATACTCCTTTGTTCACCAATACATTTTCATTCTTATAAAACTGACAGTTTGGCTGTACACACCGCATCCATTGAATTGTTCCTATTTTTAAGAACTTGGAGTAGTTACCACAGCTCCATGAATATCTGGGTAGCGGTTCTCCTTCCCAAACTCATAGGTGTAATTGTTGTGATCTTGTACATCAACATGCTTGGTGTGTCCTTTCTTGAATGTAGTTGTTCAGTTTGCAGGGTCCCTTACACTGGTGTCACTCACATCACCACAAACATCTACCGGGTACATACAAACATAACGGAATGGCGATGAAGATGATGATTTCGTTTCAGATCAAATAATGTCTGCTTTGCTGGAATCCAAATGCTAATTTTCGAGAGGTGCAATTATAATGTTTCTTGGATTATTGAGGGTTCCCTTTCCTTCTTTTTGTCTATTGAGGTGAACCCAAATTTAGTCCCAGGCAGTCTTCAGTAATTACCCCAGCAAGTTCTCCACAACAGGTTCAGATGGGGTAGGTAGAGGATTTTTTTTTTTAACCTTCAAAGGAATTTTGTTGAGCAGATGCTACACTGAACTAGTCAGAGTAGAAAGGAAATGATATGGCTTTTAAAGGGCACATCAGGCATATCTACTAGGCTAAAGTAATTCTGGCAATGCTTCAAAGGATATAACTTTTGATGGTAAAGTAGGTAGGCTACGGAATGAAATCACATATGGCAAGCTGTCAAATTCTTCCTACACTTTCAGTACATTTATATAAGTGCAAATGGATGCTGCTTAGATGGAGTCCCTAGCAATTTCCTGCTAAAGATGATCTGATATTATTTGACTAAATTATGTGTGTAAAAGCTGGGGACAACTTTTATGATCAAATATTTTGAAATTAGTTTTCCTTTTTGGCAGATTATCTGAAATATGAGCTGCAATTATATTAACACTTGGATGTGAAGGACTTTTAAGGTAGCAATTATATAAAAGCCAGAGTACTGAATTGTTGTATATCAACTTGAAGAGACCGTTTTCATAGGTCAATTATGTCAATAACATATCCTTCTCATTGGTATCTCATTCTTAACCTTTTGTTTCTTATTCATTCTAAAGATATATAGTTTAAACTTGAATGAGGTTGAGGCTGATTAGACCCTTGGAGGGGAGCTATTTTACCTTTTGAGATGTGCCAATTAAACATCCAAGTATCAAATGTCCATAAGTAAATTATAATTCTAGTTCTAATTGATAGGAAGATAAAATGGTAACAGGAAACTGGTGAACCTTCCAAAACAGTATAATTAATTTTATCCATATCCATACTGCTAACTTTACAACCACCGTCTATCCAAGGACAAAGCTTAATCCTTTCTTAATTTATGCATATATTTTAATGGATTAAAATTACTTTACTTACTTTGCCCCTTACTTTTACGCTGTTTGGCTACATCCAATACCTCAGGATGGCCTGATTTCTTCCCAGTTTCCACTTCAGGAATCCACTTCAACTTCTCCATTATTCATTGCTTTCATATTGTTCAGACTGAATCATTCTCTCCCCTAGGGACAACATTTCCTTGCCATACAAATGCTGTCCTTGGGGAGAGTGTGGGGCAGACTTCTGGAGGTTGGGGTGGTGGTGGTGGTAAGGGCAGGGCTTGCCAGTAATTTCCCATTAGTGCTACAACTGTGGGTGCTGAACATGGCTGCAGTTCATCTCAATAGAGTTATATTATAGGGTCTTTCCTGTTGTAGCCCGAAGACTTTGAAATACCCTTCCTGGAGAGAGGTGTGCATGCCCACCCCTGTTAGCTTTTCAGAAATGAATGGAAGATCAGGGTGACCAGGTACAATGGAGGACAAAGTGCCTACCTTTTAACCATTGTGTAGAAGAGGGAATTTTGGCAGGTGCAGCTCATCATGGAAGGGTGCAAAAAGCTGCACCTGCCAAAATTCCCTCTTCTATACAATGGTTGAAGGTATAGGCACTTTGTCCTCCATTGTACCTGGTCACCCTGTGGAAGATCCACTTGTACTAATAAGCTTTGGTGACTGGAGTTTCATGCCTAGTGATGCTTTATCTCGGAGTTTTCACCTTTGCTGCATTTTTTACAACATAGTACTTACCATTTATGTAGTGCTTTCTGCTTCACACACATTACTTTGGTGTGGTTCTTACAACAAACCTTAAAGAGAGTAACAGTGCAATCTTACTGTAACTTCGACTTGCGGATCAAGTGTTCCGCCAGCGGAAGATGTCACAAACGTGCTGTAAGGCACATTTGCGATGACTCGAGAGCAGGGAAGGCCAGCGCAAGGCCAGCCTTCCCCGCTCCGCCAGCCGAAGACTCGCCAGCCTGCCGCCAGACCCAGGTAAGGATCCAGTAGACAGGGTCACTGCGGCCGGGAACAGTGGGGGCCGATAGGCCCAGCTGATCAGGGATGGGGGCGGCCTCGGCCGTATCCTGACCCCTGCTGATCGGCTGAGCTGTTACACGACCTCCTCCGACTTCCGCCAACAAAATAGCTCACGGAAAAACAAGGAGGCCGATCGGCCCCAGCTGCTGTAACACTCGGGGAAGGGGACGAGCGTCCCCTTCCCCGAGTAGACTTTCCGCTGCGGGGTGGATGTCCGCGGCGGAGATCAGGATCCGGCGGGCGGCCTTGGCTGCCCAGCGGATATGTTAGGATAGGGCTGTAAATATTATTGTCCCCATATTGCAGGTGGGGAGCTGAGGCTTAGGGGGAGTCTCTTACGTAAGGCTACCTAGTGAGATCATGGCAGAAGTGACATTCGAAACTGAGAAGAGCTCAGTGTCTTAGCTGTTACACAAGGGTTGCAATTCTGTACACACTGTCCTGGGAGTACGTCCCTTTGAATACAATTGGGCTTACTTCTGAGTAGACATACGTAGGATTGCTGTAACTTAATTTGTAAATTAAGATGTTGTGATTTCTCAGATTTTATTTTGGTTTTGTTGTTTTAAATCTATGCTACATAGATTTGTTGTCTCAGTTGTCTTGTGTTGTTTTGTTAGCTGCTCTGGGTGTAGGAACAGGATCTAAATTATTATATAAATAAATGTTTGTGACAGCTGTATATGTTTCAATGACATGTGTGCAAAAATATGTGACCAAAAGTGACATGGTAAAATGACAATATTTATTGTGGAAAGAAACCTGCTGTAGTTGTAAGGCTAGTTTTTGTACGTTAGGTATTTTAAATGAAACATTTATACAGCTGCACATGAATTCATAGAACTGATTGTTTTATTATATTTCATTGTAAATTTTTCAACCCTTTCAGTTGGCAGAACACTTTCCCAGAATATGGGTTTTTGTACTGATATGATGTTTCCTAGCTCTGGGCATGGCCTACCCCTACTACTGACTGTAATTTACTTTTTGGTCTCTGTCGCCTTGAGCCTGCCTTCTGACTAGTTTGTTGAATGATGTGCTAATCCATTATATTTTTTAGACAAGTGTATCGACCAGTATAAACAGACTGGAGGGCACAAACCTAAATGAAAGCTATACTTCCTTGAATCATTTAAAAAGCTCCTGCAGTGGTGGCACCATAAAATAACTTTTTTTTTCTTTGTACATTAAGTTTACGGGGGAAATCTCTATAAATAAAATAGAAATGTGGAAGGGATGCTGTGGGTAAATCATGCTGTGTTCTTCACAAAGCCATATTTAGTTATTCAGTGACCAAAAAAAGAAAAAAAAACCTCTGTAAAATGCTGGATTAAGGCATAAGGTTAGAACAGTTCAAATGGCAGTCTGAATTCTATGCTGCAATAATAGGTAGAATAAGGGACAAGCAGAAACCGCTTGGACCTGGTTCCCAAAGTGTTAGTTACACTTTCTTTTCATGTCTCTGTGTTTCTTAAGGTTATGATGCAGGCATCTTTTTTTATCTCACTTTTTATCGTTAACAGCACGTCATAGGGCATGGACACATATTAGTTTTAAGTAGTCCCTGTGACTGTGTTTTGAGGAGAAATTGGGGGACAGTTTCAGACCTGTGCAGGCTCATATGGGTTTATGTATTCAAGCAGGCTCCCTACCCCTCCCACAATTTCCTCACCACAGGGAGCAGTGATTGATTGGGGGCGCAATCCTATCCGCCTTTCCAGCACCAATGCAAAGGCTAAGGCGTTTGGGGCTCTTCAGTCTAGAAAAAAGGCGGTTGAGGGGGACATGATTGAGACATATAAAATTATGCATGGGATGGAGAGAGTGGATAGAGAGAAGTTCTTTTCCCTCTCATACAACACTAGAACTAGGGGACATCCATTCAAATTGAGTGGAGGGAGAATTAGAACGGACAAAAGAAAATATTTCTTTACCCATCGTGTAATTGGTTTGTGGAACTCCTTGCCACAGGAGGTGGTGATGGCACCTGGCCTGGATGCCTTTAAAAGGGGATTGGACAGATTTATGGAGGAAAAGTCCATCACAGCTTACAAGCCATGATGGGGATAAACAACCTCCTGGTTGTAGGAGTAGGTTTTCTTTGTGCCAGGTGCAAGGGAGTGGCGACAGGATACAAGTATCTTGTTGTCTTGTGCTCCCTGAGGCATCTGGTGGGGCCACTGTGTGATACAGGAAGCTGGACTAGATGGGCCTTTGGCCTGATCCAGCAGGGCTCTTCTTATGTTCTTATGTTCTTAAGCGAATAAATGTTCTCATGCCTAAGGCTACCTAGTGAGTTCATGGCAGAAGTGATATTCGAAACTGAGAAGAGCTCAGCGTCTTAGCTGTTACACAAGGGTTACAACTCTGTACACGCTGTCCTGGAAGTACGTCCCTTTGAATACAGTGACTGCCGCCCCCCCAAATGCAGGATGTAGTGCACGCCCTGTTGACATGGCTGCATCAGTGCAGGAAAATTGGATAGGATTGGGCCCTGGATCTCACAATTACGTTTGATGATCTCATGAGGAGTAGGCTTACCAGATTTTCCCGGTTCTAAACCAGGACACCCCCAACAATTAATTAATTAATTAATTAACCAATTAATTAAAATAAATTTAAAAATCTTTTGGGGGGCGCAAAGTGCCATTTTGCCGCCCAAAATTTTTATTTATTGATTTATTTTTAGTTAGCTAATTAATTAATTGACTTGCCTGTCCTGCCGCCGCAATCATCATCGTCTTCGCCACCATTGCCATTGTGTTCTTTGGAGCCTGTCTGGCTGCATCCGAGCCGGCCAGGACTCCAGCTCCTGCCGCCGCCGCCGCTTGCAAAGTGCCAAAAAAGGCACTTTCCCCCCCCAGCGCCACCATCTTGGATCTTGCGGGATCCAATATGGCGACGCCTGGGGAAAAGGTGGGTTTTTTACACATTTAAAGCGGTGGCGGCGGAGGCTTCCACTGGGCCCAGAAAGCCCGGGACTGACCTGGGACCGGAGCCTGGAACCCGGGATAGTCCCGGGGTTTCCAGGATGGATGGTAAGCCTAATGAGGAGGCCATGCATGAGCCATAGCCTCCACAAGATCACCCAAGTAGGTCCAAGGTTCAAAGAGTCAAAGCAACTGAAGGGACTTCTGAGATCAAGAATCAGGCAATTTCCTCCTTGAATAGTTTGATGTGCAAGTATTATAAACTTGGATTGGATCCAGAATATGGATCTGAGAATCTTAAAAGAAATCTTATAAAAGGAAAGTAGGAAGTAAGGCCCAAACAAGATGAAACACCCAGTCACATGTACATGTACCTTTCCCCAGTTTTTAAATCAAAATTTCTCTACGTATTCTCTAAAATGGAGTGGTGGATAGTGGTGAGCAACTCTGAGCTGAAGGAGGTTCACTTAAAGCCCAGTCCTATCCAACTTTCCAGCACCGATGCAGCCATGCCACCAGGGTGTGCACTGCATGGGGGCTTGGCCCTGGTGGGGGGCAGTCAGAGGGAACCTTGGGGCTGCATTGACACTGGAAAGTTGGATAGGATTGGGCTCTAGTTGCTTAAGGCAGCTAACAGATCTCATTGTTTGTATTGGCAGAGGCCCATATTTATGCCCGTGTGTGTGTGTTTGGAGGGGGGAGATGACAGGTGGGGAGAAGGGCGAGTAGTGCAATGGGCCTGGCTCATGGGCAGCATCTCCTGAGTGGGATGCCATGCCCATGAATTAATTAGCCAACTGAATGCTGATTGGCTAGGGGTTTAACAACCACCCTTCTTCAGTAGAAATTGCCAGTAGAAAAAGGACAACCCAGCTGGATCCTTAGTCAGGATTGTGCTGGAAGTAAGGCATGTGAAGAAAACTGTTTCTTCGTATAGTAGAAGCCAGGATTCGTTTGGGGTGGTGGTGGTGGTGGTTATGCTACGTTCATAAATTCTGAGCAACAGTAAATATTGATACATTGTGCCTATCTTCCCACATGACTTCAGTTTCTCTAAATTGTGAGAAAGCGTGACAATGGCATGAACTTATTAAATGTTTTGATCCTATTTTTAGACAATTTTCACTGAAGAATTTTCGCACCACATAGTTAACATCTTTTAAACAGCCAACAGTCTTCTGTAACAGAATATGAAAAGCATTGTACCAAGTGTTGGTATTTTGCTGTGTTTATGGGTTTTGTTTTGTTTTGGCCTGATAACAAAGCAGATTGTTTCCCAGATAAATATCAGATACAAGCTTTTATCTAGATAGGGAAAACACTTTTGTGCCATGGTATACTGTACCTGACTTGCATTGTCACTTCAAGTATTCTTTTTACTGGCTTATGTTCCTTTATTAAATGCTGGGTTGCACCTAGTCATAATGATAAGACGACCAAAGACACGGTGCCGGATATGTTCTTTTCTTCGCCATAACATCACATACCCACCAGAAGTTAGACTGTGGTTATTACTATTGCTGTTGTTTTAGAGTAAATAGAACGAATTATATCGCAGCCATGCCCTGTGGCAGATGGATAATAAAGTCTTCAGCAGAACAAACCTGCCCTGTTCAGTCTGCCGAATGACACTAAACAAATAATCAGTCAGATCAGCAGTGCATACGGTGTTGGCCAAAGACTTGAGGATGACAATCTGTAGCAACAGAAATAGGGAGTTGGGGACACACAGATAGAAACGAAAGGGGGAAATGTTTCTGGGAAAGGATACTATGGTGTCGTTTAGCTGGAAGAAGCAAAACAGGACCAAAAGCAATGTCAGGTTAACTCAGTAATGGATAAAGTGCCTCCGTTTGCCTGTCTACCTAACAGGCATGTATGTATCCCCTCCTATTAAGTGCTCGTACTCAGGGCAATGTGCATTTTTTAAAATTATCTTCTCACAACAACCAAAGAGATAGTGGCCGACCCAAGGTCACCCAGTGAGCCGCATGAATCCAGCTCTCGCTCACCCAAGTCCAGGCCACTGATTATCATGCTAGTCTAGCTTTCAAACTGTCGACCCAAAGGCCAGTTTGTACATTACAGTTTGTACATTACATCATAAGCTGTTCCCATGCAGCAGTTCACCATGCAGGCTAGGTGCTTTTCTACATGCCAGGAAAGGTTTGTGACTTGGCTGAGATGGGCTGATCTGCGTGGTGAGGCAGGACAAACAGACAGTGCACCTTGCAGTGAGTACCATGGACAAGGAGCGACTTAATGTGGCCTTTACAGAGCGGCTACAATGGGTTAATTGGCTCTTTGCCTTGGAATGAGCCGTTGAACTGCGAAAGTATAAAATATCTCACAAGGAATTTTGGGTAGAAAATTTTACAGATGGTGTTTTACATGCTTAATCATATTTAAAGGGTTGTTTTAAGCAAAGCATTGGAAACATATTTTCATTCCAGATGACTGATAGTGAGTTTTGCCATTCTGCCAGTGCACGTAATGCCTGTAGTGTTGTTCACCAACAAAAGGGAGGGATGTCACTCAATGATAGAGCTCATGCATTACATGCAGACAAGCCCAGGTTCAACCCCTGGCATCTCCAGGTAGGGCTGCAAAAGACCCCGTCTGAGACAATTGCCAGTAGACAGTCCTGACCTAGATGAACCAGTGGGCAGACTCAGGATAAGGCAACATCATATGTTCATATGTTGAACATATGGTGTTATCTTTATATATTTGTTCAAAGGAGCATAAAACTTTAACAAAAAGGTTAACAAATGTATTGCAGTATTAGCTTCCTTATTGTAAGAGGTTAATATGGCTACCCTTTTGGAATAAGCAAAGATATCCTATTGTATCTTGCATTTTAATTCCAGTTAAGTTGGTACATTGTTAGAGGATAGAGGTAAATTGTAGAGGGTATTATAGCCCAATCCTATCCTTTCCCACTCCTGCTGATGCACCTGCACCAAAAATGGGCATGATATATCCAGGGTTTTTTTTTAAAAAAAAATCCCTTTACACCTCTCTAAGCCTCCCAGTCCACAATGGGTCTCCTTGGACCTGCTCTAGATATTTTGCTAGTGCAAGTTCAAGGAGCGAAAGGGGGCATTACAACAGTCAGCACCAGCAGAAGAGGCACTGTGACTATGGCCAGCACAAATAGGATTGGGCCATAAATCTCCCGCATTGATGCAACTGTGCCAAGGAGGTGCACATTGCATCCTATGGTGGGTGGGGCAGTTGGAGAGGTCTCCTCAGAGTAAGTGAACTGGAGGAAGCTTTCACTGTCTCTACGAGACGGCAACAGAGGGGGAGAGGGATAGGATTCACCAGCACATTCATGCCATTGAACCTGCCCTCTCCCTCCCTTACTCCACCTCTGTCCCTGCTTTCCACCCAGAAACTCCCCCATTCCTCCCACCACCTGCCCCCACTGCCACCTTACCTCGCGCAGGTGGATGGTGGCCTGACCGCTGGCCCGTGTGTGCAGTTGCCAGTGATTGTTCTGGCCAGCAGTGCCAGAGCATGCAACAACCGGCAGAATCCAGGCATCTTTGTCTAGATCCTGCTGGCTCTGCCAGCAGAATGCACATTCTGCCAGCAGAGAAATTAGTTTGGATTCGGCTGCTAGTATTCTTTGAATCCGTCCTGAAAAGGTTAGACAAATGTAAAGTATCCTGAAAAAAATGAAAGCCTATTGTACATTTAGGCTGTGTCTGTACTACTAAAACAAGTCTGTGGATCCTTTTATAATGGGTGGTAGGGGAGGACCTGTTGATTTGAACCCAAGATCCTTGATGTGCATTGTTCTGTGGATTAATTTCAGCATTGCTCCATTGGGACTTTTTGTTTATTTCTTAAATAGATCAAATGAAGAAGGTGTGAAATAGGGCTTGTTCAGCTAACAACTAGCTAGGCTGGTGTGTAACCTATCTAGATGGCCATCCTTAATTGATTTTACATCACATGTGCCCTACACCCCCCCCCCCCCAGCATTAATGCATTGTAGGCAAGGGGCTAAAAGTAATGTCAGTACCCAGTCTTGATGGAAAATCATATGTACTGGGCCATTGCCTAACTGAATTCAATCCTAACATTCAATCCTAAATAAAATCAACCCTGACTGTTCCCTGGAAGGACAGGTACTGAGGCTGAAGCTCAAATATTTTGGCCACCTAATGCGAAGAGAGGACTCTCTGGAGAAGACTCAGATGCTGGAAAAGATTGAAGGCAAAAGGAGAAGGGGAAGGCAAAGGATGAGATGGTTAGACAGCATCACCGATGCAACGAACATGAAAATGAGCGAACTCAGGAAGATAGTGGAGGACAGGAAGGCCTGGCGGGACATGGTTCATGGGATCACGAAGGGTCGGACACGACTTAACGACTGAACACCAACAACATTGCCTAACTGGGTGCACACTTGGAGATCCCAGTTCACATTGGTAATTCTCTATGCGGTAGAGGTGAAGGGTTTGTGCTCCTCTTCCACTACCCTATTCCAGTGTCACCCCTTGGCTGAAAGTATAGACTACTAGGGTAAAGTTATTCCATGTCTCTATGTTCCTATATTTTTGGGGGTACTCTGTCTGTCTGTCTGTCTGTCTGTTTTCATTCTTTAACCTGTGTTTCAAATACAGATGGAAGCCTCCTAGAACATAATTCCTTATGAACTTTCTGGCTTCATTTTATGTACCCCGTATCCCATGATACAGGTTGAGGACGCATGGAACTGAAAACTTTAGACCATGATCCTACAGAACATAATCCTGAGCTATCACATTAGCAATGGTCATAAAGTGAAATAGGTGGAACCTAAATTAATCAGCAACAATTAATCAGCAATTGTAGTTCAATAAAGAATTCCTGTGATAGAAAATATCTCTGTATGTCTGCAAGACCATACTATACAACTAGTATTTTTATTTGCTAATTTTTAAAGGGAGATACATTTGAGTGAAAGACATGAAATGTAGACCCTTAATCTTTCTTGCTTGTTGTAATGACAATACCTGTTGCAACAGGAGTACATAAACTGGAGAAGAAAAAATGACAGTGTCATTTTTCACACTGCTGATTTTAATATGTTTTCAAGTCACTATAAAGACATTTGGTTTCATTTTAAAATGTATGTTAATCCCTTCTTGGAATCCAAGTATCTGTATTCTTTAAACGGCAAAAGAATCACACATAGCAAAGACCAGGACAGAAATATATTGTTACCATTTAAAACAAGGTGTACACTTTCCAAATTTTTTGAATAGTGGATATGCAAATCAGACTTTGATACATGGAAAACCAATAGCTGTACTATGGCTTCTGAATATTAAAATCACCTCTGTGCTCACTCATAAGAGGAGCATGAGCTAAAGTGGAATGGTAAAAGGATTGAGGCCAATTGGTTGTTGCATTTGGCCATGAAGACACCTTGCCTATATGATCCACATGCGTTAACTGCATCAAATCATATGTAATCAATTGTGTATTGTTCGGGACAAAGCAGGACAATAGTGAGTCTCCTTAATCTCCTCTTTTGCGAGTTTCTTATGCCCCAATCCTCTCCCCCGCCATCAGCGCCAAAGCAACCGCGCCAAAAAGGCACACGCCTCCTATGGTGAGGGGGGGGGGAACCCAAAGGAAAATAGGAGGTAAGTAAAAAAAAATTTTGCCTACCTTCACGTAAGCCCAGGGCCCACCTATGGGTCTCCTTGGACATACGCCACCTATTTTGTACTGCCATATAGCCTGTCATGACAGCGGATAGGGTTGGGCTGTTAGAATATTCTCCTCTAACCACACAAACACTTTGCAGTGGTGGCCATTCTAAAGGGTGAGCAGTATCCATAAGTGAACTCACCATGTGTGTACTTTCACATACAAACATATATAGGACCACCTTCTGTGGCATGAATTTGCCCATCTTGTTGAGTTCCTGATATCATTGCGTGCAATGGACATAGTGATTCTGATAATCTACCCTGTCAAATACTCTCTTTTGTTCTCGAAATTATACAGCTCATGGGAAGTGTGCTCCGTAAGGAGGCGCCTGCTAAGAAGTTGTTGTTTTTGTCTAGCCACCCTCATGCAAATCCTACCTTGACACATTTCTAAATGGTATGGAGAGTCTGCCAGGTGGAAAGCATCCAAAATCAACTGCAGCCTTTTTGTTTGTTTAGGGGTGATTCTTTTAGCAACAATAGACTAATATGACAAATTACTTTTATTCCTTAACAAAAGGGCTTAATTTGCTTCATGCTGTGAGAGTTTGAAAACCAGGAATAAATCGGAAGTGTGGGAGAACCCGACATCTTGAGCACCAAATGTGTTTGCTTAATAAAGCCTCTGTACTGCACCACATAATTTCTCTGCCACCAGAGAAATTTTGTTCCTTGCTTACAAATTATTTGTCTTAGTGGAGTGTATTCTCAGAAATTAGAGGCTTTTCCCCATCATGTAATTAGTGTTTTAAAAATAACGCCAGTTTTTTTATGGTGTAGGAAGTGAGCAAAATATAAGCCATGTTTTTCTAATTATGGGACTGCTGTAAAAAGGCTCTATAAAGCAGATGCACTTTGCAAATGAGAACTTGGATTCAAGCTTCATCGTGCTTTAAGGTGGTTCCCAGTTCATCCACTAGCACAGCTTGTGGCAATGACAATCAGGTTGATTTCAGTGCATTCCCATGTTTAACCTCTCAATTTTTGCAGTTCTTTTAAATTTGCCATGCCTGACTTTTACAAGGCAGCTTGTAAAAACAAAAACAAAAAATCACTAATGGGAAACAACAAAGGTCTGAATATGTGGTAGTATATTTGCTCACATCAGAACAAAATTTTGGGTGGTTTACAGTTTTTCCTTCACCATCTAAAAGTGAACTAAAAGATGGCAAGTTTCATATTTTTAATAGGTGTTGAAAGATGAATTCAATTGCATGTGCTTGTTTGGAGTTTTAAAGTTTATATTCTGCTTTTCTTCCTGAACAGGAACTCAAACTGTGTTGTAATAATAAATTAATAGAAGCAGGTTGTATTTACATCTTTATGTTTTTCCCAGTTATGAACTTCTCATTTTGAGCATAGCACAGAATGGTATTGCATCTCACGGAGCCGTGCTTCATAATTCAGCCCTAGTTACACAGAAATAGCATGGACCATGATTCTTTCCACTATGCCGATGGGCTCCAGTGTGTGTACGTGAGCACTTGACTGCAGACAGACGACCGACCATGAATCCTTCCCACACTTTTTTGAATAACATAAACATTTTTAGAATAACATGAATTGAGCCTCCTTGTGATCAGAGGGTGTGGTTTATATTGAAAAGCTATTGCCAGGATAGTGGAGATGAGCTTGTGACCATGCTATTTCAGGGCACTCTCTGGTTGAATGTATGAACTAGGAAAGAGTATTGATTTAGGAGTGCAGTTTAGTCATAACTCTAAAATTCTTCAATGGAACTGTCTGTAAAATCGCTATGATTAATCTTTCCTTCTGTCATTACACTGTTCAGCATTCACCGTTAATGTAATCTGAATTCACTTCCAAATAAATACTTTTTAGAAATGGAGTGGCAGGCTATGTCCCTCTAACTATGGCTTCCCATGTTTGCAAAGCAGTTCATTTAATATATCCATTATTTCAGTTTTTGAAACATCTTTACAAAAGAACAGCTCAGATATTACCCTTCATGAGCCTGGCATGGTTTTATGCATGGACATTGTGATGTGTGCCCCACCCGCATCCTCGGGCTGAGGAAAAGACAAGATCACCAGCCTAAACAGCCTCAAGTGGAGGACCTGAAATCCCAGCGGAACGGGGGGGGGGGGGTCAGCAAGGAAATTGCAGGTTCCAGTTGATAAAGCAGACCCTCCTAGCCCCCAGGTGTCCCTCTTCCCTCCACAGGGGTCTTTCGGGACATGCCTGACAAAGTGAGGCTCCCTAGAGGTCCTGCTGTGGGGTTCCATGTACTTGGAAATTCTGGCTGCCTGGCCTGGTCCCCCTCCCCAGGTTTTCCTCAAGGTACATTGTCTATATTCTTTCTTCCCCCTTCGCCTCCTCACTCTCTATCCGCACTTCTCCTCCAGGCCTCTCTGCTTCCTTCCCCATCACCTCCATCTCCCTTGGCTCCTTCTGTCTTCCCCCATTTCCTCTTGGGTGCTGACGAGTGCCGGGCTCAGCACTGATCCGTTGTGCAGCGAAGGTACGCAGCAGTGATGTCATCAATGGGTGCCTCCACTGAAGCTCTGGATGGGTCTCGCTTGGAGCTGCAGTGATCTGCGGCTTCCTCACATACACGCCAGGTCCATGTCTCATTTTCTGATTTGAGGCAAGTCATAGTTTGTCATTTTGTAGAAATTGGCAAACTGTCGTTTGTGTCTGCCCAGGTTAGGAAAGCAGATTGAAGAACTGAAGTACCAGTGAATATGATAATTTCACTTCATGGAAATGTACTTACACCAATGTACCATGTTGTTTAAAGACCAACATTATTGGGAAATACATAATGTCAAAGGATTAAAAGACATTAACCCAAAAGAAGAGGGAGCAGCTGCAATGAAGTAAAATAGAAGCACTGAGGAATTAGACTATATTTCCATAATTTCTTTTGAAACAATTTATTGATCATGTTTTTTTTAACCTATGCTGAATTGAAACTTGCAAGGGTCAGTCAGTGCCGAGGACTCCAAAGTAGTCAAATTTCAATCATATTTGTGGTATAAATGTGCACATCTCTAATGACTATGTGGAAAATAGATGAGGTTAAAGATACAGCCATGATTAGGACAAAAATACTAGACGTGTTTGTCCACTGCTCATTTCTGCGTTCCAGTGAACTTGTCAAATGTCCCTTTTACGATGTTTGGTTTGATCATGTTTTGTTTTGTTACTTAGTTATTTTCTATTTGATTTTATTTTTTCCTGAATGGCAAAAATAAACTTTGAAGTTATTTTTTAACATGATGTGCATTAAAGCAGAGAGAGAGAGAGAGAGAGAGAGAGAGAGAGAGAAGAATGAAAATATTGTAGCATCTTGTTGCATAATTTACAGCATTTTCTAAGCAAGGAAAGTGCATTCAGCATCTCATTATGTGGAGGGGCAAGGGTGTGTGTATTTATCAATGGATCAAGAATTGCTTGTTAGAATTGAGGCTTAAATTTGACACAGGTGACACTTATGGGTATGTATGGCTCACGTGAGTGTTGCCAATTGCATTTTTTTAAGGCAAAACCTCTTAACATCAAAATGTTTATGGATGAAGCAGAGAATAGTGCAAACTTAGACTTGGTAGACTTTACATAAGTTCTTTACAGAATTCTTGCTGCATATTCTTCACAAAACATAACAAAGTGCACTTTTTTTTAAAAAAAGGCATTAATTGGAATGCAAGAAGCTATATTGCCAATAAGAAGAGAGATCCATATAAATACAACGAAAAAGTGTGCTTGATGCTCATAAGTACCAAACAGGATTTGAGCAGCTTCTAGTGTATGTTTTAGAACACATGGACCTGAACCCCAGAATTTCTGTGCCCAATAATTTCTCACCCCTCCTCTGCTAAACAGATTATTTATGAGTCATGTCTGATTCCACACCATTACTTATCCCTTATGAAGTGTTTAGCACTGTTCAGCATGTTATGCACAAATCTGTGCTCATCCACACATAGGAAACTGCCTTATGCTATCAGACTGAAAAAGACCAAACTGAAGAAAGAGACCAAACTGAATAAAGTTGTGCAGATTTTCTCCTAGAGAGATTACATCCTTTAAATGAATGACAGCGCAATCCTGTGTAACTCTTGCACCAGTGTAACAGTAGATCCACCGGTGTGAATGCACTTATGCCAGTGTAACTTGCCGTACACCGACGGATGCTGGACAGACACCAGCGTAACCCCCCTCGGACACAGCGCATACGCAGTTTGCATGCAGGATGGATGCCAGCACAACTCTGCCAGCACGGGGCATTCCAGGGGTGTCCGAACGCCATCTGACATCTGTCCTGCGTCTGAACTGCGCATCTGCGGTGTCTGAGGGGGGTTACGCTGGTGTCCGTACTGCATCCGTCAGTGTGCGGCAAGTTACACTGGCATAAGTGCACTTACACTGGTGGATCTACTGTTACACCGGTGCAAGAGTTACACAGGATTGCGCTGTGAATGAATGAATGAATGAATGAATGAAATTCAAACCAAGGACTTCCTGATTCCTCTCAGCCACTATACTCCACCAGCTCATATTCTCCCATCTTGAAACACTTGTGCCCATTGGCTTAGGGACTGCACAGGTGTTTATAAGGCTAAAATGTTCTCTTCTCTAGAAAGGATTCTAGATCACTTGGAGGATAGTGCATCAACTTCAGTCTTTCATGGTAACGTACTGTTACATGTTAGTGGACACCTTCATTGAACAAAACGCAGTGTCGTGTTACTGTGTAGGTAGCCATTGGAAGAAAGATGTTGCAAAAGATGATGCAGCAGTAGAGAACTCTGCTTCCCCTTGGGAAGCATGCAGCTCTTATGTGTTGCCAACAGAAAATTGGCTTTACTATGAATTTTCCCTCTCTCTGCTGAGAGTAGACTGACTCTACACATTTTCTATTTTCTTGCTGTTTTGGATATTGCCAGCTTCTGCCAAGTATATAACTTACCAAAATATTTAAAAAGAAAAGGAATACAATATTGTTGTTTCCCTTCTATTTTAAATTGATAGGGTTAAAATATACACTTCTGTACCAGATTTCCTCTGAAATTTAGTTGTTCCATTTAAATTAATTAGCACTGTGGCAAAAAGCCCAAGAAGGTTCTTTCTTTTTGTTAGACTAGCATTGTTTTGTCAAAATTGATTAGGTAAGCTGTATTAATCGAGCATATCCATCACCAGTTTGTGAAAATTTGGTTACGCTTCCTCTTTGTGACGCTGAATTATTTATCTAGCATTTTAAAAAAAATTGCAATGTTTTGAACAGAAAATGAATAACCGGTTGAATGAAGACCTGTACAATGAGAATGAATGTCGGTTTTGCAGAGTGTAAAGGTAAACTTCTCAGCTGTTTAGTTTGTCACAAGTGTTTTCTAGCAAACTACTTTGAAACCAGTTATGCCTCCTCAACAACTTTTAAGGGATTCCAGCCCTAAGTGTGTACCTGAGGCAGAAAGGCTTAGCCAAAGCCACATTTAGGTAACAAACTAACAGCGCGATCCTATCCAACTTATGCCACCGTTGTAACCAGCGGCACAGCAAGAACGGGAGGCCCCAGAACGGAAAGGGGATTCAAATCCCCTCCAAAAGGAGAATTCAAAGGGGATTTGAATTCCCTTTCCATTCTGGAGCCTCCCGTTCTCGTTGCGCCGCTGGTTACAATGGCGGCATAAGTTGGATAAGATTGCGCCCTAAAAGGGTCGTTCATTCTCTCTCACACAAGTTGGCTCTTTTGTTCTAGGCCTTTCAGAACTTTACTGGTTCAGTACCAAAGTGAGGGAAGCCAACACAGTTCTGTAGGCACGGTAAGAGTTTTTGCTAATGGCATCTAATTATAGAAACAGCCTTTCATTGCCAATATTCTGCTCCTCCTGTAAATATATTTAGGATCCAGAGTGAAAACATGGCATTTTTAAATGTCTTCTCTTTATTTATGCTGTGGCTACCACATTTGTATAAACAGAAAATTACTCCATTCATGCTTTATTACCTCTTCTTTTGTACCACAGCCTTGACCCCAGTCATCATAAATTGAGAAATAGTGGGGAACTAATGGAGACAGATGGGAATATGGCTTGCCATTTACTCAAATTGGTAAAGTAATTAACCTCAAGGTGCTGGTTTGCAAGAAAAATTGTTGGAATATCTCAGGGCGCTGGTAAACAGACTCCTGCTTTAACCACTTCTGACAACTGCATCATAAACTAGACTTATTCTGTTCAATTGACCTGTCAACGTCTTGAGTCCAAATAAAGATTTGTATTACAATGTACTTGCTGAGAAGTGGGAGAACACTACTGCTGTTCTTTTCAAATGGATTGCTGTTCTCGCCCTGCTAGATGGGAGCTGCGATGTCATATATTCATTCTTGAGCCATTATATTCCTTAGAAATCTTCCACTACTGATTGTGTGACAGCTTTGTGACAGCAGATGGTAGTCATTTGGCTTGAGAAAACGAAATGAAAAAACATGGGCCAGACTGACTGGGCTCATTTAGAACTGCAGTGGACAGAGGCCAGATCAAGATTTGATTTATCAAGGGACACCCTGTAATGAAGCGGAGTGTCTCGCTGTCCCCACCCCACCCCCAGCTCTCACCCCCATATTGGGAAACAGAGTTGTTTTCCTACAAATTATTATACAGTTCGGGGTGGAAACCTTGACCAGTGCATAGCATGCCATCCGACATGTGGCTGCTCTTTCCTCTCCCTACTTCCTTTCATGGTACCTTTTTGTAGTTATTTCATTTCCACATTATCAGCTGTAATGTTGGCTCTTTGTAGTAGAGAGTTGAATCTTTAGGGGGCTATTAGTGAGTTGGCTCGCACAGTTTCTGCTCGGGAACTGGAAGAGTTTTGATCAGCCAAACCTTGTGCAGCTCTCTTTACTTCAAATGTTTTGATTTGCAATTGAAGCAGCAATGATAACAAATAAAAATGTGGGTTTTTTATTGTCATAAAAATGTAACTGGAAGACATATGTCAAGGGAACACGTGGAGTCATTTTTTTCTAAAGTAAAAACTGCTATTCAAGGTAGAGAGAAATCAGGAAGTTTTCATACATTTATTTTAAAAAATACAGTTGGTTCACAGACCCTGAGTAAATACTCATTTGTAATTGCTGATACTTTTGTCAGGGGAATCTACACACGGCCATGCTGTCTAATGATTCTGATATCCTATTGTCTTGTGATTGCTCTTTTAGGGGGAAGGATTCTGGGTCAGCATTGCAGGAATCAAATTTAATTCTGAGCAAATCTAATAACAAATATCAAAACACATCCGTTGCGTCTAGAACCAGTGGAAAAAACCTCATTTTTGTACAACATCTTTAAATAAAATTATCAGATAACTATTGTGATTTGAGATTTCATTCATTTCATATTCAAGTTGATCCTCTGTTCTGATGAGCTCAAACACAGTGCCAAAGGCAATTTGTCAGTGTCACCTCCGCTACCACATTTCCATGATTGGATTAAACATTAGTTAATGTGTAATTAATAAAGAAAACACCACAAAGCATTTTGCAATGATGAGTAATGGTTTAGAATAGCATTTAATATTTTCCACTAGGCAGCCATAATATTTTAGAGGTACTGCAAACCGACATGTGCATACAGAAAGAAATTTCATTATCAGCCCAATCCTGTGTAACTCTTGCACCGGTGTAACAGTAGATCCCCCAGTGTAAGAGCACTTATGCCAGTGTAACTGGGCGCAATCCTGTGTAACTCTTGCACCGTCGTCGGAGCAGGGGAGGCCCGCCGCTGCGTCGGCCTTCCCTGCTCAAGAGTAGTCGCAAACGTGCTTTACGGCCGGTGTTTTCTTCAGGATTGGGCTGTAAATAACATAGGGCGCAACCCTGTGTAACTCTTGCACCGGTGTAACAGTAGATTCCCTGGTGTAAGATCACTTATGCCAGTGTAACTTATCGTACGCCAACGGACACCGGCATAACCACCCCTCAGATGCCTCAAATGCACAATTCGGACACAGAACGGATGCAGCTGCAACTCCACCAGTGCAGGGGGCATTCAGACGCCCCCCGGAATGCCCCCCTGCACCGGGAGAGTTGCGCCAGCGTCTGCTCCACATCTAAACTGCACATGTGAGGCATCCGAGGGTGTTACGCCGGTGTCCGTCCTGTGACCGTTGACGTATGGCAAGTTAAGGCTGATCTACACGACAGCGTCGCGGCTCCGCCGTCGCCTCTGCCTGGCGCCTCTGCGCTGGAAGCAGGGGGAGTGTCTTCAAGCCTGTTACCCCTCATGTTGTCCCGCCTTCCTAAGAAAGCGCAGTTGTGATTGGTTAAACTCTTCCCCCCCTCTCCTGTGATTGGTAGGCTGCAGCAGCTCCGCGAGCCACCTCCAAGCTCTGCCGTACGCCCCCTAAAAAATAGAGCACTCAACTTGGAGTACGCGGCAGTGGGGCGGAGGTCCGGCGGCTCCGCCGGATTACAAAAACGCTCCGCGACGCTGTCGTGTAGATCAGCCTTCACACAGGCATAAGTGATCTTACACCAGGGGATCTACTGTTACACCAGTGCAAGAGTTACTCAGGATTACACCCTATGTTATTTACAGCCCAATCCTGAAGAAAACACCGGCGCTGAACACCGAAAGTAGTCGCAAACGTGCCGTAAAGCACGTTTGCGACTACTCTAGTGCAGGGAAGGCCGGCACAGCGGCCAGCTTCCCCTGCTCCGACGACGGAGCTCCCGCCAGCCTCCGGACCCAGGTAAGACAGGATCCGGCGGGTGGGGTGGCAGATCGCCAGTGCTGAGAGGGGGCCCATTGGCCTAGCCGGCCCGGGAGGGGGATGGCTTTGGCCATATCCTGACCCCCGCCGGGTAGCTGGGCCGTCACAAAATTGCTGGTGGAAATCCGATAGGAGGCCGATAGGGCCTGGCCCCGGTTACTCTCGGGGAAGGGGACGAGCGTCCCCTTCCCCGAGTAGACTTCCACCCCTGGCCGCAGCCTGGCCGCGGCGGAGCACAGGATCCAGCTGGTGGCCTTGGGCCACCGGCTGAATTCTAGTCAGGATTGCGCTATTAATCAGTATTTTCCACCAACTCTTTTGTTAGTTACCCACCACTGTTATCAGAGACAGTCATGATTTACCACTTGAGGCCAGCTTTGACTGCTCTGTACAACCCCTTGGAGAAGACACAACGTTCAGCAGAGTTTGGCCTGTGTCTCTTGTTGCACTTGAGTTAAAAGAGCTGAAAATGCATTTTTGAATGCTGAAGAAGTCTTACAATTGCATGCCTTGTTTTCTTCGTTTTTTCGCATTCTTACTTTATAATAAGACAAGAAGTACAGATGTAAGAGTTGTAATTTAATCATTTTATTGCTATCTTTGTATATTTTGAAGAATTAGGTATTGTACTCTTGGGAAGCCATATTTTATGCCTAGTTGGGAAAATGAATAATGTAACAATATGCAAAATGTAAAGTTTTAGAACTTCACTACTGAGTAAGGCATATAAACTAATGATCTAGTTAAAGTCCCTTGTGCACCATAATAAATATGGACTAAATTTGTCATTATAGCTTTAGACAGAGGTTTCAGGCAACAGATTTAATTAAATCCTTTTTTAATATTCATACTTCTAAACTGCATAATTCCGTTCTACTGTAAAACTGAATGCTATATTAAAACAAACAAAAACGGCAGATTACTAAATGGATATTAATGTGGAGTCAATAAGCATTTAATTCTGGAGAGAATATTGTGATGAGAGTGTCTGCTCCATCTAGTTCAGAAGATCTTTTGCTGAGATGCATATACTCCTTATGCACACATCCTGCCTCCTGTTTTAATGCTGACTTTTGTCATAGAGGTTAATTAGTTATTTATGGAACTCATAAAGGACACAGGAGGAAAACAGGAATACTTTTTGTTAGCTATTAAGAAGCAGTGATTATTGAAAGTCTAATTTAAGCTGCATATGAACGAAGAGCTAGCTGGGACTATCTATTTTAATTTTCAATCAGTAGTGCTTAATAGTGTCCAAAAACACTAGTGGTTAATAAGAATTGCCTCAGTAAAGTACTGTGCTGTATTACTGCGATCTGGCCTATCCAACAAAATACATTATTGTACAATAAAAGATGCTAAGCCTTCTTTTTTATGACTCATCTTATCAAAGCTCACATTCAGCTTCTGTACTAGACCAAACGTAGATGTAATGCTAAACCATGGTTTAACGTTACTAGCACGAACACCAGTTTTATATCCCAGCTTCTTGCCCACAACGTTTGGTGACAACAAGTGAGGATTTTTCAGATTTGTAAGTAAAAACAAATCCCAGTTTGTTTTAAACGAGGAATGAATGTGGCAAGTTTCCTCCCCTTGTGCAGAATTGTGCTGGTAATGCTAAATCATGGTTTAATTATGGTTTAGCATTATTATGTCTGAACCTGGCCATAAACTACCATCCTATGGTGCAGTAAATCCCATTGAACTGAGTAAAGATGCATAGAATTAGACTGATGAATTGGTAGGAAGATTCATGGCTATTGGTAAAGCTGGTAAAGGTGTGCAGAATTGAGCTGCCAATGGAGTGCACAGTGCTCCATCGGTGGCCATTTTGGGAGCGCTGCCGCAAAAGGTGGCAGCGCTCCCCGTCCATTGGTGGACCTACCTGGACCTACTGGAGCAGTTAAGGAAGGAGGAAGGGGGAGTAATGGGGGCAGGGAGACTGCGGAAGGGGGTGGATCCAGTAGCAAAGGCGCACACCGGATCCTATTCCCTCTTTTTCGAGCCTCTCTGCCTCATTTCTCTCCTTGGACATGGACAAGCTAAGGCGCTGGTGCAGGTCCAAGGAGACCCATTGCGGATCAGGAGACTTATGGAGGGGTAAGGGGATTTAAGTCCCTTTTCCCTTCTGAAGCCTCCCAATCCACCCCCCACCCCGCTGGATACAGCGCGCTTGTTTTTGGCGTGGCTGCACCAGTGGGGGAGAAGAATAGGATTTGGCCATTTGATTTCTAAACTTTGGACTCAGTAGCATTCTCGGTATGAAGAAGTTAAGTTGGAACTATGTGTTACATGCCAACACATGTATCAAAGTTGGAGAGCTGTTGCTTCTAGGGAAAAGCAGCTGTGGGGACAGACTGCTTTAATCTTCCCTCACCCACTTCTTTTCTGCTGTAACACCCTTTTCAGCTGTTCCCGCCCCCCCCCATCATGTTTTAGTAGCTTGTTTGCAAGGTAAACCTCATGGGGGATGAGCCACTGGAGGACTTGGTATCAAGCTGGCATTGATGTCCAAGGCTTTACACAAAAATCGGGAGAATGTTAAAAGCATTCAGGAAGCTGCAAAGATGAGTCTCAATTCAGGTTATTTCTAGGGTTTAAGGCTATAGTTCACTTATGCCAAACTTAGCAAGTGTATTGCATCCACTAAACTTTAGTTGCAGAATAATCCAAAGTGAGTTTGGTCATGTCATGTGACAGTTAAGAAGCTTTCTTCCCTGCAAAGACATCGGTCATGCCACACTATATATTCACATACTTTGATCTATTGTGGCCCATTAAGCCATGCTTTGCCAAATGGAATTGGGGCAGTAATATTTCATGTCATGCCAAGCTAGAGGTGTGCCAAATTTTCAAGGGTATGAATGTTTCCAGTGAAAAGAGGGAAGGCTTCCAGAGCAATAAAACCCTATTCCATATTCTAGACTACACTCTTATTTTTGTTGCTGTTTGCAGTGATTTGCAGCACCAGCCTTGTTTTTCCTCTCTGCTGGTCTCCAGCATGATTTGATTTTGCTGGGCTTTCTTACCAGTCAGGGAACACATAGGGAATACAATGATGTCATGGTGTCAGATAGAAAATAGATACAATGATGTCATGTTGTCAGATAGAAGGCGGTTGAGGGGGACATGATTGAGACGTATAAAATTATGCATGGGATGGAGAGAGTGGATAGAGAGAAGTTCTTTTCCCTCTCACACAACACTAGAACTAGGGGACATCCACTCAAATTGAGTGGAGGGAGGATTAAAACAGACAAAAGAAAATATTTCTTTACCCAGCGTGTAATTGGTTTGTGGAACTCCTTGCCACAGGAGGTGGTGATGGCACCTGGCCTGGATGCCTTTAAAAGGGGATTGGACAGATTTATGGAGGAAAGGTCCATCACAGCTTACAAGCCATGATGGGGATAAGCAACCTCCTGGTTGTAGGAGTAGGTTTTCTTTGTGCCAGGTGCAAGGGAGTGGCGACAGGATACAAGTATCTTGTTGTCTTGTGCTCCCTGAGGCATCTGGTGGGGCCACTGCGTGTGATACAGGAAGCTGGACTAGATGGGCCTTTGGCCTGATCCAGCAGGGCTCTTCTTATGTTCTTAAAATCAGATTGACTTAAAAAAAAAATTCTCAGCTTATAGATCTGTACCGCTTTCAATTAAAAATGCTCACGGCAGCTATGGGATGATATCACAAGGGCAAACAATCTAATGTGGGCAAGGGAGGGCAGGGAAGTATTGTTATTGTTATTAAAGTTAAAAATATCATATAAATATGCCACTTTTTGACAAAATAAAAAATAAAATTATAAAGTGGTTTGCATACTAAAATAAATTAAACAATTGATTTTCTGTCCCAAAGAGGCTCACAATCTAAAAAGGAAGCAAGGGAGATGCCAGCAACATTGGGGGAGGAGAGTGGTGGGGCTATCCTGGGGTATATAGGAAAAGTTGCTCTCCCCTTGCTAAATAGAAGAGAACCACCACTTTAAAATGTGCCTGTTTGCCCCAGTTAGCAGGGGATTTCCTCATTTTTGAGGCAACTGAGCTGTCTTGCCAAATTTTGGTTTCAGTGCAACTCAGTACTGAAAGAAAGACAGCAGCTCAGATGCACAATGCAGTGTGCATCCTCATCAACGTTCTGGTGTACCTAGTCATGTGCAGCTGGCTCAAAGCTCAGAAGTGTCACTTCAGTTGCCTTGGCAATGGGGACACAGTCCCTCGCCTCCCAGTAAACATTTCTGTGCCCATTGAACATGCTGAAAACTCTTTTCTATGGGACCAGTTGCAAACTTCACCAACAGAATATACCTACACAGAAATAGGCAAGTAGGCCTTACGTTTCACATTGAGGATGAAGAAAATTCAATCGGAAATATAACGATTAAAACTTGGGGCTTTTCAATCAGAAAATTCACTTTCATCAATAATCACTAGCTCCTAATTGCTATCCTGAACTCAAGGAAGATAATTTCTTTGACTTGTAAGGCTCTAATTTATTGCTTGCTTCTCTTCTTAGCAGACATCAATATATATTGAATTCAAAAGGATCAACTGCACATGCAAATTACCTTTTCTGTCTACCAGTAGCTATTGAATCTCAACCCGATGTCAAAGATGGAATCTGTTGAATTTGTCAACATAGTCCATACTGAGTGTGCCCCAATCACTAAGAGCCCTATCCAAAGCGGCTGTGCCAAAACCGAGTGTGCTGTATCCAGTAGGGGAGGGGCAGAACGAGAGGCTTTGGAGGGGAAAGAAGTATTTCCTCTTACCCCTCTGTAAGCCTTCTGCTCCACAATGGGTCTCCTCGGACCTAGGGCAGCTCTTTAGCTGGCACAAGTCTGAGGAGAAGAAAGGGGCAGGGAGGCTGCTAAAAGGGGATAGGATCCGTTGCGCACCATCACTGCCAATCCACCCTCTTCCACAGCCTCCCTGTTCCTCCCCCCCTGCCCAGTTTTGTCCCCACCTACCCAGTGGCGTTGCGAGCCCTCCCGGCGCCTGGGGGGTGGGGGTTGGCCGAGCGCCCCCATCGCAACATCTGCCCCATCTGAGACCGGCTGCTGCGTCCCCCCGGAAGCAGTGTGCCCACTCGGCGTCACAAGGCCTCAGAACAACCGCCCAGTTCGGCGGTCCGGGGCTTTCTGAGAAGGCCCAATGCGTCGACGTGGCTTTTATTCGTTTTTTTCGCACATGCGCAGAACCTTTCTGAGGGCAAACGGGCCTTGTCCCGGCCTCGGAGCTTCCGGTAGCCTGGGTGACGTGCCCCAGCCTCGGAGCCTCCGGAAGCCAGTGACGCGCCAAGTGGGCACGTTGCTTCCGGGGGGGTCGACAGCCGGTCTCTGGTGCCGCACCACGCAGCCCATGAGCCTGGCTGCCATGCCCCCCGGAAGCACCGCGCCCACTCGGCGCCTGGGGTGCAGCGCACCAGATCCCCCCATTATAGGACGCCACTGCACCTACCCCCACCCTGCCACAGCCTTACCTGGTCCGGCAGGCACAGCAGTAACTGCGATGGACACAGAGCGCTGCCACCTCTTGTGGCAGTGCACCCAAAATGGCCACCGATGGAGCGCTGCTTGCTCTGTCAGCAGTCATTTTACGACAGCGGAAGCCTGGATAGGATTGGGCTGTAATTGAAGGGAAAATAAGAGGTACCCCATATTAGCTAAGCCACATTCAACAACTGACAGTATTTTACAGTTGCAGGGGAGTTTATTGTACACCAAGGACAGGTGATGTGGGGGAATCTGAGAAGCTGTATTAACCAAACTGTTTTAGAAGAACTCCACATAGGTCATCTAATGGTGACCCTGGTGAGGTTTTGTTTGGAGCCCATTGACTAAGGATTGGTCAGCAAATAAAATAACTAGGTATGTTCAGGATCCTAGTAACTGCATTACCAAAGCCAGCCCTGCCCTAGATGGCTATTTTTGAAAGAAAAGAGGTGCTTCCAGTTGGAAGTATGTCTCCAGGGCACAATTTTAACTTGGTTCTTAGATCTCCTCACTACTGGGAGACTGAACACCTTGTGTGCTGTCGCCACTGAACTCAGCAGGTAGTAGAGATTAAAAAGTGTTAGGTGGAAAGAACAGATGTAGAGCACAAATGAAAGCAAACAATGCAAACGGGACAATTGCGAGATGGAGAACAAAAAGGCATGTAGATGGGGAAAGAGGGGACGACAGTGATACAGGTGCCAACAGACTGAAAAGGCATAGAAAAGAGAGAGAACACTATGTGTGCAGAGAGACATGGAGTTGGGAAAGACACCGAAACTTGAGAGATGGAGTGACAAATGGGTGCTAAAACAGGATGGAACCGGGGGTGCAGAGAGTATAATGTGTAATCAACTACAGAGAGAAAAGTGCATAATTTATTACAATGAAGAATTAGAAAACAGATTTATTGAATAATGTGCAACTGTGGGAGGAATTTTGATTGACTCAAATTGGAGACGTCACAGAGGGATGGTATAATGAAAACGTATGTAGAACTTTTAGATATTATGAATTAGCAAAGGGTACCACTGATTGTTCCAGCTTTCCCAGTTTGAGTCTTCAGTTTTCTTGTTGTACTCAAAGATATTTTAAGTGAAGTCTATAACCTGGTTGTAAATTTGGAAATAGATACAAATACATACTAGAGGAAATGGGAGAGAGGCATGAGAAGGATTGTACCTGAGAAAATCTCGAGCTTGATTTGGTCAAGTGTCCTTAAGATTCATATGCATTTTAAAGAGAAGTTTTTTGTTTTGTTTTTCAAACTGCCTTTTAAATGGTGCTTGACCCCACACAGGCCAAGCTGAATATACACAATGGCTAATGATATGGCCTGCCCTATATTTTGTCAGACTAGTAGTGGCAATCAAGGTCACCGTCTGGTTGACACTGGCTCTCCAGCAGGGCCCATGAGAGGGGGGTAAATTGTACCTGGGCCCAGGGTCAAAAAGGGGGCCCAGGAGCCAAAGGAGGACCCCCAGAAATTTCCTGGGATCTCAGCTGGCCTCATGCAGAGTGACAGTGGCTGGGCCAGGTCTAACAGGCGGGTAGACCTGGGCGCCTCATCGGAAAGCCTGGTAGACCTGGGCTCTGAAGACTTTTCTGGCTACTGCTGCCCTCCCCCAATCTTGTTTTCCCCCTTCCCCCTTTGAGAAGGGGCCCAAAAGAAACTTTGTACCCCCTGATAATATTCCTCTCAGAGGCCCTACTCTCCAGTGCATGCTGGGATGGCGTCACCAGGCGCACGTCACCTGAGGCGCGGAGGCGCACGGTGCCCCCTTTACCCGTTTACCGTGCATCACCTACCGGGTCTCCAGAAGCTCCGCACGTCGTCGTCTTCGGCCAACAGCTTGTTTTATGCATGCATGCATTTTTCACGCACACGCAGAACGCCACTGAGGGCAAGACGCTGCCCGGTTGCCCTCAGTGGCATTCTGCGCATGCGTGAACATGGTGGAACCGCCGCTGAGGGCAACCGGGTAGCGTCTTCCCCTCAGTGGCGTTCTGCGCGTGCGCGAAAAATGCATGCATGCACAAAACAAGCCGCTGGCCAAAGAGGCCGAAGACGACGACGCGGTGGCAGTGGGTGTGACGCACATCACCCCTCTAGCCCCTCTGATGCGCATCACCCCCCCGGTGGCCCACCACAGCCCAGCGACGCCTCTGCTGAGATCTTTCCCAGTCCTGCCTGGAAATACCAGGGATTGAACCTTGTACCTTCTGCAAATAACACAGGGTACTGTGTTATTATTATAACACAGGTTACTGTATTACTGAGCTATGTTGGAGACGTGGGAATAGTAGTGCAGATTGTTTTGTATATATTGGCTGTGTCCCAAGATTGGATCCTAACCTGTGCAAGCAAAGAAGTACTTTCAGAAGGGAATTTTCCTGCCTCCGCTCCATAGAAATCCATTGTACCTCTCAAAAAGTATCTTCTGAGGGTCAGGATACTCTCAAGAATAAAGTGGAAAGAGCTGTGGAGGTCTACAAGGGGAGAGGAGAAGAATTCCCCATGCTGTGGGGAAGAGAGGGTGGGAAAGATCTCTTGCGTCAGTTTCATTCCATTTGCATAGTGTAGGATCCAACCCAATATGTTCTGGGGTCTAATTGTGGATTCAATAAAGTCCATTGGATCCATTATTATGCTTTTTTGTTCTGTAAACTCATACTTCCAGAAGATCCGAAAATGCTTGTATATTGATGGCTAGTGTTTTAGGTGCAAGAAAATAGTCTCACCTACAGTGGTTGACTGTAGGGTTTGGAATATGGTATATCTAATTAAATTACAAAAAATTGGAGTCTAGGAAGTCAGGCAGGCAGGCAGGCAATTGTTTTAGCCAAAAATTGAGTATCTTTATTTTATCTTGGCATAATAACATTCACAAGAATACGTTTTACTAAGCGCCCGCATCATACGTTTTACTAAAATAACTTTAAGTAGATATGGAGTTAGCAGGATAAACGGTAATATTTATTATTTATATAGTGTCGTTTGTGTGCTATGAGAAGACAGGTTCCTGTTCCAGTGGGCTCACAATCTACAAGAAGCACAAGGGAAAAACACAGAGGAAGGTTAGTAGAAGCAAGACAAACAGGAGATCTCCCCAGGATATCTTAGGGAATGGATAGACACATATGGATAGACACATACAGGGGGACCGCCGTATCCACGGGGGATACGTTCCAGCCCCCACCATGGATAGCTGAAACCGCGGAAATGGGCGAACACCCATTTCTGTGGTTTTCAGGGGGGGCGACCCCCCCGCGGGCCTACGCGACCCCCCGCACCTTCCACAACCCCCAAGCACTTACTTTTAACGGAGAAACCTCCGTGTTTTTCTTCAAAAGTTATGAGGCTGTAACTGCTTTGCAGGGCTGACCAACAAGACTTAGGTGATAGCTAGAGTCTCGAGACTCTAGCTATCACCTAAGTCTTGTTGGTCAAGTCTGCAAAGCAGCTACAGCCTCGTAACTTTTGAAGAAAAACACGGAGGTTTCTCCAGCTAAAGGTGAGTGGGGGGGGCGGACGCGATTCCCCACACCTTCCACAGCCCCCCCCAGGCACTTATGTTTAGAAGAGAAACCTCAGTTTTTTTCTTCAAAAGTCCCTGCAAAGAAGCTGCAAACTCGGGACTTTTGAAGGAAAAAACCGAGGTTTCTCCTAAAAGTAAGTGCGGGGGGTGGGGGATTCCTCATCCATGGATAACTGAAACCGTGGATGAGGAATCAGTGGATACGGGGGGGGCCCTGTATTTAGTGTTGTCTACTTACCCGGTAGAAGGTCACAGGAGAAGTCTTTTGCATCACCTTTTACCTAATCTTTTTAACTGGAGATATTGTGGACGAACTTGAGGTTTTGTGCATGATCTGTTACCAGTTCATCCCATATTATGTCCACAATGAAAGCTGACAAAGGATTTGTCCACGACCATTTCTCTCATAAGGCCCCCATATTCTCCATCGTGATCAGCATTGAGAAAAACGTCATTATGAGATGTAGTTATAGTGTTGCAAAATAGTCAGTGATAACCTTTCATTTTACCCTGCTTGAGGTATGAATAAACTCTGCTACCCCAGAGCCGTAGTGACAGATCACCTGTAACTTGAAGAGGAATCTTATTACATGTTGACCTGTCTGTGGAATAAAGAAAATTTATATATATAAAAAATTAAAAGGTAGGAAGATACTGTACTGCTTTTTATTCTTTTGGGATAATTCCGCCCTGTATGTCAAACCTTAGCATGCTACATGCAGTATTGAAGTTGTCAGATATGTATGAACCATTTTAGGGATCAAAATTCCAGTTCTATCCAGTTAAGAATCTTGATCTCTTGTGTATATAATTTTTAAATCAAAACGTGATGGACTGTGATTTCTCATTCACTGAGTGCACTTCAATTTTTTTTGGGGGGGCGGTTTACTTGCTTCATCTACAGTAGTACTTTAGATGCAAGAAAGAAAAGGATTAAGAACACAAAGTAGAATAGTTTTGGAGAACAATTTTTTGAAAATTTTCTCTCTTGCAGATATTGATGTATTTTTATCGCTGTCGCTAAAAGACAGTGATTTCCCTTATTTTCTTTTTCGGTCAAAGGGGGCATGCTATTGCCTATGCAGCTACTTGGCTTTGTAATTAGAATATCTTGTCTTCCTCTTCCATGTTAAAACGTGTTTGTGTTATTGAAGGGCATATTATAAATATTTTACATATTTATATATTTTTCTATTATGTAAATTGGCAGCAGCTATCACAGAGGTGAAGGAGACTTGGGAACAAAGTTATGAAAGATTTTTCCTTTGTGTGCCACACATTCAGCTAGCTAATGATACAAAGGGCATATAGATCTCTAAAGTTCTCAAAGTCAACAGTTGTTAACCTCTGAGAAGCCCTCCAAGTGTGCAAGTCCCATTCATTGCTATGAAACTAGTGCAGGAAAACATCCCAATGAATTATGCCCAACAGAACATGGACGCTTTCTTAATATTTTTGCTCTGTGTTTATAAGGAAAAGGGTCTCTCAAATTGCCTACCGTGGACCACGTAAATTGGATGATGCCCTTTGTGCAAAGGAGTTCTGGGTTGCAGCTCATATGTACTAAAAAGTTTAATTCATAGTAATGGCGCAGAGGGTTAAACCGCTGAACCATAAGCTGTCGATCGAAAGGTCGGCAGTTCGATTCCCGCGAAGGGGTGAGCGCTCGTTGCTTGGCAAGCTCCTGCCAACCTAGCAGTTCCAAAGCATGTCAATGCAAGTAGATAAATAGGTACCGCTTGTGGGAAGGTAAACAGTGCTCCGTGTTCCAGCTGCATGCTACGCGCTGCGGCAAGGAGAGTCATGCCGGCCACATGACCACTGAGGCGTCTTCGGACAACGCTGGCTCTTCGGCTTTGAAATGGAGATGAGCACCACACCCTAGAGTCGGACACGACTGGACTTAATTGTCAGGGGATACCTTTACCTTTTTAATGTTCTAGTTACGCTTTTGGGAACGACAGTATTTCCTATTGTATACAGTAGATCAGAACCCTCAGCTGTTATAATATTTTGTGTACTGTGGTGCTGAGTGTATGTATGTCCTTTTTTAATATTTAAAATATTAAATGAGGGCTTACAGTATGTTTGAAGAATTAACAGAGCATGAACAGTAATTCCTATTGGTTTATCAGTGCGCTGTTCCCAGCAAGCACTGTGTCAATTAGCCAGGAAGTCACTTTAAGTGTCCTTGCTTGTAAGTATTATAGTTGTGTTCTTTTTTGGATGTCAGGTCTCTTTCTGAGGTCATCCAATTAAAGCCATTTACAGCAGTGATTTGCCTTACCGTGCCACATTAGAGATAGGATATAAACAACTCTCTCCTGCATCACATGAGACCACAAATGTCAGCCAGTCCTGTAAAAGGTATAATGCATACAAAGGATTTTTTTTAAGTCCCCATGCTAAAGGAGGAGAGTTAAAAGCATATTAATATGTTTTAAAATACATTTTCCCCTCATGGATCATTGCCTTGTCGTGGCGAAGGGGCTTGCGTAACTCAATGAAGCCATGAGCTATGCCGTGCAGGGACACCCAAGACGGACAGATCGTAGCAGAGAGTTCTGACTAAAAGTGATCCACTGGAGAAGGAAATGGCAACCCACTCCAGTAACCTTGCCAAGAAAATCCCATGAACAGTACCAAAAGGCTAAAAGATATGACGCCGGAAGATGAGCCCCTCAGGTTGGAAGGTGTCCAATATGCTACTGAGGAAGAGCGGAGGACTATTCCAAGTAGACCCAGAAAGAGTGAAGCGGCTGGGCCAAAGCCAATAGGACGTCCAGCTGTGGATGTGTCTGAGGTTGAAAGGAAAATCCAATGCTGCAAGGAGCAATACTGCTTAGGAACATGGAATGTGAGGTCTATGAACCAAGGCAAGCTGGATGTGGTCAAAAATGAGATGATAAGATTGAACATTGACATCTTGGGAATCAGCGAACTAAAATGGACGGGCATGGGCGAATTTAAGTCAGGTGACCATCATATCTACTACTGTGGGCATGAATCCCTTAGAAGAAATGGAGTAGCCCTCATAGTCAATAAAAGAGTGGGAAAGGCAGTACTGGGGTGCAACCTCAAAAACGACAGAATGATTTCAGTTCGAATCCAAGGCAAACCATTCAACATTACAGTAATCCAAGTGTATGCCCCAACCACTGATGCCGAAGAAGATGAAGTTGACCGGTTCTATGAAGACCTACAACACCTTCTAGAACTAGCACCCAAAAAAGATGTCCTTTACATCATAGGAGACTGGAATGCTAAAGTCGGAAATCAAGAAATAAACGGAACAACAGGCAAGTTTGGCCTTGGAGCGCAAAATGAAGCAGGGCAAAGGCTAACGGAGTTCTGTCAAGAGAACACGCTGGTCATAGCAAACACTCTTTTCCAACAACACAAGAGGCGACTCTACACATGGACATCACCAGATGGTCAATACCGAAACCAGATAGATTATGTGCTTTGCAGCCAAAGATGGAGAAGCTCTATACAATCAGTAAAAACAAGACCTGGAGCTGACTGTGGCTCAGATCATGAGCTTCTTATTGCAAAATTCAGACTTAAACTGAAGAATGTAGGGAACACCACTAGACCAGTCAGATATGACCTAAACCATATCCCTTATGAGTATACAGTGGAGGTGAAGAATAGATTTAGGGCATTAGACCTGGTAGACAGAGTGCCTGAAGAACTATGGACGGAAGTTCGTAACATTGTACAGGAGGCAGCAACTAAAACCATCCCAAAGAAAAAGAAATGCAAGAAAGCAAAGTGGCTGTCAGATGAGGCTTTACAAATAGCTGTGGAAAGAAGGAATGCAAAAAGCAAGGGTGAAAGGGAAAGATATAAACAACTGAATGCAGAGTTCCAGAGAATAGCAAGGAGAGATAAGAAGGCCTTCTTAAATGAACAATGCAAGGAAATCGAGGAAAACAACAGAATGGGGAGGACTAGAGATCTCTTCAAGAAAATTGGAGATATCAAGGGAACGTTTTGTGCAAAGATGGGCATGATAAAGGACAAAAAAGGCAAGGACCTAACAGAAGCAGACGAGATTAAGAAGAGATGGCAAGAATACACAGAAGAACTATACAAGAAAGATCTTAATGTTCCTGATGACCACGCTGGTGTGGTCACTGACCCAGAGCCGGACATCCTAGAGAGTGAAGTCAAGTGGGCCTTAGGTAGCATTACTAACAACAAAGCTAGTGGAGATGATAATATCCCAGCTGAGCTACTTAAAATCCTAAATGATGATGCTGTGAAAGTGCTGCACTCAATATGCCAACAAATTTGGAAAACTCAGCAGTGGCCAAAGGATTGGAAAAGGTCAGTTTACGTTCCAATTCCAAAGAAGGGCAGTGCCAAAGAGTGTTCAAACTACCGTACAATTGCACTCATTTCACATGCTAGCAGGGTTATGCTCAAAATCCTACAAGCTAGGCTTCAGCAGTACGTGGACCGAGAACTACCGGACGTACAAGCTGGGTTTCGAAGAGGCAGAGGAACTAGAGATCAAATTGCCAACATGCGGTGGATCATGGAGAAAGCACGAGAGTTCCAAAAAAACACCTACTTCTGCTTCATTGACTATGCAAAAGCCTTTGATTGTGTGGATCACAACAAACTGTGGCAAATTCTTAAAGAGATGGGGGTACCAGACCACCTTACCTGTCTCCTGAGAAACCTGTATGCGGGTCAAGAAGCAACAGTTCGAACCGGCCATGGAACAACTGATTGGTTCAAAATTGGGAAGGGAGTACGGCAAGGCTGTATATTGTCACCCTGCTTATTTAACTTATATGCAGAGTACATTATGAGAAATGCAGGGCTGAATGAATCACAAGCCGGAATCAAGATTGCCGGGAGAAATATCAACAACCTCAGATATGCAGACGATACCACCCTAATGGCAGAAAGTGAAGAAGAACTAAAGAGCCTCTTGATGAGAGTGAAAGAGGAGAGTGCAAAAGTTGGCTTGAAACTCAACATTAATAAAACTAAGATCATGGCATCGGGTCCCATCAATTCTTGGCAAATAGAAGGGGCAGAAATGGAAGCAGTAACAGATTTCACTTTTCTGGGTTCCAAGATCACTGCAGACGGAGACAGCAGCCATGAAATTAAAAGACGCTTACTCCTTGGAAGGAAAGCTATGGCAAACTTAGACAGCATAATAAAAAGCAGAGATATCACCATGCCAACAAAAGTTCGTATAGTCAGGGCGATGGTGTTCCCAGTAGCAATGTATGGTTGCGAGAGTTGGACCATAAGGAAGGCTGAGCGCCGAAGAATAGATGCTTTTGAACTGTGGTGCTGGAGAAGACTCCTGAGAGTCCCTTGGACTGCTAGGAGATCAAATCAGTCAATTCTAAATGAAATCAAGCCTGACTGTTCCCTGGAAGGACAGGTACTAAGGCTGAAACTCAAATATTTTGGCCACCTAATGCGAAGAGAGGACTCTCTGGAGAAGACTCTGATGCTGGGAAAGATTGAAGGCAAAAGGAGAAGGGGAAGGCCAAGGATGAGATGGTTAGACAGCATCACCGATGCAACAAACATGAAAATGAGCGAACTCAGGAAGATAGTGGAGGACAGGAAGGCCTGGCGGGATATGGTTCATGGGATCACGAAGGGTCGGACACGACTTAACGACTGAACAACAACAAAAATACATTTTATTAGTAAGTGTCAGAGTGACCCTGAGAGTTCTCATTTGCACCTGTAAAGGGTTTCAGTGTGGCTTGACTTCCACGTGGTGGTGAATATTCTAATATTGAGTTTGCTCTTCAAACAGTATCTAGGAATATTCCTTTACTGAAAGCTGTTCTCCTGTGCAGACAGAAAATACTGACCCTTGCCCTGCAATGTTACTGCTCGTATAGTGGCAGCTATGATATGCCTGTATTATGGGGAACTCACTGGCATCCACTGAGCGCCCTGCTGGGTGGCAGGAGATTGGCTGCTTGTTGCTCCATCTTTTTGGTGACACTGATAAAAATGAGCCTAACGGCTGAGATCGGTAGAGGGAATGCAAAAACAAAAAGCCACTCGCGGCGGGCCTTGTCCTATTTCCTCTCATTCTGGCAGGAGCCGAAGGTGTCACCTTTGCAGGCAGCAGAGAAAAGCGTCCAGTTCCCATTAGCACATCACTCAGCCTCCATTTCCTCTCAGCTAGAAAAGCCACCATCTATACTTAGAACAGTATTTGCAGCTCCAGCCAAGTGCACATCTTGAGCAATTGTTACCTGACAGGTGCCATTTCATCTCCCAGGGACGTTTCTTAGCCTAACGAGAAACGTGGGGCCACGAAATGAAAAAAGTGGCAGCTCTGTGTCAAATAAGTAGCAAGGTACCTATTCGAATGGTAGCTTTTCTAGAGTGGGCGAAAGGATGGCAGAGAAGGGGCAGGCTGGTTTTTATAAGGCAAGTGTCCCCCTCTGTCTCCCCGCAGCAGTCTGTCAACTGTAGTGACTCTGTTATATTCAGTTAGACTTATCCCATGTCTGTATATGCAAGAGACAGATGTCACTGTGGTACATGAGGTGCTTGTGTGAAGCTAGGGAAGCTCGGTGCTTTGTAGAATCACATTCCAGCACTGGCCCAGCTTTCATTATAAAACTCCAAAATCTGTGTGATGAATAGTCAATTAAGAACAACCACCACCACCAATTCTGGTGCTGTATATTTAGAGGTCTTTGGCAAAAATATAGGGAGGTTAATTTTTTCCCATTAACATTCTCAGCCACTGAAAGGATTGCGTCCAATACGATAATGCAAGCTATTCGTATTCAAAAGTTACAGCACAAGCCAATACATGTTTACTTGGAAGTAAGTCCTATTATGTTCAATGGAGCTTACTCCCAGGTAAGTGTGCTTAGGATTGCAGCCTTATATTGTCGTCATGGGATACAGGGTTTTAGAATTTGTGCAAAACAGACGTTTTGAGATTTATAATGCCATCCCAATGCAAGTAATGTGGGCTGCAGTCTTGCCGACAGTCAGCACTTGGCCAGGTCATCAAAGGGCCCACCTGGCCAGACTGGCCTCTGAAGTTTCAGTACTGTTGGGAATGGTACCTCCCAATGCATCAGCAGGGGACAGATGGGTAGCACCTTAGGGAAGTCAGTGCAGGGCTTTGTCCTAGGATCCCCAGCAACTTGGTGTCAGCACTGCCAACGTTCACATACTGATAAGTTCTCCTGATATCAATATAAACATGGCTACAAGTTTTTAATGCATGAATGAATGTTAATATAAACCGGGGATGCATTTATTTCACTGGCATTCCGGTGGTGGTGCAGAACCGTAAGTGGAAGAGGATGCCACTACGTGTGTGTCAGTGGCCCCTCCCCCTCGCCGGTCAGAGCCATTCCCAGTGGGCGCTGGCTGATACGCGGGCGGCTCCATTCTGCCCGCGGGGCAGGTGTTGTCTGCTGGGATGACTCCAACTGGCAAGGGGGAGGGTCCACTTACATACACGTAGCAGCGTTCTGCTCTATTTACGGTTCTGCTCCATCGGAACGCCAGTGATTTATTAATTTTAAAAAGAGCTTAGGAAGCTGGCTTGCAATGTGTCAGACCACTACCTCAGTATTTTCTACTGTGACTGAAAGCAGTTCTCCAAGGTTTCAAATGGGGTTCTTTCCCACCCCTGCCTGGAGAGGCCAGGGGCTGAACCTGGAATCTTCTGCATGAAAAGCATGTCCCCTACCAGTTAAGCATATGTATCCCACCTTTCTGAAGAAAACTAATATGAATGACAGTATTAACATCACTATTAATAACACACTAATATTACAAGATAAAGCATTCACTAAACAAACAAATCATAAAGAGATATACAGTAGTAGCCCATAAAAACCAATGCAGTAGCATTCAAAGACCACAACAGGATAAAGCCATCTTACACAACCTACAGAATAAGTGAGTGATGGAGCAAAACAGTCTCTGCATGGTGGTGAAAGGCTATCAGAGAGTGGACACAAGACATACCTCCCTAGAAAGGGAAGATGGTGTGTTGCTATGCCTCCTCTCTAGGACTTTCTTATATCATTTCCAGACATGGTACTCCTGTGAGAGGTAGACTGACACTAACAGGTCAAATAATATGGGTGGCATCCAGAGTAACCCTTTCACGAACAGAAGCATCCTCCATGATTGCAAACTCCCTCTGAGAGCAGAAGAAGCATTCCACTTGGGCAAACTAGGCTGGTGGCGCGATATTGTGCCACTGCTGTTGCCCTGCCCCCTGGCGTGGTGCTATGCAGAAGCTGCAGCCGATTGGCTGTTACCTCGTGCCTGGGGCGGGGAGCTGCCGGTGCGTGCTCCAACTCCCAGGCAGTCGGCCATTGGATGTGACACCCTCCCCCCTGCCCGTTGTTCAGTGTGAGATTAGCTGGTCGCTGTTTTTGGGGGCGGGTAGGGTATATTTTTGTTTTTGTTTTTTGCTGTCACCTTGATTGGCCTTTGGTGGCAGTTTTTTCACCTACCTCAGACTGGCAGTGGTTTGTTTAGACAGGTTAAGTTTGAATTAGGCAGGTATCGTGTGGGCTGAATAGGCAAGTATCACGTGTTGGCATCCATTCAGAGGTTAGCAAGGTCAAGGGGTGGGCCAGGAACATACAGATGATGCTTGACCGGCTTGGTGAGGTTGGCTGGCAAGCCCCTTGGCTGGAATAAAGCTGATCGCCGCAAGCCTTGGCCTGTGAGATCAGTTATGTCCAGTTGCCTCGACCCTTCAGGGTTGGCCATGATAAGCTCACTCCGTTTACATGGAGCGATGCTTGGAGTTAGGTGGCGACGCCCGTTTGTACCTGGGGGAGTCATACGATTTACTCCATTCCCCCAACCAGTTGCCCGCATGATGGGGGGGGGGAGGTTGAGTAAGTCCCTGCTGCTTCTAGTCAGTTATAGTTAAACGGTTATTCAAATGTGTTTTTCAATACACCCCCCCCATTTTATCCAGCCTCTGTCTTCCATGTTTTATTGGGGTGCCCGGGTTTGCATGAATGGAGGAGGCCCTTTGCGCGATCAGAATAGTTCTTCCATTCTTAGAGGGAACTTGCATTGATGGAGTTCTCTTCCATTCATGGAAGTGTTACTGAAGATACCATTATATATTTCCAGTTTTAATCTCTGCACTTCTGGAGTGCCCAGGGCAAAATAATCTGTTCCTTCGCCACAGTGAGCTGAAGTGTGCCTTGAAAAATTAAGCCACTATGGATGCACCCATCACTCTATGCTTCTCAGAACAAGGAAGTGCCATGCAACATTGACTCTTTCTCCCTTCTGCCATGTTGGATGCAGACTGATCCTATTCTAAACTTGGCACTTCTCTGCCCTCCATTATAATAAATGTCATTTTCACAGTTTGATCCGCATGTTCTTGTGCTACAATTCAATTGGTTTGTTTCCTTGGAGAGTTTTTTGTTTGTCCAGTTTTAAAAAATATAGATTAGCTTGTCTTGTGTTAAGCTGAGTGAAATAACCTTAAATATGTCAGTGAAACTAGAACTATTCCCCCACTGGAGGAAAAAGTAATTAGTATGAAGTCCTCATACATGCAAGTTCTTGACCTAAATTAGATATCTGACATTTTTTGTGTGTTTTACCAGTCATACTCCTCTTAAGTTCTCAGGGTGTTGTTTTCTTATTTTCTCCCTGATTCCAAAACAACAATGATATCAAAGGATTATACTGTACAGTGGAATTGCAGTAATACAAGGTTTATCTAATCCAGTTTCTTGCTCTGATGTAGAATTGCACATGATGGGGTAGAGAAGGAAGGGGAGAGATCATGAGTAAAGAAGGGATGGGAGAGAAGAGGAGAAGTCTTTACAAAATTATAACAAGCATCATGTAAAGATGCAGAACTTCTAGATTACAGAATAACAATGCAATCTAAGTTAGGTCTACTCAGAAGTAAATCCCATTGTGTTCAGTGGAGCTTACTCCCTGGAAAATGTGCATAGGATAAAGCATTGGTGTCGCTCGAGGTGGAGCGGAACAGTAAGTTCCGCACTGTGCTAACCTCCATTTACACAATGACATGAGGCGGCCCCGCCCCCTCGCTGTCGGAGCCATTCAGTGCGGCTAAGGCAACGTGCAGTAGACTCCCTGCATGTTGCCTTCACCGCACTAAATGGCTCCAACGGCAAGGGGGTGGGGCTGCCTCATGCCGGGAAGTAAACAGAGGTTTGCACTTACCGTTCAGCCCCACCTCGAGCGACGCAACTGGCATAAAGGTCTGCAGCCTAATAGTTCGGTTTTCTGACTTCTTCTGTAGATGATTCTCTCAAATCAGGCTAGGGAGGAGAGATCTTCAGTCTGCTGTAAATACAATGGGCTGAAAATACTCTTCAAGTGTTGTAATACAATTCTTTTCGCAGCTAGCAGGGCCCCTTGCAGTCATAAATGTTGTTCGTGAGATGTTCCAGACAGCTGGGATATAGACCAATAAGGCTACTCCATCTGTAAACTTAAAATCAGATGATAAAACCAAATTGATACGAGCAACAACATCTGCCCAAAATGGACATATATTTTTAAAACCTGTACTAATAAGGATACAACAGCCTTGTTGCACTGCGTATCCACTCTCACAGTTTCCAAATGTTTAGTAATCTCTAATGCAGATATTGTTGCAACTTTGATTCTTGTTTCTTCTAAGGTATCCCATCCATGATAGCCATGTATTGGGTACTGTGTGCACCATTCTTGATGCAGCATCAAGAACTATGTTTGCAGCTCCTAGTAGTAGTAGTAGTAGTATATTGCTTTCCAACCAAAAAATTCAGAAATGTTCAAAAAATTCAGAAACAGTTCACATAGCCCCCCCCCAAAAGTTGTACATTTATTTAGTTCATTGAACTACCTTTCCATAAAAACATTCCTTACCATGTCATAATGTGCCCAAGGAGCTTTAACAAAATAATTTAAAACATTGCAAAATAGACCCAACATATACCCCAAAAACCTCCAACTCAAAATAGCAACAAGCAATAAAACTCAAATTAAGATCAACAAATCAATATAATATTAACTTTAAAAGTTCACTTATAACTAGATCAAAAGAGCAGCAGATATGCCTATCTCCTTACAAAAGTCTCATGAAATCACATTGTTTCTACCTGGCACCAGAAGGATAAAACAAAGAGAGCTGGATGACAATTTATATGAAGAGAATTCCACATTATGGGTGCCACCACATTAAAGGCCTTGGCAGTTCCCCCTGGCAGTTGGGAGTCTTGGGACATATAAAGCAGGACCCTCAGTGACAATTGTAGCACATAGGCAGGTTCATATAGGTCAAATCAGTTCTTCAGATATCCTGATCTCAGCCTCTTTAGGTTTTTTAAGATGAGTATCAGCTCTTTGATTGTGTCCTAAAATAAGCCAGTGAAGATTGTTACACACAGGAGTAATATATTGAGAATGGCAAGCGGGAATCAACAACTTGGCTGCTGCATTCTGGACCAACTGTAGTTTCTGAACCTGGTGGCAAGTTCTTTTGATGTGAGAGGCTGCAGGTGGCATGCCAACCAAAGCTAATAAAAATGCTCCTGGCCAGATATGCCGCCTCAGCATCCAAGCTCGAACAGTATTCCCAAATTGTGAACTAGATCCTTAAGAAGGAATGCACCCTACCCACAATAGGCTGCTGCATATAAGAACATAAGAAGAGCCCTGCTGGATCAGGCCAAAGGCCCATCTAGTCCAGCTTCCTGTCTCACACAGTGGCCCCACCAGATGCCTCAGGGAGCACAAGACAATAAGATACTTGTATCCTGTCGCCACTCCCTTGCACCTGGCACAAAGAAAACCTACTCCTACAACCAGGAGGTTGCTTATCACCATCATGGCTTGTAAGCTGTGATGGACTTTTCCTCCATAAATCTGTCCAATCGCCTTTTAAAGGCATCCAGGCCAGGTGTCATCACCACCTCCTGTGGCAAGGAGTTCCACAAACCAATTACACGCTGGGTAAAGAAATATTTTCTTTTGTCTGTTTTAATCCTCCCTCCACTCAGTTTGAGTGGATGTCTCCTAGTTCTAGTGTTGTGTCTAATATCAACTCCAGCTCAACCAAACTATTCCCTGTTCAAAATAGATTCTGTCAGTAAGGCTCTGATGAGATCTCATTCAGCAGATCAATCCCTTCTGTTGCATTAATTACCGATAGGTAGCTTTTGCCAAGATGCTCCCTCTCAGCCTGAGTCTCCCATCTGTAATGTGGGGATAATATCTACTTCCTTTACAGGGTTATTGTGAGGATTAATATAACAAAATAATACATGTGATGCTCTTTGAACACTTGGAAGTGCTATACAAACCTCTGCTAACTGGGCAAGAGGCACTTTTTCAATTGGTGCTCCTCTTTTATTTAGCAGGGGGAGAGCAACTTCCCCCTTTCACCCCAGCACAGTGTCTTTTCTGGTGGCTGTTTGCTGGTGGTGTTCTGCATCTTTTTTTAGATTGTGAGCCCTTTTGGGACGGAGCCATTTAAACATTTGATTTTGTCTGTAAACCGCTTTGTGAACTTTTTGTTGAAAAGCAGTATATAATAATAATAATAATTAATACAAATGCTAAATATTATTAATGCTTGAGAGTATGCAAGAGTCTTCATATACATAATTTCATTTATCCTTACAACAACCCTGTAAACCAGATTGGTCAGTAATCCCCATATTGCAGATAAAAAAGGGAATGATTTTGAGAGGTGGTGGTTTTGGCTAAGGCCATCCATTGAGTTCATGACTTAGGTAAGGTTTGAACTGGGGACATCTTGGTGCTCCTACTTAGCCCCCGCCAATTACAGCACCCTTTGAACTTTTAATGTACAGGGAAGGACCATCTTCACCTTTTCTTAGGCTTACCAGATCTCCAACCGGGACAGAGTGCTAGACCTTTAGGAGAAGGAATGTGGGCAGGTGTAGCTTGTTAAACCTTAGAGCACAATCCTAGGCATGTCTACTCAGAAGCAAGCCCCATTGTGTTCAGTGGGGCTTGCTTCTGAGTAGACATGCCTAGGATTGTGCTCTAAGGTTTAACAAGCTATACCTGCCCACATTCCTTCTCCTAAAGGTCTAGCACTCTGTCCCGGTTGGTAAGCCTACCTTTTCTGATCTTTTCAACTTTAGAATACAGCAATGCTCCTGGAGCAAAAATTCAAATGTTCTGGCTCAGAGCTCAAACTCCTGGCCTCCATGCCCCACCCACTCCCATATACAGTAAAACTTTGGATTGAGAGTAACTTGGTTTGAGAGTGTTTTGCATAACAAGCAAAAATAATAATAAATTTTAACTTGATTAACAAGCAATGTCTTGCATTACAAGTAGGTTTTGGAGCCCGAGGAGCAGCTGCTCCGGACGTGGGGCGCTACGCTCAGGCTCCACCACTGAACGGCTGCCTTCTCACGCCGCCCTCACAATCGTGCATAGAAGGAAAGGCGCGTGGAGGCAGCCCTGTGAGGAAAGGAGCCGGTGAGGCCCGTTACGCCTCTGCGAGTAGTCTCTCTTGCTGCGGGATTGTGGGTAATCGTCTCCCAGTCTCAGTCCAGTGAGCCAACAGATAGCAGTGATCCTGTTAGTGATAGACTTCCTACACAATAACGTCCTACACCTACACAATAATGTTCATGATAGACGTCCTACACTCCTCCTTCTCTCCTCTCTCTCGTCTCCCTCACACCAGCCACGATTCTTTTCAAAGGTAAAGTGCAGGTTAATTTGTTTTATTTTGACTTTATACTGTATTTTGTATTACTGTAATCATTTTTATATGATTAAATGGTTGTGGAACGAATAATCTTAGTTTCCATTATTTCTTATGGGGAAATTCGCTTTGATATATGAGTGCTTTGGATTACAAGCACGTTTCCGGAACGAATTATGCTCGCAATCCAAGGTTTTACTGTATGTTCCACCTGGCAACATTTATTTAAACATTGTATAGTCCCATCTTCCTAGTTAAGGAGAGGGAAAGGGGTACTTTAAATTTGCAGCTCCACCAAGCAGCCCCCACTGGCTCATAGAAGATACTGAGATCTGGAAATACTTTGTTCAGACATCTGACATGATTTGCTGGTCGTGACAACTGATTTGACAATGAGCAGTGATTTAGGTCTTCCTGTAATAAGTGAATTAATCTGAGTTAAAACATAGTGATCTGTCATGTTTAGAGATACCTCAACAGCTGGCTGACTTGTCCTCTGTCAGGCTAGTTTGTCCTGTGCAAATTTTCTGTCAAGAAAGGAAAAGAACTGTTGAGAGAAAATTACATGGCAGTTTTAGAGTTAGTGATGATTTTTTTTCTACCCACATACCAGCTGTGCCAGCAACACTAGTTTTTGTGGTATTAATCAAATATCTCGCTTGCAGCACCTTCCCTTTCCCAAAGGCTAAAAGATGAATCTGTCAAAAATTTCAGTGGGATTTGCCAACAGCTTTTCTAAGCTCAAATACTAGTGTGTGCACTTCAGATGTTCAAATAAGGCTTTTAGGGATGTGACTCTGGGAATTAAAAGTTGTACGGAGTAATTTTCCTTTATGCTTAACAGGGATTCAAAGCCATAGTTGCAGTGAGCATGATGAAGTTAAGGAGTCTGGGGAAAGGCCAAACACTCAAGCTTTATTAATGTATTCCATTTACTGACTCATACCTGGGTATTTATTTTTAGACATAGTTTTGCAATTAGTAAGGTACAAGAACAATTGAAGGCCATGAAGTAATCTTACCACTTTGCCAACTTTTACAGACAAGATAATCTCAGCGAATGGCAGTTTGTGGAACAAAGCACATGCTTCATGGTATTAGAGCGCAATGATTACTGAGATCCATTTCTGTATTGATTTATTAAAAGTGTAGCCCTCCCTGCATTGTAAATTGAAAGCATCTTACATTATTCTGCAGTGTGCAGCATTGCTGCTCATACGTGTGGTGGAATGTCTACAAAGAAACTTGGGTTCAATTCCCCATTCAGCTCAGTGGGCAAGTCACTACCTCTCAACCTAACCTATCTCACAAGGTTGTTGTGAGGCTAAAACATAGCATTGAGCTTCTTAGTGAAGGGGAGGGATGCAGAACACAATGAATAAATTTCCCCTATCCGTGACAGTGCTGATCATGTGTTTGGTGGGAGAAGGAAAGATGTGCCCAGATTGTCTTCCACAGTCAATAGATAGGAGATCACTTTTTGACAAAACAGATAGCATTGATCATCCCATTCAGTTACGGTACATGGCACAATTGCTTCTCTTGGTGCTAGATGAAAAATCCCTTCCCACAACACGCTCTGCAGACAAGGTGGTGAAAGTTTGAACTTATTCACTATTCTCAAATCATTTAGCTTTCACTTTTAATTATCTGATGTTGCTGTTTGTGGATTTGGATGAACTTCTCATAGGTTATTCAGCATGACTGCACTGCACATTAATTTATACTTTTGGTGTGGAGTTGGTTGGCTTCCATTTTTTACAGCCATTTTAATAATGGCAGTTGTTTACATTTGTGTGCTCCTTTCAGGGCTCCCAGATCATAATTGTGCCCTATGTCTGAATCTGGTTGATTTATTTTGCAGCAATTGAGAGTAGATATTGTATCACATGTTCAAAGGAAGGATTTTTGGCATTTAGTGAAGATGTTTTTGGTCTTTTTGTTGTGATGGCTTGGTCTGATTTCTTTTTCCCTTCTCCTATGATCCTATTATCATTTTAATTTACTGAAGTGATTGGTTTTTTATTGGATTGAGATTCTTCTGTAAGCTGCCTTGGGGGTATTTGGCAGCTGAAAGGTGAGATATAAATGTTTTGATAGATAAATAAACCTGGTGGCATCAGAAAGATTTAAATCTGAAATCCAACCATAGAACGTATGGGTTGTATTTAAGCCCTCAATTCCGGGGGGGGGGGGCATTTATAATTTTCAGCAATTCCCTTTTCCTTCTTCAGCCCCTTGCATTCCCAAAAACATCTGCTCCCAGGGGTCCCTGAGGAGCAAGATGGTATGTGGCATGGGGGACTGGAGAGGGAGGGGAACCCCCCCCCTTTGCACAAGTCTGAGACATCATGAGCAGGAGAAAGGTTTGGATCGAACCCTCTGTTTCTATTTTTAAATTAACTGTTTATTTGAACATTGTATTTGGTTTAACAATTTACATGAGCATCAGCAAGCATTAGGATTAACGATGCTGTGGCAGAAGCACACGTGCCAGTTCCTGAAAAAGGATTAACGATGGATCCCAGGAACTGGACTGTGTGCTTCTGACGTACCTTGTGGAATGTTGGCTTCTGGAAATCAGAGCCCAGATCTAAAGGGCTGCAGGTCGTGACCCACAAACATTGACTTTTCAGGCACCCTCCCAACAAGAACCCAAAGAGCTTTCCAAAAAGCTGCTCCTGAAGTTCAGAGGAGCATTTGATGTAGCACGGGTGACTGAAACAGCCATTTCCCCCCACAACCGAAGTAGAGCTGTGGATCCCAACCTAAACATCCTGAGAGCCAGGATGGTGTAGTGGTTTGGGAGTCGGACTTAGACCTGGAAGATCCAGGTTCAAATCCCCGCTCAGCCACGAAGCTTCCTGGGTGACCTTGGGCCAGTCACTATCTCTCAGCCCCACCTACGTCACAGGGTTGTTGTGAGGACAAAAAGGAGGGGAGGAAATACATACACCACTCTGAGCTCCTTGGAGGAAGGGCGGTATAAAAATGTGAAAAATAAATAAATAAAAAATAAATAAATTAAACTCTGCCTTGTAAAAGGTTGCCTCATACTAGCAACTTCCCTGTTTGTTTACTTCCGCTCTTCTCTATTGTTACAGATTTCCAGCTTTTGTTCTGGGACATTAAAAGGAAAAACAATGCAGAGAGTTTATAGTAATTTTTTTTGTCAATTTACATAACCTTATTAGCAGAGGGACTTGTTTGTTCCTAGCTATAATTAGAATAATAGGTTAGACTGCTGTTGCATTTTAAAAAAAATATTTTTATACCTCTATATTTTTATACCTCTATATTTTTATACCTCTATATTTTTATACCTCTATGAACATGAACCAAGTAGGCAGTGATTTGAAATGTCAAAGGTTACTGTGATACAACTCATTTTAGAACTGTAAACTAGTTTTCCAACTATAACAGAGGAACCACATTCATCATTTTGAATATTAGCTGAGGGAAAATAAGATATTTTTTATATAAAGATGTTTGGAGTTTCTTTTTTAAACCAGGCCTGTCTGTAATGTATCTTACAATGAAGAAATTGAACTTAGGGTATTTTAAATCATGCTATTGTTTAACCAAAAAAAAGTATATTATTTTGGATGTGGTGTATTTTACAACTTGACAACTTGGAACTTTGTAAACTGGCAATTGAGAACAAGCGAAAGTATCCATTTATCTCATATATGTCTTGTTGAGGCAAAGCTGTCAGAAAAAATCTTATCACATGGAGACCCATTTGTTTTCTGTGGTGATTTATGATAGTTTTGAAAAGGTCTTGTGATCCCATAGGCTGCCACAATTCTCTGACTTTTCTCTATCAATGGATCAGATTTTTGACATTTTTCTGAGAGCATTCAGAAAAGATTTGATAAATCAGCTTGTGGTGTTTATTTTAATTGATCTGAAGCCCATTCCTTCAAGAATTCATCAAATCCTGTGACAGGGACGGGGTGTGCTGCCGTGAAATGAAAGAATTGGGCTGGCCATGCTCCTCTGATGATGATATAGATATTTTGTTGAAAGTTTATGCTTGCAGACGAGAAGGTGTCATAACTAATTTAGTGTGTTGTAAATCTTTTGACACAGATTCTAATTCATAAATCTCATCCATCACATGTGATTCATGAAACGATAGACAACCTTTGATGAGAAGGTACTTTTGTGTGTACTCCAAGTTCTTTGCCTTTTTTTTCCTCTCTCTTCAAAAAATAAATCACAAAAGAACAACAATTCCATTATGAAACAGGAGCAGTAAAAGGTCTTTTGTTGAATATATTCTTCCTCTTGTGAATGATAAAAACAATCTTCTGTTCCTTTTAAGATGCAGGTGAACAACCCTTTCACCTGTATACATCCTTCAGTGAGAACATTTAGCTTTGCTTCCTCTTGTTAGGATGCACTGCTTCCAGCTGGCTGTATTTTCCCCACCCCCGCAAAAACATTTAAAATGTCCCAGAAACAGCTTCTGCGGCAAGGCACTGATCATATCTTTAGCTTCTTCACTTCACTTAACAGGACTTTTATCTTCAAGGAAACCATTGTGAAACCAGAGCCATTTATGCAGTAACGCTGAACTAGGGTTATTTCGCTTTAATCTCTAATTTATGTTCATGTATTCAAGAAAGTGGGCTATCCCCTGAACAATATTGAATATGCCCCTTGTTTAAGAACTCTTGAAGTTAAGCAGAGTTCAGGTTGGTTCTGTTGTGTCCCACTTCTCCCCCCCCCCTTTAAATCTAGCTTTAAAAAAACCCCTGTCTTAGCTGAGTAATTGCAAGCAAAGTAGAGAAAAGATTCATCTGCAGAGATGCAGCGTGTTTTTGAATAATAGTGAGTGGTCCCTAAGGGACATGGCTGTAAAAGGAAGAACAAAAGTGTATGATACAGGATCCATGCTGACTAGACTTAAAGCAAGATTTCAGCCCACAAAACTTCCGCAAACCATGCCGGGCCCTGCCCTTATCTAAAACTATGCTTGAAGCACTGTAAATGTAATACAGTACTGTGGTTTCTGTGATAGTTCAGTACTGTGGGGTTCAACACAACACGCATGTTGTCCCACCAGGTGTGGCCTGAGCCCAAGAGCCACTTAGGACACAGTGCAAATGCCTTTCGGTGCTGCACTGGAGGGGAAGGGGGCTGCCGTTGTCAGAGCTGCCTCGCTTGTGACTCTCAGCAAGCGGGAAGAAGGTCGAAGTGCCATCCAACCGGAAGGGATCTGTCAGCAGCAGGCTGGAGGAAGGCGGCAGTCAGACGGGTGACCTCATCAGTCCACTGCCCTCTTTCAGGCGCCACTCAATGCCATGCTGCTATGTCATGTCATCTGTGGTCACGTCATCAGGTTGCATCATCCTTCTGGTGGCGTCATCAAATTTTGTATTTAAGAAAAGCAAACTTACAATACAAAATTTCAATGGACACACTAAACAATACTGTACTTGATTTTAGCTATAAGTAGCCAAGAAGCAAAACCTATTTAAAACCAGTTTGTGATTGAATTACAAGCCAAAGCTTAATTAGACTCCCTCCATAGTAGTGTTGAAATCATCCAACTTCCTCTCACAGCAACTTTTCTCTCTTCCCCTCTCCCTCACTCCCAGCATCTTGATAGTCATTTTGAACTAGTGCATCAAAAAATGGTCTTGAAAAGCTTGACGAAGGGCCAAACAATATGTTATAACAAATGTGCAATGTGGCCTTGTGTTTGGGGGGTTGTAAATGGTGTGCTGGGGCCAAACAGGACAGACCACATGAGGGGGCCAAGGAGGCTTTAGTGGGTTGCCCCTGGCATGGTTCTCATCCTGATTGTGGCACTTCAGCACACTATTTTTATTGGGACAAAACCTTCTATTGAAAGTAAATGCTAGTGGACTTAAGCCTAGTGAAGACACCTGAAACAGCCCTATGCTCTGAGGACTGGGGCTGAAATCTGAGGACTGAAAACTGAGGACTGGGGCTGAAATCTAAGACATTATCTGCCCGATCCTGAGCAATGTTCTGCAGCCGGCCCTTCCGAGCCACACTGGTGCAGCCCAGGAACACCTTGGGAGAAGGGAACATTTGTTCCCTTCCCCAGGTGTAGGGCTGCCCGGGGCCTGTGGGCTTCCTCGGATGTACATCAGCTCTGGAGCTGACGTACATCTGAGGTGGTGGGGTAAGGCCGTACCAGGCCAGGAAAGGGAGAATATTGGTGGAGCACACCACCAATATCCCTGCCCTCTCCTGGCCCGGTTCGGCTAATGGCCCCCTTCCCTCCACGCCCCTGCCCACCCTGCACCGACTGGTGCAGGACGTACCTTTACCGGCGGCTGCAGGGTCCAGAGGGCGGCGTAGTAAGGGCTGCCAGCCTTTACGCCAGCGGCCCCTACTCCAGAGTCGCCGCAAACGTGTTTTCTGGCACATTTGTGACGGCCTAGAGCAGTGGGGCGCACGTTCCGCCACTCTAGGCTTTATGCTGGATCGGGCTGCCCATATAATAAAGATTGTAGAGTGATTTAATTTAGTATCATGTGTCTGCTGCTTTTTTTTCCTGTCAGGAAGCAAACTGACAGGTTCTCCACCCATCCTACATAGACTCAGGGACTAAGTTTCATCATTTTTTTTACCATGTTTATATTTTCAGATACACCTCTACAATCAATCATAAGCAGTTAATTATGCCAACCACTGGCTAGGTCCTTATTTCCAGATGGAACAGAAGACCTATTTTGTTTATGCACTTAACCTCGGGGCATTGATGTTAATTATTCTCGTCTTTGGCTAAATCATTTTCAGTGGCACGGAAAACCTGTTTGGGATCAACTAAAAGTTTGGGGACAATTGCTGTAACCCAAGATGAATAGGTTATATCCTCTTATTATACCTTTATAGCTTCCCAGCTCTTCCTTTTTCCTGTGCCAGTGCTGTGGCTGCGTTAAGATGGCAATTGCAGTTGTCACTTGATAACCTCAGGGTGTGAAGCTGGTGGCAACATTCACTACAATTAAATACATTTTGATTTATTGTTTCATTCCAACTTAGGCAAATGTCTCTGGAAGGAATTGAGATGGGGGATGAGGGACAATGAATTACTGATATTTGCTAGGTTCAGACATTGCACTAAAGTTGATTAAACTATGGTTTAGATCCTTTGTTATGAGCATTGGCTGGCATGCTCCCCTCTTCCCTTTGGGTGCAAGGGAAGGAAATTTGCAACTTCTCATTTCTCATTTCAAACAGACAGAGATTTGTCATGCATCTGTAAGTAGTAAATCCCAACTTGTTCACAGTGTTAGAACAATCTGGGATTTGCTTGGTTTGGGTGCAATGAACAAACTTGGTTGTTTAAAACCAGGTTGTTTGCAAATATCCTCCCCTTGCATGCAAACAAAGCCTGAAGCTCACAGTAGTGACAGTAAACTGAGGTTTAATCGTGGCTTAGCATGATGTCTGAACCTGGTCATTCTGTTTCAACATGCAACTTCAAGTCTCTCTAACCTTTCCTCTTGTTCCTCATCAGTGGTCATTTTGGTATATGACTGTGATGCTCTCACAATGACATATGGAGATATTTTCTCATAACTGACAAACAGTGTCACAGACTAACAGCCCAATCCTATCCAAAGCCCCATATTCAGATTGGCAGGCTCCGCTGTATCCAGCGCAAGACTGGAGGTCTCCTCGAGGGAAGGGAATGATTGTCCCCTTCCCCAGTGTCGAGCCCCAGCAGACCCTATGGGACTACTTGGAGGTGCGTCAGTTAAATGACCGGCACAGCTCTGAGCAGTCCTGTGTCGAACCTTCAAGCTTGGGACAGGGGGTAGGATTCAGCGGAGGCCTCCTCCGCCGAGCCCACCCCTCCCAGGCCTCATCCACCCTCCTCTCCACCTCAGAACGGCTCCTCCCTGCCACCTGCCTGGCACCGTTTGCGACAGCGCGGAGCCCAGTACTGTTGGCAGAGGCTGCCCAGTGCGGAGCTCACCTGCCACGGTGGGTGCCGTTCCTTTGCAAGTGGAGGCCTGCTCTATGGAACGTTTGCGACCGCGCAGAGCCCAGTACTGATGGCAGAGACCAGCATAGGATTGGGCTGTAAATTCAGTTTTGGAAATATTCTTTGATTTCTTCGAGAAATTAAGATACTTAATATACTTTACCAGTCTTCCCTAATTTTCAGCGCAGTCCTGAGGATTGCGTCGGCTATGGAATGAGCGTTCTGTTGCTGGAAGCAGTCGCGAACATGCCGTAAAGCACGTTTGCAACTACTCTGGAGCAAGGGAGGTTGGCCTCCCTTGCTCCGTCGCCAGAACGCCCAAGCGACCACCAGAGAACGCAGGTAAGGATCCAGTGGGCGCGGGGGCGGTTCAGCGGGCAAGGGAGGGAGCATTGGCCTAGCCAGCCCGGGAGGGGACGGGGAACGGCCTTGGTCATATCCCTGTCCCCGCCTGGCGGCTAGGCCATTACATGGCTTATGACTTCCTTTACATAGGCTGATTTACATGGCCTATCCAAGGAACCCCATCGGGCCGGCCTGGATTTACACCCGGGAAAGGGGACAAGTGTCCCCTTCCCTGAGTAGACCTCTGGCCCGGCGGCAAAACAGCCGCAGGGGCTCAGGAGCCGGCAGGCGACCATGGGCCGCCGGCCAGATACTTACACAGGATTTTGCTGTTTGTGTGAGCTACAGGATTCTTCCTACCCCTGATTTTGTTTTTCTTGTACAACGTTTGGCAATATTTCCAGACTGATATTTCCAAACTTTCCAAACTTTCTCACTTTTGAGAGTGACAGATTAATTTGGAGTTCAGAGTCTTAAAGAAAAACAAATCAAAACACAGCTGGCAAGATTTGCAAGACCTCCCAGATGCCCTCCAAAATTATTTTCCCTTCCAACAAGGAATGTTCTCCCCAAACCTGTTTCCCACCAGACTCCCTATTAAAATTAATTCCCTACTACATTTCCCCTTATGAAAATTCATTTCCTACCCCACACTCCTCTCAAAAACATTGTCTCCCCCCCCCAAAGAAAAATCGGGTTTCCCTTCTGCCCTTCCCCAAATTCCCCAAATTTTTCTTACTTCACATGGCAGCTCTCCTTCAATGTAGTCTTCTCTTTTGAAACCTCCATTTTTCCACTTTAACAAAACAGGACCCAGAGAACAAAAACAAAAGTTTACTGTAAAATATATTAGAATATTTTTATACCACTTGACAACACAAAAGGTTCATAGCAATTTACAAAAGCAATTTACATAGCAAAAGGAAAGAGACTCTCCCGTCCTACTTACCAGGATGCCATTTTTGCTGTGACAGTGCAAGTCTACTGATTGTGTATCTTCACCAATGCTATGAAATATCTTCAGTGACTATTGAAATTAAATACCAACAGACCATGCCTGCTGGTTGAAGCAGCAACTAATTATAAAGGATTTTCCCTTGTGTTGCTAGATAGTATGTACATATAGGAGTCAAGTATAATGAATTCTTAGAACTGAAATGGGTCAATCATGAGAGCTTGAAAAGTAGTCAAAATCCTCCCAGTTCTAATTAATTGGCAACAAAGAGTTTTTGAATGATTCATCTTTCATAATTCCACAGACATATCATTTCAAGGCGTAAAAAGAACTCAAACTATTAAGTTCTTCTCAATTCTCTGAAAGCTTAGGGAGTATATGATCACACAAGAGTTTAATAATTATAAACAACTAAGTATGAATATAAATCAGGAAGTCAAATGTAGTGAATTTAGAATCCCTGGATCCATCAAAATAGCCTCCTGCTGTGGATATTGCGTATGCCACTTGATCAGTCTGAGAACTGTGAAGAAAATACAAGGTGGTTGAGTGAGCTAGTATTCGGGGACTTCAGGGAGTACAAAGATAATTGTGGATCAATTGTGCCAGACAATCTGAGGCAACATAAGACTGCCATCAGTACTTTAATTGTTTCTACAGCAGAATTTGAGAGAGCATTTATTGCAATGAATAATTTGTTAACACCTTGTTGCTGTGCTCTGTCCATTATTTGTGTATTATTCCCCTCTTTATATTAAGCTGGTTAAATCCGTTTTTTATCTATTTAGGACTAAAGATTTGCTTTATTTATTTAGTCATTCGTTGGTTCGTTTACTCATTCACATTCATCTCATGAACCATTCCCAAGTCTTGGGGGAGATAACTATAAATTAAAAACCAGATATGAGTCCTATTAAATCCAAGAAAGGACAAACCAACAAGAAATACAAAAACACCCAGCTCTCTATCAGTTTAATCCTAGCCCCCGCCTAACACCACCCCAAATGAAAAGTTCTTACAGCATTTCCAAAAGCTCGTTCAGCTCAGGCTTTGGCAGGTTTACAAGGGGAGCAGATTCCGCAGCCTAAAGTACAGAAGCGTTTTCCAGAGCCCCTGAAAGTCTTGTTGGAAAATAGCTGTTAGACTCTTAAGGTCATTAGAGAGAGACATCTGTCCATCTTCATGAGAGGTTATATTGCAAAGTCTCAGAGGAATGACAAGGCCTAGTTCTACCCTGTACCAGGGATGTGGATCAAGTCTCTGACTCCAAGCCTCAAGTCAAGTCTCAAGTCTTTGCCCCCAAGTCCCGAGTCTTTGGTTGCAAGTTGCGAGTCCCTATCTATTTAATGGGGAAAACAGGTTTAAACCTGAATAAAATTGGACTTGTCGTAAAAGGCTCCAAGTCTCGAGCCGAGTCTTTCGAGTCTTTTACAATCGGCGAGTCAAGTCCAAGTCAAGTCAGTGACGCGACTTGAGTCCGACTCAAGTCCGAGTCAATAGACTCAAGTCTACATCACTGCCCTGTACTAGTTCTTATTTTTCTGTGCTGTGAGTTTTGAGCAGGACTATTCTGATCATCATCAGACCAGGATTTAGGTTTGAAGAGGTCCTCGACACTTTGAGTCCCTTGATTATCATGTCCCACTGCATGTAGAACCTACAAGCTGGGTCACCTTGTCATCATCACTGTTCCTTTTAAGCTGCACAGGTGTGCAGCTCAAGCTTTGGGAAACTGAGCTCCACACAGCTCAGAGCTCGGCATTCCGAGAAGTTTGATGATGGCATGTGATGGAAACACTGCAGGACTCCAGCACGGCAGCTGAAGGGGTCTGTGCACCAGCACGGACCCTTAGAAGGATTATTGCTTGTCATGCATACTTTCACATATGTAATGTTTACAGCTTTCATACCGTGAACTTGAGTAACTGTTTCTTTCCTCAAATTCATAAGAACATAAGAAGAGCCCTGCTGGGCAGAATGGAGGGTGGATCATGGCTTGGAAGGGGGGCAGTATCAGCAGCAGCAGAACTGCCAGTATCCTATCCTCTTCCAGGCCTTGAGCAGCTAAAGCACTGGTGCAGGTCTGAGTAGACCCGGGAAGGTGCTGGAGGCATACCCCTGGGTACGGGAACAAAAGTTCTCTTACCCGGAAGAGACCTCTGGGACTCCCCCTCTGGGACTCCCATATGCAGCACATGTTCTGGTGTCACGGCTGCATCAGCAGAGGAGGGAAAGGATAGGAGTGGACTGTAAGTTGCACTGAATGTAGCCATATGTATCTGATCAGGAAGAAGGGCTCGAAATATGATGCATGACTCCTGCCTAGGAATTCTTAGTGCCCAAGTTGAAAGAAACTTATTGTGACATGCACACAACTGCTATTACAGTATTTATAATTGTTTAGAATATATGCTGCTTTAAAAACATTTATTAGTTTTCAAAAGAATACAAAATAAGCAAACATTAATCAAAGAACCATATCAAAAACGTTACATGAAATCCATAAATTTACAAAGCACGTAGTACAAATTATAGTAACCATCTGCTTTTCAACAACAACAAAAAGTTCTCAAAGTGGTTCATGCAGCAAAAAGAATAAGAATAATGTCCCAAAGGAGCTCACAGTCTAAAAAGAAAGACAAGAGAGACACCAGCAACAGGGGAGGAGCGCTGTGGTGGGATAAGTACGGTCAAGCGCTCTCCCCCTTGTTCATTAGAAGAGAGCCACCACTTTCAGACTTGCCTCTAGCTCAGTTAGCAGAAGTGGATCCATCTGTAAGGTCCTGCCCTGGTCATTCTTCCGCTTCTCTAGTTGGATTCTAGTTTATTGCAGCAGTAGAATAATTTTTTCCTCATCGTCATGTACGTACATGCTAGAAATGATGAACTTCTCATGAATTGTATCTATGTAGGTTGTTCTTCTCTTTGTGCAAGAGGGGAGGGTTTCCACTGGACTCCCATGCCACACCTTCTTGCCTCAGAATTTCCCCCACCTTGCAGAAGCCAATTATAGATGGGGAAAGGGGGTACACAGAAAAGGGTGATTGGCAAAAATCACCTCTTTGTATAAATGGACGTGCCTTCTCTTTACAGAAGAACACTGTAGGATACAATTCTCTGTGTTTAATGCATGCAAAACAGCTCAATCCTATGCTGGGTTTACATAACTGTGGGCGCAATCCTGACTAAGCTTGGAACGGCAGAGCGAACACTCCGCTGTTCCAAGGCGTTGCGAACGTGCCGTAAAGCACGTTTGCAACACCTCAGGAGTAAGCTGGCCTCCCTCACTCCGTCACTGGACCGAGGACGCAGCCACCAGAGGAAGGTAAGCGCTCCCCCGGTGGCCGCATGAGCGGTCCGGCGGGCAAGGGAGGGGGCCATTGGTCTAGCCGGCCCGGAAGGTGGTGGGGATGGCACATATTTAGCTGGTGGAACTACGAGGAGACCTACCGGGCCGGCCCCGGTTTATACCCAGGGAAGGGGAACATTCCCTTCCCCGAGTAGACCTCTGACCCGCCTGTGCAAGGGCAGACTGGGCTCAGGATCCGGTGGGCGTCCCTGGGCTTCCGGCCGGATCCTTAGGATTGCGCTGTGCAGCAGGGTAAAACCTGAACTTCAACCCAAAGCTTGCGGGGCAATAGGTCAAGGGAAACAGTGCTAACCATCTACCTTCCCCAGGTGATCTGGATGATCAATGAGCGTACCATCTGACTCAAGGCAGCACTCAGTCAAAGACCAAGTGAGCCTATCACAGCCAACCCCAAAGGGTCAAGGCAGCTGGACAGCGCAGACCTACGGGTCAAGCCTTGCATAGTCTTTGCCAATTACAGTCAGGGGGCTTGCCAGCCAGCCTGCCTCACTAAGCTGTACAAATATCATCTCAATGGTCCTGGTTCACTCCTTGACCTTGCTGGCCTTAGAATGGACACCAAAGAATTAACTCCTGCCTGCCTGCCCCGCTTGACACCTGTCTAAAGTTACCATGAAATAAAGTGAACAACTTAACATTAAATGTGCACCACCCAACACCAGTCTAGGGTTGGCGAAAAAAAGACAACCAGCTACTCTCAGACTGTATGAAGGGCGGGCGGGAGGAGGATCGCCGGCAGGAGGGAACTGAACAGTCAGGTGCTCGCGTGTCCCGACCAGCACACCTGCCCCTCCCCCGACTGTGGCCCAGTTTGGTTTGGGACAAACAAAAACAAACCCTGCTCATTAGGCAGGGACTTTGGTCCAACTATGCAGTGGTGCCCAAACATATTTTGGCTTTGAGCTAAATACTTCCTTAAAGTGTTTGTACACCATTTAGGACCATAGAGAGGATAGTTCTGTCTCCTATGCCCACTTGGTCTTTCATTCCGCTTCATTACCGTAGCTTCACTATGACTGACTGTGCAGCATCACAAGCCAAACTATTCCAGTTCTTCATTCTTGATCCTGGATGACCAGGGTTTTTATTAGATTTCCTACCAGTTCACCAGTGTGCATGACTGCATTTTTATTTGGTGTGGTGCCAGTAGACTTAACCAGTTAGAACAGAAGGCACCACTTAGTCTATTACCCAGTCAATTTTCAGTTTAAATACTATTCTTGCAGGAATATAACAGATTAACATTGGTTTGACTGGTACCCTGAGGTTTTTTGGGTCTCAGTTGCACAAAACGGGGAATTATTCTGTCTCCTTGAAGATAAGTTGAGCAGAGGAAAGGAAGAAAACAGAATTTCAGTTACTGAATATTTAATTCTGGACAGCAGCTTAAGCAGGAGTGGGATTTGGGCAATTGCTGTAGCCCCCACCTAACGTACTACAGTTTCCGTTCTTAGTATTCCTTAATTATTCCTCTGAGATATTTGAGGAGCAACCAGTAGTAAATGAACTTGGCAAATCGGCTATTACCCAAGTAATGAAATACAAATACATATGTTTGACAATTCTGCAGGGAAATTCTGGAAATCAGGATTCTCAATGGATTGTATTGGCCAAGAGTGAGGAAAAAAAACAGGTGTTATCAAAAATTTATCTGCAAACAATTTGACTAGAGGTTTAAAATAATGTGATGCTTCCCCCCTCCCTTCCTGGTCCCAAGTAGCTCAGCTAATATATGGAGAGTACTGATTGTCCACTAATGAATCAGGAACTGCTGTGAATGCACACACTGCTGTGGTCCTACATATTCAAAAATTTTGCATTAACATTATTTCCAGTCTTGCATATCAACACTGCATCTAATCTAAAATGAAGGAGAGATCAGCTCTACTGAGGAAAATAAAGTTATTTTATTCAACGGCAAGGCAAGGGAAATTAGTAAATTCAATATTTGTATAAAGAAAATAACTAAAGCCCACAAGTCCTGGTGGTTTGAGATTGTTCTTTGTTTTAGTAATTACTCCTTTATGTGCTGGATCTCATAGCTGTACATTGCACAAATGCCTGGAATAGTCCACACCCCTCGTTTTATATTTGAGCCCTCGTTTTGTTCTGCTCTAAAGCAGATTTGGGACGTTTACCCCAAATGTGTCACAGGAAAACTTGAGGTTAAACTTGATATCGTCTTGTTTTGCTTCTCCAGCTATCCTCAGGTACCAGAGCACTTTCAATCACAAGCCACATGTCAGTTGCCTCAGATTCTTTGCCTTGATATCTCAATGTGCCCGTTTCTCAAATTAACATAATTTAAGCTGTCTGTGATGTCAGGGACAGAATAATTTAAATTATGTCATCTAAGGCCTTCACTAATATGCAGGGAGGCACAAACAGTATGACAGTATCAGGATGAATCTTCCAGTGTTTACCATAAGCTATTATAAAGCTGGGGAAGTCTCTCAAACCCCATAGGTCTCCATTTTGCCATTAGCGGTACCATTTTAAACAGTATGCACCAGGAAATATCGACAGGTCAAGTACAGCAGGGAAGCATGTGTGCCCCAGTGGCCTTTACACTGACAGTTTCTCCCACATTAAAGAGTTAACTAGCAGCCAACCAGCTCAGAGTGAAAGCTAATGAATGAAATGGAGATTGATATAGACTCTCTTTGCAGGTGCATCGATCTGTATCTTCTGAACTCAGCTTAGGAATTCTGCAGGCAGTGTTGCATGAGTAACCCTGGCATGGTGCCCATTAGCAAATAACTCTTTTAATGTTTGCCTTCAATGGATTCATTTATTGTTGTACAACGGTGCACCCACAAACTTTGTTTGCATTTTGGCATTGGTTTTGCAAGGTATGAAAATGTTCTACATCACATATTTGTAAGGTGGGACAGGTTGGTTCCAGCAAGAGAAAATTGTTTTAGCCCTTCAGTAATTTAATCAAGGTAGTGTCGTAGCATTGGGAGTGTCAAATGAGGTGTTATAAGTATGTAATTGGGGCTAGCATGATTGTGGGTGTTTTTGTTTTTTGTTTTTAGATTCTGTAAACAGCAGCTACCTCTGGTTCTCTGTGGGTCAGGGCTGTTGTGTAGGGTGTGGATCACCCTCAGCTGCTATTTGCTTTGGAAAAAGAAGCTCCCAATGGGGTCAATGAGAACTTTTTTCCTAGACAAGTAGCAGTGTAGCAGCCATGAGGGAGGGAGAAATATAAATCAGGACCACGGAGAGAACAGTGGATTAAAGCTCTCCCCTCACACTGATCCAGCTGCCATTTACTCAGGGCTGTCCTGTACGGGTGTGTATATTGTGCTCTGCACAAGAGCACCACATCTAAGGGGGAGTGCCCCAAAGCCTCAAGCCCACCTGTACAGTGACCGAGGAGGATGGGCTCACTGGGCGATCCGCTGGGCTTTGCAGCCCACTCTGAGCTGAGCGTGCCGTGCTGTTTTTCTAAAGAACTCTCTTCCCACTCTCTAGTCTCCGCACTGACTCTTGGTCCCCCCTTTTGGCGAGCAGGCAGCCAAAAGCAACCAGCCAAGTCATACCCAGCCGCCAACACTGCTGCCTTTCCCCTGCTAGAGGGTGAGTGGCGTCAAGAGCTGCACCCCCACCAGCCCGCCAAGCTGCTTGAATGCCAATTTTGCTCCTGGGGACACTGACGGGACGTGCAAGAGCATGCCTGCCCACTCCATGACTGGGTGACCAGCAAAAAAGAAGAAAAGGGCTATAAACAGACGGGCAGCCCAATCCTGACAAAAACATCGCCGCCGGAACGAGCGTTCCAGAGACGGGAGTAGTCACAAACGTGCCGTAAAGCACATTTGCGACTACTCTAGAGCAGGGAAGGCCAGCGTAGAGGCCGGCCTCCCCTGCTCCAACGACGGAGCTCCTGGCGGTTGCCGAACCCAGGTAAAACAGGATCTGGCGGGCGGGCGGGCAGGCGGATTGCCGGTGCAGGGAGGGGGCCCATTGGCCCAGCCAGCCCGGGAGGGGGAGGGGATGGCTTTGGCCATATCCTGACCCCCGCTGGGTGGCTGGGCCGTTACACGGCCTCCTCTTACTTCCACCAGCAAAATTGCTGGCGGAAATCCAAGGAGGCCGATAGGGCCTTGCCCCGGTTACACTCGGGGAAGGGGATGAGCGTCCCCTTCCCCGTGTAGACCTCTGCCCCAGCGGCAGCCTAGCCGCGGCAAAGCAGAGGATCCAGCGGGCGGCCATGGGCTGCCGGCTGGATCCTAGTCAGGATTGCGTCGTCAGTTAGAAGTAGGGAATAGCACCAGAGAAAGTATAGTATGAGGGAGAGCGAAGGAGAGCAAAATGGGAAACGATTACTAATAAAAATACAAAGGGCAGCTGAGGAAGGAGAGTCCCAGATATCCAGGCAATTGAGGGAAATTTGAGGTCGCTGTTTTGCACTGCAATTTTTTTCCAGTTTGAACAAAGGCGCCATATGGGCTAGGAGCAGCCTTGCATCTACTGAATAAAAAGCAAACATGTCAGTTCCATACATGCTTAAAGTAACACCTGACTTTGATCCTAAGAGTGTGAACTGTGAGCCAGGAAGTTCCCAGTTCAAATCTCGCCTTAACCATGAACTCGCCTTAACCATGAACCCTTTGTCTTATATCCTTATATATAATACTCTGCTGACTGGGCAAAGAAGGCAGTTTTTCAAGTGATGCTCTCTTATATTTAGGAGGGGAAGAATAGCTGTCCCTCTTCACTCCAGCACAGTGTCTTTTCTAGTGGCTGTTTGCTGGTGTTCTTCTGCATCTTTTTAGATTGCGAGCATTTTTGGGACAGGGAACCATTTAGTTATTTGATTGTCCCTGTAAACTGCTTTGCGAACTTTTTTTGTTGAAAAGTGGTGAATAATTATTCTTAAAAATAATATCCCAGTTGGCAGTATACCAATAATACTGGCCTACATGGCCGATTAAGTAGTTTTGTTATTATGTTGCACCCAACGTTTTGATTTCGCTTTTACCCTTGATGACACCTTTAAGGACACAAATGGACAGCTCAAGAACTGTCAGATTAAATCCATGCAACACCTTCATCATAAACATAGCTAGCTCTTTTAATAAAAGCTGCTTTGGTTTACATTCTAAAGTGTTTCCTCTGCGGGTAGCTTATATATTTTGCAGTCACTAACAGGATCTTGCAGAATTTGATCTCTGAGGTTCAAGCTCGAGGTGTAGATGTGGGGAGGAGTAAACACTGCACTGTGCCAATTTCCCCTTGTCTTGAGGGCAGTGTGATCCCTGTTAACTCCCCCAGTAAATACCCAGAACAAACATGCCCAGAACAAACCATAACAATTGACCTAATAATCTTCGGTTTGCTGAAAAAGGAAACTGAGACCTGAGTTAGCTAATTATTCCAAATCCCCACAAACAGAAACAAATTCAGGAATTTGGATTTGAGTCCTAAACCAGTGCTGCTTAGACCAGAGGTTCTCAACCTGTGGTACGGGTACCCCTAGGGGTACTCGGACCTCTTGCTGGGGGTACGCCAAGCCCTGCCCCTTATCTGCCCCATCAACAGCTAATTAAGTGTTAACATGGATTTTAAATTGTAATTATTTTCGGAGCCCTTCCATCTCTCTGATTTTGGTTTTGGGCTTATTTTGGTACTTTGGAAAATGTACTTTGGTGGGGTGGGGAGGGAGGAGCTGATTTTGGGAAGTGTGACTTGGAGAAAAAAAGAGATCCTTGTCTCTCTCACTCACACACTCTCACACAGAGAGTTAAATAAGGCATTTTTCACATTTAAAATTGTTTTAGTACTTTTTATTTAACTATTAATTACCTAATTAATTTATTAATCAGCAGTTAATTAGCAGGGGGTACTTCAGAAAATTCAGTCCGTGATAGGGGGTACCTGGGCCTCCAAAGGTTGAGAACCCCTGGCTTAGACTCCTCTGGGCAGAGGCGTTTCTACGGTAGGGGCCCTACCATAAGTTGCACCCCGTGCTAGTTCCGTGTTTACAAACCAGAGCGAGGAGGCCCCGCCCCCTCGCTGTCGGAGCCATTCTGCGCAGCGAAGGCGAACGGGCAGGGAGTCTCCTGCCCGTTCGCATTCGCTGCACGGAATGGCTCTGACAGCGAGGGGGCGGGGCCTCCTCGCTCCGGTTTGTAAACATGGTACTAGCATGGGGCGCAACGTACGGTAGGGCCGCTACTGTAGAAATGCCTCTGCCTCTGGGATATATCCACTTTCCAGTCGTGGGGAGCATGCACTGTAGTTATTTATACTATTTCTATTGTAGGGCATGCTTTATTCCATATTCCATGGAATTTCCATTACATGTTTTTATTTTGCTACAATGTATTATTTTATAACAAGATATCTCTCCAAACCATTGACAATATGCTTTGACTAATAACTTGACATCACCGTAAGTAGGCAACAGTTCCTTTTCTGTGAATCGTAGACGTCTTTAATAACTTCAACGTAGTTCACACGGTACACAACGCTGTGTCCCATTTTTTAAAAATATCTGAATTGTGATCTCTCATATGCTGATGTGAACTCCAAGGAGCTCTATGAACATATTTCTGAATTACTCTAGTGCAGCTGAAATCTGAATTAGATCTGTTACTCGTATATCTTTCAGGGCACAAATAACTAATAATTGGAAGTAGATTTTGCATGCCCAAACTAATGGATTGTCAGGCATGCTTGACATTATTCTATAGGCAAGCCCACAGAAAATCAATACATCTTAGGCAAGGTTTAATTTATTTGTAGGTTATTAAAACTAACTACTTTTCTTTTCTGTTTATTGTTTTTCTTTTTAGCATTACCACTCATGAATAGTTACCATTTTATCACACTTATTACTAAGCAAAGTAGAGCTGAAAAATAGGTATGAAAAATAGGTAAAGGTGACCCCTGACAATTAAGTCCAGTCGTGTCCGACTCTAGGGTGTGGTGCTCATCCGCATTTCAAAGCCAAAGAGCCAGCGTTGTCCGAAGACGCCTCCGTGGTCATGTGGCCGGCATGACTCTTCTTGCCGCAGCGCGTAGCATGCAGCTGGAACACGGAGCGCTGTTTAACATGCTTTGGAACTGCTAGGTTGGCAGGAGCTGGCCAAGCAACAAGAGCTCACCCCATCACGGATTCGAACTGCCGACCTTTCGATCGACAGCTCATGGTTCAGCGGTTTAAACCCACTGCTTGCTTAGTATGAAAAATATTTACCTGTAATTGAGGCTGAATGTAACATAGCTATAAAAGGTGGGCCTTTCAACAATGTATATTTTTGATGCACAGTATATGATCTATTTTGCATTGTAGCAGTACTAAAATTACTACTAAAATATCACCCACAAAATAATTGGCATAAGGGCACTCACTGCAGGAACCTCCTGGTCCAGGAACTGAATATACTTAATTTATTTGTACATTCTAGTGTTTTCCATTCCCCATTTGTTCCTTTAGTGCTAGCTAGTCTTGACCCACAGAAGTTCAGGTTCACAACCAGGAGCTCCTTCCTCCTGAACTCTGAGGACCAATATGGAAGTAGGCCAAAAGTTACTCAGCAGCATAATATTTCCTAAGTGTGTACACACTTCCGTGGGGTGGGGGGCTTTGCCACAGGTTCCCCAGCAACCTAGTGCTGGCACTGCGTGCAGCACCTGCAAGCTAGTGCCACTGCTAGGAGCATGCAGCAACCATCTTTACTAGGAAGCAGTAGCAGTAGTAGTAGTAGTAGAAGACCCTCAATGGGTCTCCTCAGGTCAGCACCAGATATTTTGCTGGTGCAAGTCTGAGGAGAATAAAGGGGAAGTAAGGGGACAGGGAACGGGGTTAGGATCTGGCGCACACCAGTGCTGCTGAGATCCACCCCCTCCCTCTCCCATTCTGCCTCCCGCCCCGTTCTGCCCACCCCACCACTTCCTGCCTCTGCTGCCAGTTTACCTTCACTGAGAGAGGTAGCCGGCCTCCAGTACCACCACTGTTTGTTGTGGTGGCCCCAAAATGACCACCAGCCATATGCTGTGCACACTGCTGTATGACCATTTATGACAACGGAAAACAGGTCTGCTGTTGTAAAGGGCAGCGTAGTCCTCGTTAGGATTGGGCTGTGAGGCATGCCAGAGACAGTGACTTTATAGGGCCAGGTGGAACCCTTTTGGCCATTTGGGCCATCTGATTCCTGCTAAGTGATTATTCTGCAGCACTGACCATCTGCAGTAGTGACACTGGTACTGTACAGAGGAGGCCAGCAACTTCTTCCTTTGTCATGGTGGTGCAGAGAACAAGGCACCCAATATCCAGCTGCTGGAGTTCCTGATTGACGTACGGATGGCACAAATGCTGTACATGTGAAATAGATGCTGTGTGCCTTGTAGATACCAAGCCTAGTTATCATTGGTGCACAATATTCAGCACCTTGATTTGACCGTTAAAAAAAGATAATTTTCCAAGCCATATGGTTTGAAAACAGAATGTGTATGAACGAACGTGTGTGCACAGAATGAAAATATCAAGGTCTGTTGGAAAATAATTCAGGGGCTGCAGATAGTGCACCGTTCGGGTGTTGTAACTTAAGAACTATTTGTGCTACCAGAATCAGAGGCATCTGCAACACCTATTGCCAACATATAACAAAAACTTGATAAGTGGGAGGTGTTCGATCTTTCCCACCTTCACCAATATGAAAGCTTTTCAGAACTAGCCTGGAACTCTTCAAGAATCAGATGAAGAACTGAAGGGAGTATAACAGTGAGATCATGCATTTCAAAGCAATTCTTTACACTCGTAATGGATATGGCAAATGTGTGAATTCTGTCAGGATTTCTTCTGACAGCCATGAACACAGATATTTTTTACAATAATGTAACTGTCCTAAATCACTAGTAGAAGTACAGTGACTTTTACTGTTATTTTTCAACGCACCAGCTACACTAAAGGGTTTATGCTTGATAAATTTCTTAACGTTATTTGGTTTTTTTAAAAGGTACAATAACCATTTAACCTTGGTTGATTCTATTCCTTGTCATGGGAAACCGATGCTACACATGTAAAACTAAAATTATGCACCTGGATAAATTTAAGTAAGGATAAGTCATTCATATATAAGTTTGAAAATCCACAGATGCGTGTGCAACCGGAAGTCGCTTCCGGTCACTTTTTTCTTTTAACAGGTATTTTACACTATTACAATGCAGCGCGGAGGGAAGGAGCGGGTGGCGCCCCTTGCCTTTCTTTGCACTTATGCCAGCAAAATAGCTGGCATGGGTCCGAGGAGACCCACTGGCAAACAGGCGGCCTACTGGGAGGTAAGTAAGAAAAAGTTTTACTTAATATCTAACACACACACACAAACACACACACACACACACACACACACACACACACACACACACACACCGCCATTGCATGCAGCATGCATTCCATCAGCACAGCTGCATGATGGAAGATGGTGGGGGATAGGATTGGACTCTAAAGAGGATAGGTCATCAGTGGTCAGTTCCTGAAGGCCTGGTCAGTCATGTCTGCATGCACGCAGAGATTTTCAGGCTAAGACCAGAGGATTGTTTTAATTTGGACTGCTGGATATCAGTGTGTTCAGTATTGATAATGCTACTACCTCAGCTAGGCTACTGGCCTGTCTCACAGGGCAGTCCGACAACTTTTGTGCTGGTTTAACCAGCGGCGCAGCGAGAATGGGAGACCCCAGAATGGAAAAGGGATTCAAATCCCCTCCAAAAGATGAATTCAAAGGGGATTTGAATCCCTTTTCCGTTCTGGGGCCTCCCATTCTCGCTGCACCGCTGGTTAAACCAGCTCAAAAGTTAAGTCGGATTGCGCTGTTAGTCTGGCATTTTTATGCCTGTTACAACTGTGAACCTAAAGCGTTTCATATATTTGTATGACTGGAAAAATGTCCCTGCAACCTGGGCAGGCCTTTTTATAAAGCAACGTGAAGCTGTCTGCTTTTAATGGCAGATTCCAGAGGAAGCACCTACTGTGTATAGTTGCAAAAAAAACCTGCAGTGCTCACCTAACAGTGTCAGTGATGTCCACAAATTGGTACATGCCACCTTTAGAATCTGTTTGCTGGTTCTACAGGTCTTAACAATGAGGCATAAATCCTTATATCATTTGGAAAAATGGGGAATTTAGGAATTTGATTGCATACTAACACAAGGCTTCAAGGTATAACTGTTTATATCTTTCTGAGGGCGCAATCCACCGGAACAATCCAGTGACGGAACGAGCGTTCTGTTGCCGGAAGACGTCGCAAACATGCCAAAAAGCATGTTCGCGATGACTCTGGAGTAAGGGAGGCTGGCGCAAGACCGACCTCCCTCACTCCGGCGCCAGATCTCCATGCGGCTAGCAGCAGAAGGTGAGTCCGCCGCCGCTGGTCGCGTGGGCGGTCCGGCCCGGGAGGGGGCAGGGGATGGCGTCGGCCATATCCCCGTCCCCGACGTGCCAGCTATGCTGTTACACGGCCTCCTCTACTTCTGCCAGCTATTTAGCTGGCGGAAATCCGAGGAGGCCAATAGGGTCATCCCCGGTTTACACCCGGCGAAGGAGACAAACATCCCCTTCCCCGAGTAGAACTCTGGCTCGGCGTGTGCCGGGCAGCCTGTGCACAGGATCCAGTGGGCGATCCTGGGCCGCCGGCCGGATCCTTCGTCAGGATTGCGCTGTGAATACTATACTTTGGATAAAAAACTTCCCTGCTTTGCCTCAGTCCAGGGTTAACATTTGAGGGCTGTTTACACTATTGTAACTAATGTATGTTTTGAGACATTTGCTGAGAAATTATATAATAACTTTAATGAAATTTAACTTTTCATTCTTGAATGTTCAAACCAACTATTTATATGGAGGCTAGTTATATTTTCTAT
>JANXHW010000001.1:273825349-273860349 GCA_026170595.1 Plestiodon gilberti rubricaudatus
TTATCGAGTGGGATTTTGAAACATTACCAATGCACTCTTTTATTATTATGCATAATGGATTGCTGCATTTAGTATGATGTGAAAAAAGCGAAACCTGTTTAAAGATTCACGCCTGGGTTTTTTCCCCTGCACAGTACAAATGCTGTAGTCTGCCAATAAACAACAAATGGAGAAGGAACACGCAGCCTAGTCTTTGGATTCATGAGTGAAATCTGCAGCAATTTTGCAGTAATGTATGGTTGGGAAGTGAATATTTAAACAGGTTTATTGTACATCCTTGTAACTCTGGCAATCCATTATGGCTAATAAAAAAGTATGTTGATGATATTTCTAAACTCCACTTCATAAAACAAATAGAAAGGAGGAACTCCAGACTATTTATAGATACTTTCTGCTTCCTTCATGAAAACTCCTAATAAATATAATTAACTCTCTCAGAATTGTGAGTTTGAAGCATCATTACCAAAGACTGCCAAAGACTCTGCTCCAATTGCGCTTAAATGAATATTCCAAGAAACTTCGGATTTGACATATTTGACTGCCACATATTTAAGTACTGTATAAAGCAGACTAATGGCGTCTACTGTAATTGTGTAAAACAACCTGTTAAGTTAATATTTGAATGTCATTGTCATCGTCTCCACCCATTGCCCTGTTTTTAACAGATCAGCTAGCCACCACTGGTAGCCTGACGAGGGATAATATAGGGTATGCTAGACTGGCGTGGGGGGGAGGGAGCTTGGCATGATTGGCTCAGTGATGGTTGGGATCAGGTGGCAGCCATCTCCATGGAGCTGGCTCTGAGAGGGATCACCAATGGCTGCCACAACAAAGCAAACCTGCTCAAGCTATGGATTTCTCCGTCTAAGTAGGGTTGCATCAGTGCTGTACCAGTGACTCTTGTTCCATGTTCAAACAATGTCCATGGAGGTGGCTACAAGAGGGATCTCCTGCTGCTGCCTTCAGAGCAATTTCCTCAAGTCAAGCTGAAATTTTTAAAATTTACATTTTGAAATGTTTAGCAGACACAAACTCAAATATTGTCCTAGGTATACAACTGTTTCAAAAGTCCTGCACTTCCATCTTTAGAATTTAGACACAATCTGCATAAACCACCACATGGAAACCTACAGAAACCAGAAATAATGAAATTCATTAGGATTTCAAATGGGCTTTTATGAAAACTAGTGAAGGTTAACAAGTCCCTGCTTTAGATGTTACATGAAGCAGAAATTCAAAAGTGTGAATGAATGACTCCTGCTTCTAAATTCACCATTACCTTTCCGTGTTTGAACTGGCTCTGAGGACTGAGAGTTCACAGAATCCTACATGCAATTAAATGAAATCTAAGGACCCTCGGCATTCCTGAGTCAGAAGAGGGGGTTTCCATAATCAAGTTCCTAGTTCCAAGCCTTCTCAGAGAGCTCAACTTAAAGGGGAGGGGGCTGACAAAGCCCTTGCACCAATGGCCTCAAGTAGCAAATCTCCATGAGATGCAGTATAATAATGAGATTTGCAAGATAACAGTACTCTCTTCAAGAAAATTTGATGAAGCAGTCTTAATTTCTTCAGGACTTGTGCCCAGGGATGTTGAAAAGGCGCAGAGCTGTGGTTCTACACAAAATACATGAATTTTGTACAAGTGGGGATTCCCATTTCAATGTCTGATTCATAAGGATGGAATGACACTGTCTGCCACCACAAACAAGCAAGTGCACAATCTTCTCATTCACCATGTCAGTCCTGGACACTGAAGCAGGAGAAAGGAGAAGTAACACAGAACCATCAGGAGCAGAATGAAATAGCCAAGTGAAAAGTCTAAAAGGAGGCGGAAGAAGAAAGACCCTTCAGAAATGTCCCCCAAAACTTATAGTCAAACATTTTATCTCCAGAAAGTAGCCATTTAACTGTCCCCTCTGCTTTCTGTTTGTGGAAGCCACGCTCCTAAAAGTATGTCCGACGTTATCCTATGATAACATCTTGTGCTGTTTTGCATACATGAGGTGTTGTTATAAAGCATCAGAACAAAGTAATTTCTATCTACATGCAGCTGTCCTAACACAAAATTTGCAATCTTCCCTCCTGCATCTCCACCCTGCTCAGTTATAATTACAGTGGGACCCCTGTATCCACGGGGGTTCCAGGGCAGAAGGGTCTAGCTCAGTTGGGAGAGCTGCTGCCTTCAAAGCCCGAAGACCGGTGAACTTGATAAGTTCGAGACACGCCGCCAGCAAAAAGCTGTGAAAGCCTCCAGGAGGAGAGATAAGAGCTTCCAGCTGCGTCGGTCGACTATGGGAGGCGCCAGTCAGCAGAATTGTCAGACTGTAAAAAGGATACCATCTGGAAAGTAGCCGTTCATGAAAGATTGGACATTTATATATATTGTAAAAAAAAACCAAGGGGGGTTAGGACAGCCTGCCCATGTACACCGCCTTGGATTAAAGTCGGAGGAGAAATCCAATGACCAAGAAAGGAGGTATATAAATACTGTATATTATAATATTATTATTCTGGACCTCCCGTGGATACTGAGAATCCACGGGTCCACAGGGTCCACATTGGGACTTTGAACAGTATTCCTAATGTGGACCCCACGGATCCAAGATTCGTGGTGAGACAAATCCCAGGATCTGCGGATAGACAGAATCCACTGTATTTTGAATGTTCCTGTGGCAGTCTGAGGTGCAAATATTTTCACTGAGTGACAGAGGTGGTGGGAAGGGGAAGTTTTCAGTTAGGCAAACACCCCTTACTGAAGTAGCCATCTGGATCAAGTAGCTCTACAAGCTGAAGAAGGGAGGGGGCCACTGGTGGCCCACTTCTGTTTGCCTAATGGTTATACTCTTTGCATGGTTATATTTTTTGTTAATGTTTTAGGTATGTATTTTGTTAACATGAACAGGTGGTGAATATCTCTATTCAGCTTGTCTTCTCTATGTTAGGCAAAGGAACCAAATTTGACAGGGTATTCAAAGTGTTTTATTTTCCTATCTATACTAAAGGCCTTGGCACAGCTGTCAAAGACACAGAATCATAAAAGAATGTAGATGTCAGCCTGACATTATCTTCTGAAAAGAAATTCGCCACAAGAAGCAAGCTAAACATGTTTTACAGCCCAATCCTGCAGAACTATCCGCCTGCGAAGCGCACACTCCGCAGGCGGAGGGTGCCGTAAACATGCCGTAAAGCGTGTTTTCTGCACCCTTGGAGTAAGGCCAAGGGTGGCGCGCAGGCCGGCAGGCCTCACTCCGCCGCGGACCCAACCTGCAGCCACCGGAGCAAGGTAAAGGTTGCCACGGTGGGTGCAGGAGCAGAGAGAGGACGGCCATTGGCCGAGCCAGCCTGGGAGGTGGTGAGGATGTCGGCGGTGATATCCCCATTCCCAGGGTCGGTGGCCCTTTCCCTGCCGCCCTGAATGTATGTCAGTTTGAGAGTCGGCGTACATTTAATGAGGCCCATTGAGCCCAGGCAGCCCTACACCGGGGGAAGGGAACAAATTTCCCCTTACCCAAAGGAGACACCAGGCCGTGCTGGAGCGGCCCGGGAAGGTCTGAGTAACCTGTGGACGGCCCTGTGGGCTGGCCACAGATCCTTACGCAGGATCGGACTGATAATCACCCATGTTTCGGAACCCATTTCATTTCATACCGCCTCTAAAGCAAGAGAAATGGCAGTGATGTTGCCTAAGTCTGTAGAACTCTCAGACTGGAAATGCTGTGTGGTTCTAGCAGGTAGAGGTCTTCGTGAACAGTTTTCAGTGGAGAAATGATCGCTCTGGGTTCATCTCCAGAATGGGAGCCACCCTGTACTGGAACATTACAGGGCAGCTCCCATTTTAGAGATGCACTCCAGCAACTAATTTTGAAAGGAGGCATGTTATAATTGAGGGTGACTTCAGTATTAAGGCCGAGGCACACCAAGCGCACCTCGCGCATGGTGCATCCGGCGGTGCCCACATTCTTGCAGTGGGACGTGCCTCTGGCCAGAACGCTGAGGGCTTCCGAGAGTCGCCAGGAGGCATGTTCGCGTTCACGCCTCCCCTGGCCAATGCCCAGGTTTTGCTGCGTTTTTCGTGTTGCTTTCTTGTGCAGCCAATCACAGCCCTTTTCTAGAACCCTGGGGGCAGGACGCGGAGCAAACACAGTCGCCAATCAGAATAGAGTCTGAAGAGTCTTGATTCCGATTGGCTAAAAGAGGGGGCGGGGCAGGACGTCTTCCCTTCTCCTTGCGGCTTTTGTCAGTGGGTCTGTGGCTCGTAACTACGTGCCAGCACGTGAGGCAAAGCGCCGTGCCCGGGATGTGCTCGTTGTGCCTCGGCCTTCATTCAGGACCCTGATGTATCCTGGTCAGGAGTTAAGGAGAAAACCAATAAAGAAGATCACCAATTAGCCAATTGTTTATTCAATCCAGAAGTGAAAACTTTTACCTTTTATTCCAGTTGCCATGCCTCTTACTCCTGCATTGACTACATTACAGCCTCTCTGGATTATGTATTGACTCTTGAAACATTGTTTATTGGTCCTAGAAATGTTTCAGATCATGACGTTTCAGATCATGGCTTTTGTAGATTTGGTCCTAGCCCCCCCCCCCCATCTGGAGATTAAATCCAATCTTGCCAGATGGTCAAACCTCTATAATGTCACTCATGGAAAAACTTGAACAACTACCAATGATGGTTCAGTTTTGACACGAACGGAAAGGGATGCTGTTGTCTGCGGACTGAATATCGGTGAGAAAAGTGATTTGAGCAAGCAATGTTGCAGCACAAGCTAAGCTCTTAAGAAAAAATGCAAGTTTTAGTATCTAAGCACAAATGCACAGGGAGTAACAAAAATATAGGCATCTGACTAGTAAATGACTAGTAAACGAGGTCTTAGATTTAACAAAATTCATAGACCGTTGGCATGTGAGACAAAGATACTGTGGATTCAGAAATTAAAACTCTTGACTGTTTGCATGTCAGGTATATCATAAAGATCATGATTTGTAACCTGAAGTCAAGGAGTGGGCAGAATATGCATGATCTTAAACTAATCAATACTATTTTTGTTGACGTTACTCCAAACTTTATAGCTCCAAAGCTCTTGATCAACTACAATTGATATTTTCGTGACCCGTTCTAATATTAAGATTTTATATTAAGATTTTAGATCCGGAGCATTGAGCTCTATCCAGCAGGTAACAGAAGAGGAGGTTAAGATGGCATTTTTAAATACTACAAGGCTCCAGGAGTAGGTGGGTCTTACCCAGTGAATTTTATAAACAGTTTATTGATACTCTCCTACCTGTATGATTACTTTGTTCAACAATATTTTAGAAAGAGGTGCTTTTACATACTCCTGGTGCAAGTCTCACATCATAGTCATACCTAAACCAGAGCATGGCCCAGAGGTAGGGGAATGTTTTTTGTTTGTTTGTTTGTTTGTTTGTTTTCAAAATTTCTTGATTAAAAATGCAAATAGTGGTATGTGTTTTTATTCCATTTTTTCATTTTTATTAATGTTTATTACTTTTTAATTTCTTTTGAGTAATGTTATTTGCTTTTAAAGTGTTCAGATAGACCAGAGGTTCTCAAAGTTTTCCCTGCAAGGCAGGGAGAATTTTGAGTATTTGTGGGGGCAGGGTCAGTGGCGGCGGAGATCCCACCACCACTGGGAACAAAAATACATTTTAAAGATTTACCGGTGGTCCTGGACACCTCCGGAGGGTGCGGGGAGCCCTGCTGACCCCTCCACGGGCCTCCCCAAACTTTAGATCGCCGCTCTTGATGAATACGATCACTTCCGGTTTTCGGATGACAAAGCATTCTGACGGCAAAACGTGCATTATGGCCATTGCAAATGACCTGCTGGCAGTGCACAAAGCCATGCGCAAAGCCATGCGCTATCAGCCCACCGGCAACAAGGCCATAGCGGCCCCGCATGTGGTGGCAGCACAAAGAGCACCCACTGAACCAGGTAGGTCAGCAGGGGAGGAGGAACAGGCTGGGAGGGCGAAAAGGGGGGATAGGGTGTGATGGAGGTGGGAGGGTGGTACCAGGCGTGGGCGACCTGCACTGGGCTCTATCGCCTCTGATAGCAGCCAGCACACCCCCTTTCTCTCCTCGGACGTGCCCCAGCTAAGGAGCTGGTGCAGGTCCAAGAAGACCCATTGCCAAGCAAGGGGCTTACAGGGAGGTAAGGGGAAATATTTTCCCTTACCTTTCCCAAGCCTCCTGATCTGCCACCCACCCACCCCAAGATGCAGCGCAAGCCTTTTTGGTGCAGCTGCATCAGCGGGGCTGGGGCGCAGAAGGATATGCGCTGTTAAATTTAGACATCCCACCTAGAGAATGGAATAGTATTTGGCACAAAAAAACATTTAAATCCATGTCCACCCTCATCAAGGAAAATGCTTTAATACTAATTTATTCCCAGTATCTATACCCTTTAAAACTGAGTTACATCGACAAGCAGAGTACACAATTGTGTTGGCAGGGATTTTAGTGGAAAGGGGCATATTACCATTTGTGGTGAATGTCTGGTAGACTTTCTAGTTATTGGACGGAAATATTTACTGAAATCTCCACAATAATACATACTAACATTTGTGTTGGCCCCAAATGAGCTATTCTGGGGGTTTGGGGTGATAAAAAGGGGCAAGTACCTTGCAGATAAACTGATGCACAAGTCCACATCTCCAAAGTTTATCCAAATCTGATTTTTTTAAAAAAAAAAAACACCACTTGATTTCCTTGTACTTCCTTTGTAAACAAAAATATGTCAATTTCATGTCCTGCTGCAGGCCAGCATTTGTCATTGTGGAAAAACATTCTCTTTTTGCCAACTGGTGAATATGTTTTTGTTTAAGCAGGTATTTCAGTTAAATTAATGCCCCGTATCTGTGCCCCGTCCCACCGCTCTTCAGTTGCCCTCTCAATTCATTTGATTATTTCTGGTTTTGGAGTTATTACTTTGAATTGTTTTGTTGTTGGGTTTATTGTGAAATTTTTGATGATTTTATTTTTTAAGTGATGTGAGCTGCTTTGGGGGGGGCTTCTTTGGGGGCAGAAAGGCAGAGCATAATCACCAGATGATACTCAGATGGGAAATAGGCTGTGCACAGATAGCCAGAACAGATACAGTAGCTCCAGTGGCGTCACTAGGACGCGCATCACCCCAAGGCTGGGGGGCGCACGTCACCCTAGCGAGGCCGCGCCGCGATTTGGGGGGACGACCCGGCTGCACCCTGCCCCGGGTGCCTCCCCCCCGCCCCGTGTCGCCCTCCGGACGCTCCGAGGCCGGCCCAGGAGCCGGCCTTGGAGCGTCCAGCCTGGCCGGCGCTCCAGGGCCTTCTGAAAGAAGGACTATGCAGCGCGTTAATACGGGTATTTTTACAATTTTCGCACATGCGCAGAGATCATTTTGAGGGCCTCTTGTCCTCAAAATGGTCTGCACATGCGCGAAAATTGTAAAAATACCCGTATTAACGCGCTGCATAGGTCTTCTTTCAGAAGGCTCTGGAGCGCCGGCGGGGTCGAACGCTCCAAGGCTGGCTCCCGGGCCGGCCTCGGAGCGTCCGGAGGGCGATGGAGGTGGTGCGTGTCACGGAGGTGGTGCGCATCACGGAGGTGGTGCGTGGGGGGTGCGCGCGTCACTCGCCTCACAGGAGTGACGCCACTGAGTAGCTCTGCTGCAACTATATCATTACTTAGCTTTTGTTTGGTGCTTTTTTAATGTGCAAAGCACTTCCCATCACATCTTGATGTAATTTACAACAACCCTGTAAGGTAAGCATTAATGTTGCAGCTGGGAAGCTGAGTGGCTTACCTAAGGCAACCTAGTGAGTTCATGGCAGAGGTGAGATTCAAACTGAGGAAGTCCTAATTTCCCAACTTACGGCGCAATGCAATTTACACCACCGGTGTAACCAGCAGGGGAGGGCAGAAGGCTTTGGAGGGGAGGGAAGATTTAAATCCCCTATGAATCCCCCTTTGGAGCGGATTTGAATCCCCTTTCCGTTCTGGGACCTCCCATTCTCACTGCACCGCTGGTTACACCGGTGGTGTAAGTTGGATAGGATTGCGCTGTTAGCCTCTTAGGGCTCAATCCTATCCCACTTTCCAGCACTCATGCAGCCCAGTGACTGCCCCACCCACCAGGATGCAGCTCATACCCTGTTAGCACAGCTGCATCGGTGCGGGAAAGTGGGATAGGATTGGGCCCTTAGCCACTACAGTACACTTGGAATGCAAGGATACAGATTCATTAACGGGACCTTCAGGTGCTGGAGATTGAGACCTCAAGTGGTGTTTTTTTTCCCCCATATGTTATGGACAGCAATAATAGCAGCCTAGTTTATACGTGATTCTTCCAGTGACTTTAAAAATAGCATGGTTTCTGTCTGTATTAACCTAATTGGTTTTACTACACTGTTTAGACTGCCAATTGTATGTGGACTCATGGTGAGTCCACATACAAAAAAAAAAAAGGATATAAATTGCCATTCTGACTAATGGTGCTTGCTTGGAGGCCTTTGGGTTTAGGATTTTATGGTGAGAATCAAAGTTGTAGTGTGTGGGCTTCAGTTTCCTGATCTTTCCATTTCTGGATGGGACGGGATTTTAAAAGCTTCTCAACATACCGTTTTATGAACTATAATAAATGTGTACAAATGTTTCACTTTTCAGCCAAACTGCACAAAAAGCTGTAGCTGCTCCCTCTTAAGCATTGAGAGACTGTGCTCTCTTTCTACCTGTTGTTTGCAGAAAGCTTAGCCTTGGGATGGGAAAATGAAATCTATAGGATTTGTAGTGAATGCTAGAGCATTTTGTACATAATTGCATCTGGCAACACTACCCGAATGAACACCAGCGAGGGAATCCTCATGGAAAATTCTCTTTCTGCAGAGGGAAATCTCCAGCCAGTTTAAAGTGGACGGATATATTCCTGCAACAGGGTCTACCACCCATTTTTGCAGTTCTCATTAGGCAGAGGTTTAAGTTGCAGTGTAGATTTTAATCTTTGCTCATAAATCAGCTGCTCCCGTCTCTTAATCTTTTACGGCCTCGCTCAAATTCCCTCCAATTTATTGGCATATTTCTAGTTTTGACAGGCCCTGGGGACTTTTGAGGCTGGTCATGCTCATGTACTTTTGGACAATGTGCTTTCTGGCTAGACAGTACAACCCTGCTTCCCCCCCCCACTGCCACCCACCCAGTTTGCCGCTTCCTACCATTTCCAGGGTTCTATGAAAGCATGTTTTTAACCGAAAAGGTTTTAAAGATTAAAGAATTTTTCACATTGGCCCACTTGTAACCCCAGCACAGTGTCTTTTCTGGTGGCTGTTTGCTGGTGTTCTGCATCTTTTTTAGACTGTGAGCCCTTTTGGGACAGGGAGCCATTTAATCATTTGATTTTTGTCTGTAAACTGCTTTGTGAACTTTGTTGATACTTTGATACTGTTGTTGTTGTTGTAATATGGCAGAAAGAAAACCATAATTCTTCTGTGCATGTAATTATGGAAGACATGTAACCATGGAATATGCAGTCTTGCAGTTATATCATAACCATCTTTTGGGTCATGAGTTTATATTCATATTACAAAGCCATAGGGGGTTATATTACTTGTTCTGGGCCTCTCTGCCTACTATCAGTGTAGGTAGGCAATGAATGCAGGTCAGCTACAGCAGCTCTGCAGCCGTAACGGGTTCTGGAAATGTTGTTTTATGATGGATGCTTAATACAGGGTAACTCAAGGAGAGAGGAGTTATCCAGGAGCGGAAGATTATTTGCCTGCAGTGATCCAGGTGTCAGCAGATAGTGCATGACCAAAAGCACCAGTTTCACTTTCATCTTGAACTGTTCCTTGTGAAGATTATCTTGCCCCATTTTCCTCACAATTGTCTCTTCTTTGCACTTTTTAAAAGGAATCTGCTCTGCTCTTGGCAAAATTCATTTTTATTATTATTATTATTATTATTATTATTATTATTATTATTATTATTATTATTATTATTATTATTATTATTAACAGTATTTATATACTGCTTTTCAACAAAAAGTTCACAAAGCGGTTTACAGACAAAATCAAATGATTAAATGCCCCCTAAGGATGAACAGTGTTTTTGGAGACTGAAAAACAGAACCGGAAACAACTTTAGTGTTTTAATTTAAAAGTGTATATATATTTTTCCACTTGCATGTTTTAACCAGTTTTTTCAGGCCTTTGGTACTTTCTGTTCCCAGGTAACTTACCTTCTTTTTTTATGTGCTGCAGAATGAAGGAAAGGGATTCACATAGCACTGTTCACGTATGCTTGGTCTGGAAGAGTCGCAAAAGCATTGGCCGTGGTATATTTGTTCTTTTCTTCACTTCTTGCCCTGTTTTATATGGTGATCTCAGTGGGTTTTCCCAAAGGTGTCCTCCTTCCAAAGGATACTTTTCTCTACGTGAGGCTCCTTTAGGATAAAACTGCAGGATTCTCAAACCTGTAAGAACAACATTTCCTCCCATTGTTTCAGTGTTTTCAGTGGGACTAGCAAGAGCCGGTCACTCACTCCATGATAGGATCCAGGTTGTTGAGGCAGTTGTATAAGAGTGTTAACTTCCTTTATGGTGCTATTGCAGAAGATCTCCGAAGCATCCCCACTGTCCTAAAGATTTTGCACCTGGCTCTAACCTGCTTTCACCATTAAAAATGAATCTGTGCATTTAGAAACGTAGCTAAAACACTTTGATCAGGTGATTCTCTGCTAAGCACAGGAGCCATGAAGGACGCTAACCGGTGACTACTGTCTCGGGGGGGGGGGGGAGAAAACACGTCTTAAAAGATATTTGGCATGAGGTACAGACCATATCCTGGATTTAAATAGCTGTTATGCACAATTCTGTGTTCCCATTTGCTACGAGCACCTTCTCACCTCTGCAAGTGACTTTTCCATATTCCTCATGCCAGTCTTTCCTTGCTAATTTTATGATTATAAAGAGGCAATAGTATGCTGCTTAACGGAGAATGACCTTTTAATTGAAAGCCTATAAATTCATTCTCACTGAGACAAATTACAAGAAACAGAGGAGTGAGCCTCTAAACGTTGTGTTGCTTTTCTGACCAGGGCACTACCAAAATTCTACTTGCCTAGCTATTTCTCATCTCCAATGGATTTGAAACATTCAGGTATTATCTGCTGGTTCATTATATTGCTGTTTTCTACAAAGCAGAAAGAGGGACCAATCTTTCTCTGGTTAAATGGAAACTAATCAACACTGGATTTTTAATGTTTTTGTTAGCATCTGGCACGCTGCCTCTTAACGAATGTTTCCTAAAACCATAATAAGAACCTGGGTGGAATAAAACACAGCTCAGATGGATCTACTGTATATATTTAAAATTAGCCCCGCAATCACATACCATATGCCACTTAATTTCCAGATTATGATAAAATGAAAAATTAGACAAAGCCGTTTGTCTGCCCCTCTATGCCAGTTTTCCTTTTGCTGATCATTGCCTCATTAGTTATGCATATGTTATTATCTGAAGGAGAAAATAGCAAGAGAGTTCCCTTCGAATGAGCACTTGAGATGCTGTAGTGATGAAGGCTACATATAAGTAGTACCTAATAATAGGCAGACAGATAGGTTGATGGAAATGGGACACAGATTGCATTCCTTGCATTGCTTACTCCATCATAGCCCCAGTGAAGTAATTAACCACCCTCTAATTTTTAGTTTGTTAACATTTAAAATCAATGGGGTTACTTCAAAGTTGATATCCAAAGACTGCAGTTTTGCTGTCTTAAAAGTTCTTCAGAAAGCATTAGCAACACATATCCATAGAATCCCTACACGTATATAGACCATATCCCTGGTCTAGATTATGATCCTAACCAATGTCTGACTGTATACATACTATACATACATAACTGTCTGTACACAGTTAAACATTGGTTAGGATCATAATCTAGACCACGGGTGGCCAAACTTGCTTTAAGTAAGAGCCATATACTGTACAATAAACTTCAGATGTTTGAGAGCCGTAAGAGAGATGTTTGAGAGCCGCAATATTTAAGAAGCATTTAAATTCCTAAATATATTTACTGACCGTGAACATTAAACTTATGTTTTAATCCAGTGGACTCTCAGTTTATACCTGGTAAATAATTACAAATCTAGAAACATTCTTGGTTACCTTTTATATTAATTGTGATGCAAAAAGGAGCTCAGCCAACATATTTCTGAGAGCTGCACATTATATGTCAAAGAGCCGCATGTGGCTCAGGAGCCACAGTTTGGCCACCCCTGGTCTAGTCATTTGACATGGGTTTACTGAAGTCCATAATATTGGGTTGGTTTCTGAGAGTAACAAGCAATGAAAGCTGTAATCTGGTAAAATACAGTTCAGCTTTGTGCTGTCAGCATCATAAATACATAAATACATCAGATAAAGACAATGGAAATTTTCCATATCCTTTAAACTTTTGCGTCCTGTATATTTGGTTGTTAGACAAATAGAGCAAGCTTTGCTGACTTCATTTTCATTCTTGGCAGCATGTTTTTATCATAAGGCAGATAGTCATTAATTTACAGAATCAACGCTGGGAACAGCTTTTGTGATCTCATATTAAATTTTCCCCTGAATCCGCCCCTTGGCAAAAATTACTCACATCGTTAAAAAAATATTTAATTAGGCTGTAGTTTATACTCAGCTCACTGGGGAAATGTTGGAATTAATATGATTTGCATGAATTCTGTTTCTCTTTTTCTGCTAGAGATTAGTTTTGAATTCAGTTCAGAGGGTCACTGACACTGCCAAGGACTCACAATCGTGAAGGTCAAACAGGTAGCAAATACATCCCAGGGGTAGTTTCCCTGAAAAGACAGCTCAAAATTGCCTTTAATTATGGGTTACCAAAAAGGCCATTTGCTGTTTTTATTTTTCCCCATGTATCTGAAACATTGTATGGATGGAAGTTCTGATTCGTGTCTAAACTGGCATTGCTTAATATCACATGGGATTTGATTGATTATTTGTATGTTTGCTTACTTAAACAATATCTAGTTAAAGTTATCAATATATGGTTACAGGTTGTTTTAACATGGGGGAACAATATCCACCTTGTTTGTTATTGCAGAAAGCAGCCAGGGGGTGGTGGCGGGAGAATCAATGAATAGGTTTGAGGAACATGAGTTATGATTCTGTCTTTCATAAGTAGTGCATCCTAGTTGATCAGTTATCCCTCACCAGATTAGATACAATGTTTAGTTATGCATTATCTTATTTGTTATTTTAAGGGTCGGGGGGGGGAACCCTAAGGAGTTACACTCCTTGGCTTAAAAAAAGAGAGAGAGAGAAGAGAATTTAATGGAATATTTAATTAATAATCTAATCAATTAATCTCAGTTACATAAATGGTGAAATCTAATTCCCCTTTGCAGCTGTATCAATAAGAGAAGAAGCGGAATGGCTGCCCACTTATCAGGATAATGGGAAACCATTACAGGCACAAAGAAAAAGTGAAATTGTATTAGTTCTGCTGTGCTAGCAGAGATACCAACAGCTTTAATAAAGAACTTTTGTAGTTAGGACAGATCCACAGCATGTCTGTTATGACTGTAATGTGGGCATTTCATCTTGGTAAATGTATTTATTAGCTGAAATGATGATGAAATGTAATCGTTCAGGAAATGTAAGTAGTGATTATACAGGGTAACAGGGTAGAGCAAGATATTTTTGACAGTAGTCTCAGTATGCCTAAAGAGATTATGGGAGATATGGCATGTTTGAATCCTGAAAGCAAATAAAGAACCAAAAAGATTGTCAGAAAAAGCCCCACAAGAGTTTAACGCCACAATCCTACACATATGTATTCCGAAGTCCCATTGTACTCAATGCACCTTGCTCCCAGGTATGTGTGTATACAGTTGTATCCTTAGTTTGGTAAATATAAGTACTGTAATGTGCTTGCAAAAATGCACAGACCTTACTAGTGTCTGCTTGCTTACTGGGCAAAATCTGTCTGCCTGCCTTCAACCCTACCAATGTACCCCATACCATACGCCTAATTTTTTAAATAAGGAGTCAGTACTGAGGCTGAAACTCAAATATTTTGGCCACCTAATGCGAAGAGAGGACTCTCTGGAGAAGACTCTGATGCTGGGAAAAATTGAAGGCAAAAGGAGAAGGGGAAGGCAAAGGATGAGATGGTTAGACAGCATCACCGAAGCAACGAACATGAAAATGAGCAAACTCAGGAAGATTGTGGAGGATAGGAAGGCCTGGCGGGATATGGTTCATGGGATCACGAAGGGTCGGACACGACTTAACGACTGAACAACAACACATGCTTCTTAGACGAGGAACCTTGCCAGGAGACTCCACTATACTGATGGTGCAATCCTATTGTCCTCCTGTACCAGCCTGTGATTTCATTGCCAGCACTTCGTGTTGCAAACGTGCCATAAAGCACGTTGTGACACCCGGAGAGGAGGTAATGCCAGCAGGATGGCCTGCGTTGTCCCTCCAGCGCTGGGCCTGTAGGACTGCGCCTTGGAGCAGGTAAGGCCTGCTCCGACCAGCACAGGGGCTGGGTGGGGGGAGGGCACATAACAGGGCAGGGGAGGTTGGGTGTGGGTGGATTGGGCCTGGGAGGGTGGTGGGACCCTCATTGGACGCTGTATCCTATCCTCCCTCCCTGGCCTCGAGCCCCGACATGGGGCTTCTCAGTTCTCTGTCGACTGAGAAGCCGGCAGGGATTCAAGTAGCCCCATTGCAGCATCTGGGGTTTACCTGGGGTAAAGCGGGCAAATAAGTATCTTATTTAGACATATGTTAAACCATAATAGACTTTTCTTGTAATACAGAAAAGTAGAACAAATTAACCTACTATTTGCCTCTGAAATCCAATTCAACCTCTTTGAAAAAACAGCCTCTCTCTCTCTTCCGCTTCTCTTTCTTTTTACACTGGTTAATTTTTTTCCACATTGTCTCCCAAGATCTTGCTCCCAATGATTCACTATTACGGATTTTGGCAAGAAAAGACCACAGTTTTATTTGCAGCACAAAATTGTCCAAACACACACAGATTAATTATGCACGTTATGTACAAAAATAATGCTGCTAACCTTGCCAGCAGGCAGACTTCTTAGTCAGTAAATAGCATCTCCCTGCAACAGTGAAATGTTGAATTCTCTTCCCTGTAGGTGATAGGAATGCTTGTCACACCCACAAAATTACATTGCTGCAAAATGTAAAATAAAAGTATCTTTAGGTTTATCCAATACCTAAGGGAAATTTGATCTCTCTCTCTCTCTCTCTCTCTCTCTCTCTCTCTCTCTCTCTCTCTCTCTCAGACCATTTAAAATGTTTCTCTCTGTTTATTTGCGGAATCCTTTTATCTACACATTGTTGTCTCTGTTTTATTGTCTTCACCACACCAGCTACCTTTTATGCAGCCAGGATCCTTCCAAAGACCATTTTCTGAGATCATTTGATTTGCTTTAAAGATCCTCTGAATATTTTCTGTTATATATTAACAAAGGAGATAATCCCTCCAGGCGTGTCTCTGTTGCAAAGCACGCGGGGCAGTCCGCCAAAGGGTGACGCGGGCGGACCGCCGGAGGGTGACGCGCGCGTCACCTCTCCGCGCGCGTCGCCCTCCGGAAGGTCCGCTCCAAGGCCTGCGTCACAACGTTATTTATAACGTTTTTCACGCATGCGCAGACCGTTCCTGAGGGAAAAGGGCAGCCTTTTCCGTTTTGGGGCGGTGCGCGCCCTAGTGACTCCACTGTATAAGACTCTTGATGAGGAACCAACCATTCACTCTACTAGCGCACTTTTATTTGTATATAACTGCTTCCTGATTCCTAAAGTAAACTGAACCCTTTTGCTGCTTTTTTGCTGCTTTTTTGCTGCTTTTTTTTTTTTTTAGACAAATCACAAAATTTCACAAGGGATTTCCAGGTTTTAAATACATTTTTTAAAAGCTATAGGCATACAGCAGGACTACTCATTAGCTCTCAGGAACTGGCTTTTAAAAAGTCTTGGAATGCCACTATTGTTTTTAAAGTCAGATATTTATGCACACCAGCACAAAGATAAAAGAGTACAAGCAATGTAAAACAAATATGATGCCAAAGCAGCAGGAAACGGCTGTGAACAGGTGAGAAAAAAATAGCAAAGCCATATGAAGTCAGGTGTTGTCTGTGAGTCTTTTTACAATGTTCAAAATGGCAGGTTTTACACTGAAAATCAAATCACAAAAAAAACGTTATGCTCACTGTTCTAGTACATAGACAGTGGACCAGTAGGGAGACAGATTGACCCAAGGGTCTGTACTATCGAACAGATTTAAAGCATAGTCCAGACTCCACTGATGTCAGTGAAAGTTTTCCAACTTGACATCTACAGAGTTAGTAATATAATAATAATAATAATAATAATAATTATTATTATTATTATTATTAATAATAATAATAATAATAATGTACAGTATTTATATACCGCCTTTCTTGGTCATTGGATTTCTCCTCCGACTTTAATCCAAGGCAGTGTACATGGGCAGGCTGTCCTAACCCCCCTTGTTTTTTTTTTACAATATATAAATGTGCAATCTTTCATGAACGGCTACATTCCAGGTGGTATCATTTTGCAGCCTGACTTTTTTCTGCTGGCTGGCGCCTCCCACACTCGACCGACGCAGCTGGGAGCTCTTATCTCTCCTCCTGGAGGCTTTCACAGCTTTTTGTCAGTGGCGTGTCTCGAACTTATCAAGTTCACTGGTCTTTCGGGCTTTACAAGACGGCAGCTCTCCCAACTGAGCCAGACTCTTCATTAGTATTATAGCCAATGTAATGTACAGAAATTAGATAGTAAAAAAAGAACTAAACTGATTTTCCATAAGAACGTTGTTTCTTGTTTACCAAATATAAACCAAGGTAGACAGTTAAGGTGCAAATGTGCTGTTGCCTGGGGGCCAGCACATCTGGGATGCTAATGCAGGAGTGATTTAAAATTTAAAAAGTAGTGAACTGTACATTTCTAGCCAGGTGATCCTAGTTTTTTTGGGGGGGGAGGGGGGCAGTAGCTATCTTTATTGTATGGCTTGAATTCATATGTAAACTAAAGAGGTACCTTATCTTTATGCATTCTGGCCATGGAAGCGCCATGCACAACAACTGATTTGGCCTCTTTCTCTTTCATTCATCATAGAAGAGCTCTATAGACCACTAGTGCATTGCATGAGGAGAGTGAAATTAAATGCAGAGACTTCTGCTTGTGCAAGAGTTTGTGCAACATTCTCCTGTGCTAGCATAAGAACTGCTACAGAACTTACCTGTTGTCGCATAATACACGCTCTTCTGCAAGCTGCTTTTCTTCCCGCCTCAGTTCCTTGGATCTCACCCAAGAGTTTTTGAATAAGAGATGCTCCCTTCAAATAATAGACATCTGGGTTCCATTCCAAGCACCCTATGGTCCAAGCTTTGAACCAAGCAAGCATTTAACATATGTTGTTGATCAGGCACAGGAATCAGAAATAGATCATCCATTCTTTCAATGGTGTACATAGTTTTTGTATCATAAATAGCAGTTACCTAGAAACTGCAGTCTTTTTTCTTCTTGATGTCTACTGCTTTTGACACATTATTATTCTTGTTTTCTCTACATTCTCTCCTTCTAGAATCTCCAGGCTTTGTTTTTCTTTTGAATACTTTCACAGTGCTGTCACTTCATTTTATCTCTTCCTTGTAGCTTTTAATCTTTCCATCTATTTTTTTATGTTACATCCTCATGGATTCACACACCTAGATACTTTCCCCATATACAATTATTTAGGCCCTTCTTCATCTATTACTAGGACTTCAGCTTGCGCCTGTTGTTGTTTTTTAAGCTTTTATCTGCTATCCTTAATGTGCTGTTTTCTATCTGCCTACAGTCAAATACAAATTCTCTTATTCCACAGCTCAATCCTGTGTAACTCTTGCACCGGTATAACAGTAAATCCACCGGTGTAAGTGCACTTATGCCAGTGTAACTTGCCGTACGCCAACAGACGCAGGTAACCTCGGACGCTGTGCATGTGCAGCTCAGACACAGGATGGATACCGCTGCAACTCTGCTGGTGCAGGGGCACTCCGGGGGCATTCGGACACCCCCAGAATGCCCCCTTCGCCATCAGAGTGGCACTGGAACCTGTCCTGCATCTGAACTGTGCATGTGCAGCGTCCAAGGGGGGTTACCCCTTGGCCATACGTCCATTGGCGTATGGCAAGTTACACTGGCGGCATAAGTGCACTTACACCAGTGGATTTACTGTTACACCAGTGCAAGAGTTACATAGGATTGGGCTGCTAAAGTAGTACAGTATTTCAGAGCATCCTGAAGAACACTTGGGCAATCCTATACACGCTTTCCTGGGAAGGGAATATAAGGCCCATTGAGAACAGTGGGACTTATTTCTGAGTAGGTTTTCTCTATATGCCAGGTGCAAGGGAGTGGCAACAGGATACAGGTGTCTTGTTGTCTTGTGTGCTCCCTGAGGCATCTGGTGGGGCCACTGTGAGATACAGGAAACTGGACTAGATGGAACTTTGGCCTGATCCAGCAGGGCTCTTCTTATGTTCTTATGATTGTGCTGTAAAGGCTCATACCATTTTAAGTACACGACTAACAGCAGATTTGTTTCCTATGTTCAAAGGAGGAAATCACACTACAGCATACATATGCAGTCAAACTACAGTACTGGCATCATTTAGGCTTAAGCCTACTCTTTCCCAGTGTAAAATGTAGCCAGGATATGTGAACCCCTTCCCTTAAGAAATTTCACTGGTTTTGTGGAAACTCTTTTTACTGTCCTGGAAATGTCTTGAAGGTTTTTATTTATTTATTTATTTATTTATTTATTTATTTACAGTATTTTTATCCCGCCTTTTTCCCCGAAGGGACCCAAGATGGCTTACAACAAAAAAAGAGAATACAATACAAAAAATACAATACAAAAATAATCACATTTTAAAACAGTAAAAAACAATTAATGAAAATTAATAAAAATAGTATCTAAAAATCGATTAAAAAGATCATAACTGCAATTAAAACGAGCATAAATACCTTATAAGCAATGGAGCATCTAACAGTGTAATCCTGCGTAAGGATCCAGCCGGCGGCCCAAGGCCGCCCGCTGGATCCAGAGTCAGGGCGGCCATGCTGCCGCCGGGCTGGAGGTCTACTCAGGGAAGGGGCCAATGACCCCCCTCCATCGCCCGGTGAACCGCCCCTGCCGAATCACTGCTTACCTCGTCCAGCAGCCGCAGAGGCAATCCATTGACGGAGTAGGGGAGGCCGGCCTCTGCACCGGCCTTCCTTGCTCTCGAGTTGTCGCGAATGTGCTTTATGGCACGTTCGCGACATCTCCAGGCGACGGAACGCTTGTTCCTTCGCCGGCGACTTCCAGTGGATTGCACCGTAAGTTCAATATTACTCCACACCTCACATCAAATGTTGGCGGCACCTGAAGAAGGCCCTCTAAGGGTGACTGCCTCATACAGACTGGATGATGTAGGAAAAGGCATTCACGCACCCTAGTAGCTGCATTTTGAACTACTTGGAGTTTTTGAGTAGTCCTCAAAGGCAGTCCTACATACAACACGTTAGAGTAGCCTCGGCTGGAGATTACCAATGCATGGGTTAACCATGGTCAGGCTGGCTCTGTCCAGGATGGGTCACAGGTTGTAGAAGATCCCTTGTGCCACTGACAACACTTTGGCCTCCAGAGCTGGATCTGTGATTATCCATGGACACGATCCTTAGTTTAGGGGAAGACTGACCCCATTTAGCAAAGTTGAACTCCACCTCCTAGTTAGATGAACCATGCCCAAACAGTACCTCTGTCTTGTTTGGACTGTGCTTTCGTTTATACGCCCTCATCCTATCCATTACTGATTCCAGGCACCAATTCAAAACTTCTACCACCTCACCCGACTCTAATGTAATGATGAAATAGTGTTGGCTGTCACCTGCATTCTGATGATTCCTCACTCAGTTTTTTTCATATAGATGTTAAAGAGCATCCGTAACGTCCCCTGTGCCGGTGGAGTTGCGCCAGTGTCCGTCTCGCATCTGAACTGCGCATGTGTGGCATCCGGAGGGGGGGTTACACCGGTGTCCGTCCTGCGCCCGTCGTCGTACAGCAAGTTACACTGGCATAAGTGCACTTATGCACTCTGTGATTATTATTTTTTAAATGCTTATGTAGGGAAGTACCATAACGTGAACATCACATCTGAAAATGATTGGAAAGCCTTAATTGCTTCCTTAGAAGGTTTTGACTTTCATTTATTTTTGCATGATGTCACTGTTTCGGTATTCCAAAATGTACAACTATTGATCTTTAAAAAAAAAAAACACCAAAAAACACCACTCCAGAATAATGATGAACAAAGGCCGCCTTGTGCTTCCCAGGGGATAGCCCTGTTATCCCAGCATGACCAAAGCATGCAGGTACGAGGAACAGAAAATGTCTTAGATACAAAAGTGTGGGAAGAAACTGATGATGCAAGGTGAATGGTGCTGTGGATATAATCAGACATAGAATCAGGATATCCTGCAGTGCAGAAATTGCCTTTATTTCCTTTACCTCTGGTTCTACCACCATCCTTCTGCTCCGTAATGTCATCTCACTCCATCAGCCCTTTGACTTTTCTAGTCCTTCACTGTGACTCCAAACCATACACAATTTTACCTAATTTCTCTTTTTTGCCATTTATCTCCAAATCCGATAAATTCAATGAAACAAATTCTGAAGTATACTCCAGTCTTTGAAACCTGTGTAGCTATTGGCTGTAAAAGATCTAGCCTGTACTGCTGTTGTACAGCTATTGGCTGCAAGAAGGGAAAAGAACGAGAGAGGGAGAGAGAGAATTATGATTATTTATACATGTACTCCTTTTCAATGACAACAGAAAGGTTGCAAAGTGGTTTATATAGCAAAAACAATGAGAGAATGACTTTCTGAACCAAAAGGGCTCACAAAACATAAGGGAGACACTAGCAACAGCCAAGGAGTGAAATGCTCTGCTAGGATCAGTAGGGACATGCCCTGCAAAATATAAGAGAATTACCACTTCAATAGGTGCCTTTATGTCCAGTTTGCAGGGCAAATTCAACTACAGTCAGTTCTTGTTATCCACTAGGGTTAGGTTCCTGGAAAACCTAGTGGATACCGAATTGGTGGATACCAAATCATTGAGCCTATGGGAAAAATGGGGTTAGGTTCCAGGGGACCCGCTTCGCCATACACTATATGGTGAATCTAAATCTTACCTTGAAGTCTATGGACTGGGTGATAGAGGGGTCATCATCCAGTATACCACATTGGCTCTTTGTTATGGAACAATTCCTAACTCTAGCAAATGAATTATTATTCCTTTCCTGACAACATTATGCCAATATAAAAGGTATTGTACAGTATCCTGGAAACCCAGACAGAACACAAACAGTTCCCATTGTGTTGCAAATGGCATTCAACAGAAAATACACCCACACAAGGCAACTCCAGAAGAAATAGATTACCTTTTACAGTAAATGCAGCAAGACAGGAAAATTTTGCTCCCAGAGCAACATGGAGACTCGCGAAAAAAGCTAAGTACACCTGTGAGAACAATGGCCCCAGTGAAATCGCAGATAGCGAGAGCAGACCGCAGATATGGAGAGGTAAGTGGCAGTTCTACCCCTCGCAGATAAGCAAATTCACAGATAAATTCGCATATAAAGAAAACTGACTGTAGCTAAATCAAATGAGGCCTTCCTAGTCATTGGCTGAGCTACTGATATGTTATGAAACGTTTATGGACATTCTAACTACTCAGAAGATTAAACTGCAATAGGAGGAGTTGTATCTTTTTGGCGAGAAGGGATTTATTAGAGAAGGGTATGGGCAGCATTAGACAAATACAGTCAATTCTTGCCAAATGTAAATTCACGGTCCGCGAATCCGTGTATCTGTGAGCAGCAGTAGTGAGACCACCTCGCACCATTCGTGAGTTGTGTCTCACTTTCCGTGATCCCTGCTGCCTAAGGAAACCTGCCGAGTCTTTTCTTAGGCAGCAAGGATTGTCAAAATGGCACCCGCGAACAGTGCAGAGCGCTTTGAAATGACCAAGAGAAGCGTCTGAGGCTTCCCCCGGACTTTTCAAAGTGCTCCGTGCTGATCACCGGCACCATTTTGAATGTTCCTGCAGCATTCAGGAAGGTCCTGAATGCTGCAGGGACATTCAAAATGGTGCCTGCAATCAGGCAGAGATCCTCCGGAGGTAGCTGGTAAGGCACCCCCACCAAACCCCTGCATGGAACCCCATTGATCCTATAGGATAAATGGTTCCATATCTGCTAATTCGCAGCCAGCGTGGGTCTCTAGGAACCTAACCCCCGTGGGTAGTGAGAATTCACTGTACTGACCAGCTGTTAAGATCTTGTAAAAGACTATTCTGTATGTGTATACGAGCATGGTATGTGAATGACATGTGTGTGTTTTGGGTATATGAGTTTTATATACTGTATGTTTGTGAATAGATGTGTGAAAGAGAGAAAAGGAGTGAAGGGGAAAGGTTTACTGAAGGTATTAGACATAAAATCACCACATTTATGACATTATGCTCATGATTAGTCTGTGTGGTCCTAATATAAATTTCATCCTTATCAAAAAATTTTGAAATGAACTCTAAGATGCACCCTTGTATATAAGAACTTTGTAAAATGCCCACACTTGATGCAAATACAGTACAGGTGGGCCCCCATATCCACAGATTCACTATCCACGGTTTCAGTTATCCACGGATCGTGGGGACCCCCCCCCCAGGCTTTTACTTTTTTCCCAGTAAGCTTCGTTTCTTCCTTAAACAAACAGGAGAAGCAGCCTCTGGCTGCTTATTACAGGCAAGTAGAATGAGACTAAGTACTAGAGAGGCTCTGCAAGGTTAACAGAAACCTTCCAGAGCCTCTCTAGGACTTAGTCTCGTTCTACTTGCCTGCAGTGGAGGCTGCTTCTCTGTTTGTTTTGAGGAAGAAACAAAGCTTGCTGAAAGAAAAATAAGAGCTGGGGGGGGCAAGCATGCCTGCCTGCAGGGGAGGCAGGACAGGGGCCCCTTAGGAAACCATGGAGGGGGTGTTCGCTCTTATCCACGGTTTCAAGTATCCACGGAGGGGCCTGGAACATATCCCCAGCGGATATGGGGGCCCACCTGTACTTTAGTTCTGCTTTTAAGCAGCAGTGCTATCACTGTCCCCAGAGTAGACCCTTTGGAGCAGAGGTAGGCAACTATTAAGGCCACACATTTTTTTCCAAAGCCCTAGATAGGTTTCAAATATTTGTTCGCTCTTTTTCATAACTTGTCTTAGATGGAAATTCATCTGTGAGCCCATGTTTTTTCTTCGTGTTTTCAGAGAGCCACATTTGCATGCCCCTGGAAAAAAAGAGAGCAATACTATGAATAAGTCTTCCAGAAAGCCCTTAATTATGCCTGTATATCAGCTTGTAATATTTTGTGTTTCCTCAGATTCTTCTCCTTTTTAGCTGACACAAGTGGACTTTGAAAGGAGTAAAATCAGCAGTGCAACATGGAAATGCATGCAAAGTTGTTAAACGTGATAGCAAAATAAGAAAAGCAGTCAGTATGATCAGGGTTTAAAAAAAAAAAAAAGACAGCCAGCAAACTGTCTATCATGTGATGAAATTTGACAGTAGGGATTATAGCTTTGATGGACCAGAACAGCTAATAGAAGAAGCTGACATTTTTGAAGCCCTGCTAATTAAGGGTTCCTTCCTTAATATTAAAATAAAGTCTTTGTCTGGGTTTTATGGTTGGAGAATCAGGTGTTTTCATTAATATATGCCAGTCAGTCTTAATAAGCTTGGAGGGCAGAGGAAGTTATTATTGAGTGACCTTCTACAAAATAAGCATGTTGCTAAGGGCTCTAACCCTGCCCTGTTCAGACTGATGAATCTCATTTCCAATGCAAAAGCTTCACAAGAAATCCAAGTATTCTCTGTGCAATCACAGAAAATAATCCTTGTGTCTCTTGTAATGTCCAGAATTGCCACTTACTATACTTCTACTGTACAATGAATATTACAATACATATTATTTTTCTAGCACAATTGTCTACGTTTCTGAATAGCCAAGAATAGAAAACCTTATTGTCAAGATACTTGTATTGAAAAGTCAGCTCATTTTAATACTTCTCAAATAGTCATCTACTCCGTTCATGAATTATAATGCACAGAACACATTCAACAATGCTAGCTGTATAAAAAGAGATATGTCTATATTATTACATATTCATTTTCAAATAGATTTTGAACAGATTTTAAACCATGCATTGAAATTCATTGAAATGATAAATTCACAGTTGGATTTTGATTTGCTCTTAATCCAATTTTAAGTATAATACATTTTCACCTTTTTGTAGTACTTTTGCTTTTCAGTTGCCTTTTGAAGCAACAGAAAATTGTGTTGAGTTGAGTTCTTGCAACTTCTATCTGCAAATGAAAGGTTGAAAATGAGCTGGTCAAACAGACGAAATCAGTGATGCATCAACACTATTTGTGATCATTCTCATATTCATTCTGTGAGCACTGGATCGTTGCCAGTATACAGGGACTCCCTGCAGATCATTCTGGTAGACTGGGACTTCCTGCAGGCATATCCTGCTTTCACGGTTTAAGTTTTATTTGTCTTTTACGGAATCAAATCTGTTCTCGTCAATGGTTCTTTGAGATGTTCCATGCACAATAAATGCAGCAGATAACAGATGAGAGTCAAAACAACACATCAAGCTTAATGGCTTGGTAGCAATAAAACAGCATGGCGACTTAGTCGAAATGTCAGCATTGGATGGTGTTGGTTCTTGTGTCGTTCTGTGTCTATAAAAAAACACCCAATCTGCACCATGTTTCAAGATCTCCTTTCCTTAAACGATGAAAGAGCAATTGCAGCTGCTTGTTTTTATGCTGCCATATCTAATGTTAACAAGTTATTTGCCATTACTGCACTGTAGTCAGACAGCACACATGCAGTGTTCAGCGGTCACTTGCACACTGCATGGACAGGAATTTGTTTTCTTTAATGAAGCAAGGAATACATTTTGGATTACTTGATTTTACCCACTATTGGTCTGCACATCTGCTCTGGAATATATTTAATTCCACCCGTAAAACCACTACAAATGGTCATTTGATCAACAAATACCCAAGTGTTAAGCTGCAGTACAATGTCATTTTCTGGCATTTATGGGCACGTATATAATTCCGCACAATTTCAGAATATTTTAGAGACTGGCATTGTGTTCTTAAACTGTGATAGTTCAGCAAGCAGGATGAGGGTCAGAGAGCCAACTGAGTGGTGGGCAGGTGAAGGGTGCAGGGCACCCCTCGCCTGTTTGCTGCTTCCCCCAACTCACCACTTCAGTCAGCTTCATGGCTGGGAAGGCTCTGTTGGTGGTGGTGGTGGTGGTAGTAGTAGTAGTAGTAGTACTACTACTACTACTACTACTACTACTACTGTATTTAGCATTTATGCAGCACTTTCCGAGAGTGTAAAGCACTTCACATGTATTATCTTGAGGTCTTTGCAACAAACTTGTACGGTAGGTAAGTAGTATTAACCTAGCACTATATTGAAGCTGGGGAGTCGAGACTAAGAGGGAGTGGCTTGCCTAAGGCCACATACTGAGTTGATGGCAGAGGCAAGATTTGAACCAGCAGGGTCCTGGGTTGCAGCTCAGTCTCCTAACCACTGTGCTACACCTTGATTTATGCTATGCCAGTTCTGATATTGCTAGATGCGTCATAATTCCTGCATGTAAAGGACCTCCAGACAAGCTCTTTTGCACTCACTTAGAAAAAGCAAGAATTCAGGCTTGCTCAGTGCAGAGCTAGCTTTGCTGTAAACTGTTTTTGGGAGGGCAGCAAAGTTGCAGTTCCCATCATGGCCAGCAATCATAAGTTGGAAGATGTGCCATGTAGGTGGAGAGGAGGCAGATTTCCTCTGCTTCAGTGTTTGATTATGTAAAGGAGAGCTCCAGGCATGTATCTCTCTGAAGCATCAGCACCACTTATGATGACAACAGCAGCAGAATGTGTGTAGGAGAATGTGTGTCCCTTCCTTCTCAGGTATTTTAAGTGAATTGTGAGTTTCGTCCCTCCAGCCACACTGCTGAGGAAGTGGAGCAGAAAAAGCTGGTGTTTTCTTCAAGAGCAGTGAAGGGGAGCCCTGCAGCCCTAAGTGTTAAGTGTGAGGAGCAACAGATATGCTCCCTAATGCACTGCTACCTAATTCCTTAACAGCATGGAGTTGTATTCTTCAGACAAATGCTTTTGAGGTGGCTTATGGTTCTTATGAAGAAAACGAGAGATAAGAACATAAAAAATGCCCTGCTGAATCAGGCCAAGGGCCATCTAGTCCAGCTTCCTGTATCTCACAGTGGCCCCACCATCCTGTTGCCACTCCCTTGCATCTGGCATTTAGAAAAAGGCTACTTCTAAAGCCTGGACGTTGCATACAGTCATCATGACTTATAACCTGTGATGGACTTTTCCTCCATAAATCTGTTTAATCCCCTTTTAAAGGCATCTAGGCCAGGTGCCATCACCACATCCTGTGGCAAAGAGTTCCGCAGGTTAATTATACACTGGGTGAAGAAATATTTCCTTTTGTCTGTTCTGACTCTCCTGTCAGTCAATTTTAGTGGATGTTCCCTGGTTCTGGTGTCATGCAAGAGGGAAAAGAACTTCCCTCTATCCATTGCATGCATAATTTTATATGTCTCAATCATGTCCCAGAGGAGGCTAAAGATGCAGAAGAAGGCTAAAACTGTCCAGTTGCCAAGCCCAGAGTAATCTGGCTGTAGGAAATTTTATGAATGTGTAAGTAGTGTGTATGAGCCTATGCCCTTGAAATGTTGGTAAGAGTATGTTATTTACAGATATTTTAAACTCATAACCCTTCTATTTCTGTAAATTCTACCACACAGTATGTGTTTGCAGAGGCGTAAGGACGGTGGAGCGCCTGGCTCAATTGAGCCAGGCGCCCCACCGAACCGGGCGCAGCAGGAGCAGCGGCGCGTGGCTCACCGGAACCGGGCGCTTCGCCGTGGCCGCGCTGTCCGGGCGCCTGCTGCGCCGCCCGCCCCGCTGCGCCCGCCAGGCTCTCAGCTGAGGCAGCGCAGCTCAGCTGCTGCTGCTGTTCTCTTCTTCATGACTGACACTCACTGACAGTCTTTTAAGTTTTACACGCCGCGGCGCCGGGGCCGGGCGGCGGGAGCACGACGCGACCCGCCCGCCGAGGCAAGAGGCCGGCCGGGTGGGTCGCGCTCTCGCGCGCTGCTGGGCGCCCGGCCCCGGTGGCGTGGACGAGTCGTCAACGCCGCCGCCAGGGCCGGGCGCCCGGGAGATGGACGGGAGGGACCAGGGACGACCCGACGAGCAGCTGAGATGAGTCAGAGAGACAGTGTTCCTCTCTCTCTTCGAGTCCGTGGGGGAGGAGGGGGGTGGGGGCGGGGGGAGAGGAGGAGGACTGAGAGGGCTGGCTCCTGGCTGAAGAAACACCAATAAAATAAAATCAAAATCATCAATAAATCACAGCTTGAGCTGACTGGTGTTGTTTTTTTGTTGTGTGCTTGTGCATCTCATACTGAACCACACGGGCATTTTCAAATACACTGTTTCGGGAGGGAGGGGGGAGGGGAGCAGGCAGCAAACCATCCTGGCAATGGCATGACAAGCCAACCAGGAGAGTCCCCCCGCGAGAATCGCCAATGAGGGCAGGTTTCGTGCGCACGCCCACGAAGCCGTCCTTCTGTCAGAGCTCGGCACGGCAGCCTGGAGGAGGCTGCAGCCGGAAGGAGCCGGCCGAGATGGGCTCCGCGGGACAGGAGGCTCGCCGGGCAGGACAGGAGGCTTTGAAGCCCGCCGGAGAGGCTGCCTTGGAAAATATATATATGTTTGTTTGTTTGTTTGTTTAGCTTTGTTCTGAAACTCAAAAATTTCATTGTTTGCTTATTGGGAATGTGATAGCACTCAAATGCCTCTCATGCTCTTGAATCCCTCAAGACCCGCAGTAGCATCCCAGGCTCCAAGGACTCTGTGATATGTAGTTTTCCTTGGTGCCTGAGTATTAAGAAGGGACATCAGTCACCTTATAAACTACATGTCCCAGGGTTCCTTGCATCATTTGAAAATAGTTAAGCTATTTTTGGGCTGCTTGTAAGCATCAAAAAACCCTGACAGTACTTCCAAAGAACAACAGCCCTCATTTGGCACTCCTAAGATACTCCTGTTTTGAATATTCTGCATCCTTCTGTGGTTTTCAAAACATAGCTGCTCAGGAGTGACACAAAAAAGTCTGAAGCCAGCGGGATGGGGATTAAACACTAGTCAATCCAAGACAAGTAGGCAAATTAGGTCTTTGGATCTCATGCAAATACAGAGGAACATTTTTTTCATCCTATGTACATTGCTCAGTATCCTCATTCTTGTAACTTCCTATACATGGAATTGATCGTACAATTGATCATAATCAAGCAGGTGCCTTGAGATTGGTGGTTTGAACTTAGAATGATGGAGCTAGTCAGGTTAAGTTGATGAAGTGTTCAAAAGTCTTATAAATTCAGCCAGTTCCCATCACGTGTGGGCATGGCTCAGAAGTTCAGTTTACATTCTGACCCAAGACGAATTCCGTAGGGAATGGTGACTTGAGTATTATGAGCTAGAAACATTTGTATTCCAAACTTCAGAAATATCATTGACAGGAAAAATCAGGAAGGCAGTTTTCCCAGGCAGTTTTCCCTCTTCACTTCCACTTAAAAACAGAGTTGTGAATCTTTATGAAAGTACTGATCATGAAGTATATCTTACATAAAGTAAAGTACATTAAGCATTTACAAACCCGCTCAAAATCAGTTCTGTTGTGTGACTATGTCATGTGTGGTTAGCCAGAAACAACTTGGGGAAAGGCTGTCATTGGGCTGTCATTGGAAAGGCTGTCATTCAGCTGATACTTCTCCTATTGAGCACCACTGGTTAGGAAGTGAATATGCCATAAGGGAACACCCCGGCCCCCCTCTCACCATGCCGGAGAGCCATATGAACCTCAACACTTATGATTGGGCTTTGGGTCAACCGGGTCAGGCACTGGCTGACAGCCCCTGTCCATCAGACCCACCCGGCTGAGGCAATTCCCAACCCCTCAAGGGTTCGATATTGGTGGCAACAGCATCACCCAATGCACCATCAGGGTCTAGCCATGGGGGGTGCAGTGCACCCAGCACCACCATTGCCAGGAAGGGTATTATGCTAACTACATGGAGCTGGAGCGATTCAGGTAAGTCTCATCAGAACCAGCCCATAGTAAAATGAGTTCCTTAACCAGGTGATGTGAGCTATCATCCACACAGCAATTAAACAATACTTCAGTTTGAAAACTGGTTAAACTCTGTGCACTTAAAACTCATTTCTTGCTGCCATCTTCTTTACTTTGGATGGCGGTGGAACTGCCAGATGATCTATAAGCTGGACTGTATGGGAGTAGGCAATCCCTAAGGTCCCCTGGTCCCAGGCCAGGACCTTGAATTGGGCCTGGAAATGAATTGGCAGCCATTGCAGGCACTGGAGCAGCAACTATGGTGTCCTGATGCTCTCTTCAGGGGGTGAACTTACTCAGCTAGAGGTGCTAGGAGTGGGAACAACCGTGTGCCTGAGTAGGTTAAGCCCACACTGCTTGGGGGAGTTGTAAATGTTGTGAAAAACCATGCTGCAGCTGTTAACAAAGTTGTAGCCCATTTCATCCTATTTCAGTGCTTTGTGTCTTTATTGGGTGTGGGGGCAAAACAAATCTGTCTTACATTTAGAAAGAGAGTATGTTATGGAGAAGGATTGAGTACAATTCATTCTTCCCTGCATTGGCAGTCCTCTATTTTGGCCTCACCTTGCTCCCAGTCCCTACAGATTGATTACCTGGTTTGACTCATTGTCTTCTCTCTGTGTATTTATTTTTATTACAAATTTGGCAAATCCCCTCCCCCCATCTCCTCCACAGTCCCAATCCTGCTGAGACTTATAAATTGGCTTCCTGTCAGGCTTGATACAACTGCTTGGTGGATCCAGGGAACATCAAAGTTCTGTCAAAACAATCAATATTCAGTCAAGCTATGCAGTGTCTAAGAAGTTAAAAACATGGCATTAAGATATCTATAACTCCAGGGAAGCATATACATAAGTCAACAAATGCCGATATAATGCTATAAACTGCCACATCATGTTGTGCACTGTTATCTCTCATCTTTTTCTGGTAAGGCTGGATGAGGTACATTGCACAGCAATTGATTATATATGCATTCTTTAAATGACTGTGTTTTGTGGATTGATCCAATTAAAAAGTATTTTTCTTATTTTCCCCGCGTGTTACATATTATCTAATCTAATCTTAATCTAATTTAGAACATAGATACATTTGGAATTTGGGAATTAAATACAAAAAAGCATCTGCTTTAGTGGCTGATGGTGTGATATAGAGAGATCTCTCCACCCATTAATTGTTGGTTCTGTTTTGTGCCTCCCAGTTTCTATGGCTGTTTACGGCAGTGACTCCAGATGTAGCAAGTATTGCCAGAGGTGTCTGAAAACGGTGTTTGTTTTACTCAGAAGTAAGCCCATTGTGTTCAGTAAGATTTAGGCTGTAATCCTCTTGTATTCAACAAAAACAAGCACCGCTAAATATTGCCCATGTTCTTTTGCACCAATAGGACTTGCACCTGCACGCAGCAACTTTGGAAAACTCTAGAGTAAAATACAGTATTGACATTGGTTTCTTAATCCAAGTGACCCTCCTCTCATATGAATTCTGATTTGGTACAGACCTGTAGTGGGACTATGCCATGTCTTCTCTCCCAGCACTTTCTCTTACCCCTGAGAAGCCAAAGCAATTTGAGAATCTCTCACTGTGTTTCTCATCAATAGATATGTACAAGGAGCAAGATCTTTGCATTATATCAGTGTATTTTTGGTGTAATTAACATGGAACTCGGTGTGCTGGTCAACAAAGTGTTTTCCGTTGCATCTTCGTCACAAATATTTCAGCAAAACAAGTGAGCGATTAAGAGAAATGGGTTGGATGGGTTGGATTCTAATGCCGATCTATGCTCTGTTTATCTGCCCCCTTTGCGTAGTGTTTTCCACCTGTCATAACTTAGGCTTGGCTAAAAACATCCCCCCTCCCTCGATAAGTGATGTTTTGTTGTTGTTGTTGTTGTGTTTTGCTGTGTTGTGTTATGCTGGTCTTTGACTGTTAATAATAAACTAGAACTATTGGGTTGGAGAAACAGAGGAACCCCCCCCCCCAAAAAAGGACAAAATTGAACTGTTTGCTACAGTTCATGTAGCAGTTCAGCAGTTCCTCTTCCTCTTTCAGTTCCTTCTCCCACTTGCTGTGGCACACTATGCTATGATTCTCTTTGCTCAGGTTAAAAAAGTTATCTTGAGCTCTGTTAGACTACAAAGGACTGTACACAAATGAAATAAAGCAATTTAGGACAAAACCCCAGTCTGCTTGCTTGGAAGGACAGTTGTCCTGCAGCATCCTTAATATGGGGAAATAATCCTTCTTGCATGGTCTTGCTTTTACCTTAGCATCTTGCTTTCCTGGTATTTGGTAAGAAAACCAGTAAGAATACAGCAAGAACCATGGGCAAAAAGCATATAGAACAATACTGTAAAGATCCTTATCAGATCTAGACAAGCCTGCCTACAGGGTCGTCGTTACGGAGGGTGGTACCCGTCATTGGCCCCACCCCAGGCAGCATGGCAGGGGGGTGCAGCAAAAAGGTGGCTGCGAAAAGTGATGTTTTTCAGCGCTTTTCGCAGCCGCGCAGAGGAAAGGAGTCGTCCCCGTGGCCGCTCGTGCCTGTAACAGGCCTTTCCCGGGCAAAAAAATGGGGGGGCCCCAGGCATTTTTTCACCTGGAAAAGGACTATAATAATCAACCTTTATTGGCTTAGAGAACACAATACAATAACACCACAAAACAAAAGATAAAAGATCAAACAGACAAACAAACATGCATACATACTGTATATAGGCCTGATTACATATATAGGCCTAAGGAAAAGGACTGTTACGGGCCTGGGCAGCTGGGCAGCTGCGGGGGCGACTCCTTTCTCCTGTGTGGCTGTGAAAAGTGACATTTTTTCACCCGGAAAGGTGACGTCTTCCCTGGAGGGGGAGGGGCCAATGACGTCACGGGGGTTGCATCACTGGCTCCCGCCCCCGGCAGCATGCCCTACCGCCCCCCCCAGGGCTTACTACGACTCTGGCCGCCTATGTAAACCGCCTTGAGTAATATCCGAAGAGCAATCTGAGGATAAGGCGGTATATAAATACAGAATTAGAGTATAAATATTGCCATTCGATACAGTCAACCCAATAGCACAGATCGTATCTAAAAATGGTCTTCACTGTGAGTAAATTAGGGATTTCATTTTAAACCAAAAGCCCCCAAAGGTGGCATTTTAAGCATTTTTCAATTGCCAACATACTCATGAAATAAATAGTTCTCACAAGCAGTACTGTTGAGATTTATCTTAAATGCTAAAAAATAAACTTCACATATAAAGTTCCGGAGACTGTTATTGAAAACGAGACTGTCATTTTACTGCTTAAATCATAGCTTCATACTGTATTACTTCTCCACCAACTACGTTTTTACAGTAATGATTTCATTCATCTGGTATTGTTACAGAGCGTAAATCAGGATTCACAAATGATCAGTTCATTCATACCTCTTGGGAGGGAGGGATTACATGTAAATAATCCTGTTAATGGTAAGCATTGCCTCTAAGCATTTCACACTGCAATAATTTGGTAAACTGAATTTGAGTAATTAAGAAATGAAATGAAACTAATAAAATGAGCATTTTAATATTTCTTGATCATTATTATTTGTTTGAGAATTAGTGAATATTAAAAAGTCAGTCTGGCTTTGTGCTGAAATACATTGCAGCAATTCACTAAATTGTCTGTCGGTTTGTTGCTGTTGTATTTCACTCAAAATTCTTTCCTTAAAATATTGCAACAGTCAATTTGGTGTGTGCTTGCTCTGGGTTATTAACTCTGTCAACTGTGAAGCCCACTTGCCCTGCTGGCCTTCATGCAAAGTTGTATTTATATTGCATTTGCATAGTGATTGGCAACAAATCAAAACAATACCCACTGTGCCCACTCACTCTTCAAACTACTGCTCCCATATCACCATAAATGATTTAGGAACTACCCATATCTCAGAGACCACCTCCATCCCTGTCATCAGCTATCACGATCCATGCTATACTGAGCTTCTGTCTGCCCTTTGTCAGGTACAGTCAGTGGGGCAAGTAGAAAGATGCTTCTGGGGGTTGCTTCCTGGCTTTGAACCCATGAACTGTGTGGAGAGAGTGCAGAGAGATTATTTTTCCTCTCACCAGTGTCTCTCTGTCTCTCGTAATACTAGGAGCTGGGGTCATTCGGTTACATTGATTGGCAGTAGATTCAGGACTGAAAAAAGACAGCACTGTGTACAAAGGAAATTCCATATTTCATATCATATTATTACCACAAGAGGTGCTAATGGCCTCTGCCATAGACAGCTTTGCAAAGGATTAGGCAAGTACTAAGGATAGATAGCCACTGCCTCGGAGTGGAGCTACCTTGTATAGAGACAGCATACCTCTCTGATTAGAAGATATTAGGGCAAGCAAGAGGGGTTGACTACTGGCAACTTGGTGGCTTCCAAAGGAGCATCTGGTTGGTCAGTGTTGGAGACAAAGTGCTGAACTAGATGGACACTTGGTCTGATCCATCATACGCTTATCTTCTTACGTTCCTTCACCTGGAGATCCACCCCAACCAAGGCTTGAGAATTCTCTGGAAGTGTTGCAGGGCATTTTTATTCAGGCACGTATTTGGTTGATCAGGTGAATCAGGGGGTTGTTGTTTTAATAGCATTTAGGCTTGTTTTGATATTTAGACCTTTAAACATTGAAAGACACCCAGAACCGTAGGACAGGGAGGAGAATAAACCAAGAGGTCCTCATAACTGCATTGTATTTGTTGAAATACTGACATGGTGGGCTTCACTCTGGCTCCTGAGTTGGTCTGTTAAAACATACAGAGCAGGGGAGAGAAAAGTGTTCCATTTCCCTTAGCAGTTGACTTCCGCTCCTTAAGGAGATCCACGTTACACTTTTGGAAACGCTGAATGATAAAGGTGGAAGGCAGCAAATACCATCTAGAAATTGACTACTGACAGAATTGTTTTTGTCCAACATGGAAGATCACAGTAGTCTCTTGGGAGTAATTTTTATAAATATGGGTGTAAACACAAACAGCTCAGTATGACAGTTTAGTCATACTTTAGTCTTTTGCCTCCAAGCTCAGGATTTAAGTGGCTACTGCATGGTTACTGTTCACTTGACTTTATCGGAAACAATGATGGGAGGAGAAGGGATGCCTTCACCTCCTCTGAGACCTGTGCTGTGCTGTGCAAGCAGCAAAATGAGGTCGTAGAATCTTAAGGTGGTAAAGTGGACTGTACCTCTCTGAAAGTAAAACCAAAACACTATAAAAATTGGGGGAAAGTTCTGCCTCAGGCCACTCCCCACTCTACTAATTTCTACTTGAAAGGATTATTTTTTCCCCAATGAGAAGCATCCCAAAATACGACAGCTACCTGTAATCTGAAGTGGTGCAATCCATTTTACCTCCTCAGGGCTTTACCTCTTCATTCCCACCTCACTCTGCGGCCTCTGTAAACCAGGCCTCGTTTCCTAAAAAATCTGACCCTTACATAAATATGACCTAAACTATTCCAATGGTGCTACCTTATTGCATCCTAGATTCCTCCCCCACTTTAGGGTTCACTGAATAATGGCTTGAGTGGGTTTCATTCCCATCTGAATAGATGCTACCGACATGAATTTACAGTGGAAATGTTGCCAAGGTATAGGA